>OX377618.1:191753890-192146390 GCA_947397865.1 Polietes domitor | reverse complement strand
TCGTGCTATGTTCTTTCGATAAAATTAATGGAAATATTTTCAAAACTGCACCACCATCATTAGAATGAAATGAGCTAGAAGAAAAAACAGCACTATTAAATGCATGCAATTTAATGAATTCATTTTTAACGAGAACAACTGCTCTCGCAAAACAAAACGCAGTAACACAAGTATTAATTGTAATTGTAATGGAAATGGAAATCTGCGCTGTAATTGCTTGTCTTTAGCGTTTTCTTTAATCTGAATTAATTATGATACTGTTCGAATATATTTGGGCTCAGGTTGCCGCAACCGTGGTGGAGCAAATTACAAAGGAAAGGCGTAAATGTAGGCAGTATCATACCTCAGGCTAACCAGATATATTTTCCCCTTATCCCCTGAGTAGCGCAGAGAAATCCTCAGCAGATCCCCACTTTCCACGAATTCAAACCGAACCAAAAAATTACAAAGGTTAATTATCCTTCATAATATTTATGAGGCGATTTCATAAGGAGCAACAAAAAAAAAGAAAAATGTTTAGTCCAAACCGAAAATTCCATTTTTTTTTATATTGAGGCATGCTGATTCATAAAATCAGTACCAACATTTTTTATAGATAATTTTTTTAAATTTTTTACAAAAATTAAAATTTTCGTCGTAGGTACCTTTAGTATTTATACACTCCACGAGAGTATTATGACTTTGTGCATTTGTTTGTAACGCCCGATCGAATCACTTTTTGAATCTATTTAGAAATGTCCGTCCGTCAGTCTGTCCATCTGTTCTTGAAATCACGATACAGGTCGCATTAGTAGCCATAACCACACGAAACTTTGCACAACGAGGTTTTTCGGGACAAGAACGAAAGCTATTTAATTTGAAGTAAATCGTTTCAGATTTAGATATAGCCCCCACACGAAGTTCACTCCCGATTTGACTCTTTTTCACGCTAGATTTTAACAGATTTTCTTCAAATTTGGCAATACATCTTATATTTCAACTAGGAACACCTGTGGTCAAAATAGGTCAGATCGGTTCTGATTTATATATAGCTCCCATACAAATTTCGCACCCGACTTGACTTTCTCTTCTCTACAAAATATTTTAACAGATCTTCTTCAAATTTGGCAAAATATCTTATTTTTCCACTTGAAACACCTGTGGTAAAAATATGTTAGATCGATTCAGATTTATATATATCTCCCATTCAAATTTCTCTCACGATTTGACTTTTTATGCTCTAGAAACTAAGTATTTGATCAGATTGTTTTCAAATGTTGGTAACACATCTTATATTTAAACTAGGAACACCTGTGGTGAAATTAGGTCCGATCGGATCAGATTTATATATAGCTCCCATTCAAATTTCGCCTCCGATTTGTCTTTTTCTGCTCCAGAAACCATATTTTTTAACAGATCTTCTTAAAATTTTGGCAAAATATCTTATGTTTCCTCTAGAAACACCCATGGTGAGCTCCCATGGGTGTTTCTAGCTCCCACACAAATTTCGCTTCCGTCTGGAATTTGTCCGCCCCAGAAACCTCGTATTTTCAGAGAATTTCTTCAAATTGAGCATAACACGTTATGCATGAACTGGAAGAGCCTATTGTGTAAGTGGGTCACACCATTCCTTGTTTGGATATAGTCCCGATACAAATATTCTTCTCGATTTGACAAATTGGGTCAGATCATATTAGCCTATGATTAGGAAGAATACAAAAATCCTACCTTCCTTCCATCAATTTTTTTGACGAATTGAATTGTATTCGGATAGAAAGTGGATTGTATCATATAGTCGACTTCGCCCGACTTTAGCCTTTCCTTACTTGTTTTATTCTCATTTTGGATATATTGGTCCGTTCATACCTGCTATGGTCATATGGTCAATTGAAGGTATTAACGATGTCTACGATTTAAACGTTCACATAGAAACTGTGGTTTAGGAACAATCTCCCAAAATTTGGGAAAAATGATTTTTTTAAATCTATTTATGCATAATGTTATTGTCTTAAATAAAAAGTTTGAGATTACACGGTGCTACAATTGTATCCACATGAAAGTAGATATCGTATGTAGAAAAACTGTGTGGTAGTATTTTTCTCAGTAGTGTCAAGGATTTAATTAAATATTGGTTTATGCCAGTTTATGCCAATGTGGGTATTAAATGAAATAGTAAAATTTTTTTCAGAAGTAGAAATTGTAAATAATGTCATTTGAAACTTTTATCCTTTCATATCCTTGAGAATTTCCAAAATATTTTTCTCAAAAAAGAATATATATATTGATTCTAATGTCTATTCTACCATTCCTATAGCTTTTATAGTTAAGCATTAATAAAAAATAATATTATTAGTTTATTATTTAAAAAATAAAGGACAGACGAGAGAAAAAAATAGAAAATCTAAGAAAGAGTATAGTTGATTTCTTTATTTTGATTTTTTTATTGTTTTTATACCTTGTGTAAATATATTTATAAAGATATGTGTCAGTCTTCACTGAAAATTTAGGCGATTTTGCAAAAATAAATTTGAAAAAAGAAAATCGTAAAAAATAGAAGCCATCATTTCACCACTATCAAAAATCACACAGTCGCTAAAAAAGAACACAACTTTAAAATTTCAAAGTAAAAGAAATAAAATTGTAAAAACTTTAAAAAATCTAAAGTATCTAAATTATCTTCGTTATTTTAAAAGAAAATTTAAATTAACTTCCAAATAAAGTAGAGTGTATAAAAATTGGTCAAGTATTTCAGGAGTCTCTTTTTTTCAAGAATACGTATAAAATACTTTTATTTGAAGAATTCATACACAAAGTTTCGAAACAATCCGAACTATCGATGTCAAAAATCGTATTGCTTGGCATGGAATGACTCGTAAGGTAATTTTAAAAAGGGTGATTTTTTAGCTATTATATTTTTGGCAACACTGGTTTAAACAGCTAACGTGTTTTGTTTCACTTCTTCAGTTTGGTCTATAATTTAACCATGAATCGTCTTACAAACGAACAACGCTTGCAAATTATTGAATTTTATTATCAAATTGCGAACTCTGTTAAGAAAGTTCATCGCGCGCTTCTTACATTTTATGGTCAGTTTAATCGACCCACTGAAGCGGCTATTCGGGCTATTGTGACTAAATTTCGCACCAAATTGACATTGTTGGACATTAAACCACCAACACGCTTACGTAGAGAGCGAACTGAAGAAAATATCGCAGCTGTATCGGCCAGTGTTAATGATGACCATCAATTATCGATTCGTCGCCGTTCGCAGCAATTGGGCCTCTGTTACTCAAAAACGTGGAAATGCCAAAATTGGACTAAGCGGCGGATGGACCATTTGAGGCGCAGTCAAAGTCAACATTTGCATGAAATAATCTTCAAACATTAAATTATATGGACCGTACTATCGATTCAAATAAAGATTTCATGCATTTTTCTGAATTTTATGTGTTTTTTTTTTTAATTCTTATAGCTTATAAAAAATCGCCCTTTATTTGCGTGGAAAATATTTTTAGAGAAAATAGTCAAATTTAAAAAAAAATATATTTTTTATTTATTTTTGTTTTTAAAATATACGAAAAAATAAGATAAGTAACAAGAGTCTTTGATTAAAATTATTTTATTTATATTATACCGTACGACATTTTTTTAAAAAAGTCGTTACACTTAAACCGAATGATATACGTTTGAAACTATAGTGGTGATGTTAAAAACCGGCACTTTTCGGGAAACCAATTTTCGATTTGTTCAAAAATTTGCAATTTTTTTTAGTTTCTTTCGTTAGTATTTTTTTTTGTTCGGCAATCAATATTTGATTTGAACTGGGATATTGTCGTGGCTCAAGACCACTTTGCATCCATAAATTTGCAATTTTAAAAAAAACGGGGTTCGGTTTTTTTTTTAAATTTGATAAAAGCGGTAAAACCGGTTTTTATATGCTTTGAGAATGCTATGTTATCTTATAAAATATTTTCAGAAACAACTATACAAATATACATCTCCCAGTGGTCCGGACGCGATATTCACACAATTATGCCAAAATCAAAGAAACAGAAAAAGTCTAGCAGCATTTTTAGTGTTCTAAAGCGCTTAAAGAGGACTACATTTTAAAAATATATTGTCAGGATTTAGTACAAAATTATAAACAAATACACATTGAAACGGGCGCTAGAAATAGAAATACTTTTGAAGCTACTCAAAACTCAGCGAAGAAGAATTATCTGTTAGATTTTTTAATTAGGCACAGCAAGAATGCGAACCTTTTTTTTGGAGATGCCCATATATTCGAAGATTAAATTTTTAATGGAAATATACATGCATTTCACTGTTTGCATTATTACACAGTGCAACACGAAAAAAAATAACCATATACGGACACCGCTACATGATAAAAGACCAAAAAAAAAAACCCGTGTTTTTTTCCCCCCAAAGTCATGCACTTTTTTTTTATGGGCCCCCAGCGATTTGAGGCCTCGGTGTAATTTTTGGAAAAAAGTGATCATATAAAATCAAAAAAACTTCATCTTCAAGGTCAAAATCGCAAAAAACTTAAAAAAAATCGATTTTTTTTAACCTTTTTTCCCCTGTTCAGGTCCATAGGTAGCAAACCGTTGAAAATTCAGGGAAACAATCAACTACAAAAATGTACCTAAGATCTCAATAAACAACTTTCTGGAACATATGAACTTCCTAGGAATTATTCTTAACACCGTTTAGGTAGGAAAAATATTTCTTGCAGGACAGTTTCTGTTAGTGGTCAGTCGGGCTACAGTGCGTATGAGTGATATTATCCTTAATCGGTACCACGTATACGCTACCTACACCCACTACAGCCTATAAGATGTGTTCGACGACATTTGCGATTTTGACCTTGAAGATGAAGTTTTTTTTGATTTTATATGTTCACAATTTTTGTTCTTTATGACAAGAGCTAGAACTTTGCCTCAGAGAGTAAATCAAAATTCCGAACGGTTTGCAAGATATGAGCCTGAGAATATGATCACTTTTTTCCAAAAATTACACCGAGGCCTCAAATCTCTGGGGGCCCATAAAAAAAAAGTGCATGACTTTGGGGGGGAAAAAAAACACGGGTCTTTTTTTTTGGTCTTTTATCATGTAGCGGTGTCCGTATATGGTTATTTTGAAATGACTTCAAAAATGTTGCACAGTGTTATTAATACACATTTCGTGCTTTTTCTGCCTCCGTTAATGCTCTGGAGTTTTTCCTATTTAAATGTTTAAATTTCGCGCTCAATTAGATTACCGATATTATTAGAAGTGTGGATGTGGATCGAATAAGACATGATTCATCTATATATATATAAGAGTTGCTTTACTGACTGACTTATCATTGACCAGCCCCCAGACCAAACGGCTGAAGCCAGGGTCATGAAATTTTCAGGGTAGTTCCCAAATAAAAAATGGCCCGAAAAGGGATAAACATCGAACCTTCGTCCTGACTAAACGGCAGTAGCTATAAACATGAAATTCAGTGAGTTCCTTGCAATGACCATGCAGACGAGCTACAAATAGGTATGTAAATTCCTCTGTCCATATAAAAGCGAAATAAAATTGGATTTTTCGAAATTTGTACTTTTAAGGGGTGCGCGGGACGTAAAGGGATAAAAATGCTGTAAAATCCTTTAATTACGTAAACGCGGAACATAAATGGATATTTCAAAAAGTTGTACTTAAAAGGGGGATACGGGACCACAAGGAATAAATTTGTTACCAAATAAAGTACATATTTTTAGGGGAAGCAAAAACACATGTTACCTATAGTGATTTTTCAAAATGTGTACTTTTTGGGAAAGAAATGCAAAAAGTTATAAACTGGCTGGCTGAATCTAGAAACATGAGATCGAGGATATAAATGGTTGTAATATTTTGTTCAAAACTTGGTAGAAAATTATAAAAATTATTCAAACGAAGTAGTTCAGCTAAAATAGTGCATATCGACAAGCATATTCCTTTGATTGTGTGTGAGTGCTAGCTAATAGGAGGATTCCAAATTACTATTTTCGATTTATCTATATCCACCAAAAGGAAATTAAATAAATACTATCCAAAAACAGTGACGGATAAAATTAACAAATAACTGGCTTTTTCGCGTGCGAAGCAGCGGGTACTGCTAGTTTAGGTATAAACCAATAAAGCATTAGCAATAATAGTCAATGGCGACAACGTTACACATCAAGCTCCAAACGAAGCTATTTGAATCAATATTTTGGGAAAATCTTAACCCTGCTGTATTAAGAGGTTAGTTCAGTTTATACTCGCAGCTAGTAAAATAAATCATTACTCACACATTTACTTGCGTATTTTTATTGTAGAATGCAATTGTAATTTTGTAATTTAAAACCCGCTTAACCGACATAAAAACACCGGTTTCCACGCTTTGTCGAAAATGCCAATTTAAAAATACCGGTGAACGGTGTCGGACTTAACACCGGTTACCCGGTTTTCGCTTTCGGTTTTGACATCCCTAAACGATAGGAGTTTATTTGCGGATTTAGTTTTCATTTCCTCATTCTGTTGCCCATTCACAGGACTACAAAATTTCAAAGGAAGCAATATTTTAAGCAAATATTTTAAATACTTGCCCGCACCATATGATACCGGTATATGTGTCAAATAAAATAGGAGAATATTTGTTAATAATATATACAAATGTCATGCATTTTTAACAGATGTACTCCTTGTTTAACTTAAAACTTTTACCGGGTGTGAAAAAATATTTAAAATAATTTTTGAAAAATTGTATACTTTGGATCCTTGTATCCCTGTGGATGAGGAAATGAAAAAACTAAACAAACTAATTAACTTAATTTTGCCTCTGGTTTCACACGTATATCATCCAGTGCAGGTGTTAATCAAGCTCGAGGTCTGGACAAGTTAGTCTTGTTGAAACAACACAGTGCAGTTCTGCAAAGATAAACTCATTCCACAGTAGCATTCATCTGCCACCCTATATTTGTTAAAAAAAGTTCCATAAATATTATATATATTTCAAAATATGTTTAATATCCTCAAGGAATCCCCGAGGTATTTACAGAAATCCCCATAATATCCAACTATATCCATTTCGATTTTGTTATCCCTATGATTATCATCAAATACAGAGCATGTAAGTCCAAGTGGCAAGCATGAACTTTCTACTGCAATTACCATCTGCTTGTGTGTATGTCTACTTGTCTAAGCAAAAGTTTTAATTTTGCATTTATCAAATTATTTTTTATTTTAATCATAATAAGGCTGATTTTAATGATAATCAATTATATTTATAAAAACTTCGTCCATCCCATCACTCTGTTGAAGTTTCTCTGCACTACGAATATTGTAGAAAGTTTCGAACGGCTGAGTTTGAATTTCAATCACACTAATGACGTCTTACTTACCAGTGTTCTGTGGGAACTTTTCCGACAGGCTGGGCAGGCAGAAATTGTAGTCTAATCATTGCAATAATTGCTGTTGTCCATATGTATACATATAAATGTTCTCGTAGATGCTGCTTCAGTTGATGTTGCAAGAAAATATTGTAAATTGAAGAAATGCTTTATGGAGGAAGACAGGTATACGATTTTTTTATTATTTCAATTAAATATTATCTGTTTTATTTGCAAAATGAGAGTAGAAATATTAAAGGCACCTTCGATAAATTTTTTGTAGATTTTTTTTTTGTTTTTTAAACATTATTAAAAAAATAATATTAGAAAACCAAAAACATGTCAAATTATTTTGAAAGTTTTTGTATGTATTATTCTCATAAAAATATTGTACATGTATTTTTGAAAAAAAAATATATAATTTTTTTCACGAATTGTGACTAATTTAAGAGTGAAAAAAATATTTTTTTTCAAAGGGATTTATTCAATAGCCTGTAACTCCAGAAATACGAAACGATTTTAATGTATTACACCTTGTTCTAAAGGCAGTTTCAATTACTTTTTTTATTATTTCAATTTATTTTTTTATTATTTCAATTAAATATTATCTGTTTTATTTGCAAAATTAGAGTAGAAATATTAAAGGCACCTTCGATAATTTTTTTGTAGATTTTTTTGTTTTTTTTTTTTTTTAATTATTTCAAAAAATAATATTAGAAAACCAAATACATGTCAAATTATTTTGAAAGTTTGTGTATGTATTCTTCTCATAAAATATTGTATATGTATTTTTGAAAAAAAAAAAAATAGAATGTTTTTCACGAATTATGACTAATTTAAGAGTGAAAAAAATATTTTTTTCAATATATATATAAATATTGTATATGTATTTTTGAAAAAAATATATAATTTTTTTTTATTTTTTATTTATTATGAATTACAATACAAAGTAAATTTATATTCTAATTTTGGGTCCAGGGATTGAGCCGGGGTGACTATGACCATTGTAGCTAGTTATTGCAGCGACAGACCAGAGCCTCTGGTGGGAATCGAACCCACGACCCCCACGCTGATAGCCGAGCACGCTACCAACTCGACTACCGGGGCGCTCAAAATATAATTTTTTCACGAATTATGACTAATTTAAGAGTGAAAAAAAATATTTTTTTTTTTCAAAGGGGTTTTTTCAATCGCCTGTAACTCCTGAAATACGGAACGATTTTAATGTATTACACCTTGTTCTGAAGGCAATTTCAATTACTTTTTGAATATTGAAGTGGAATGGTATATTAATGTAATCATTTCGAAAATCAAAATAAAAGAAATAATAATAATTGGAAAAACTTTAAAAAGTATAACGTACTTTTTAAAGTTTTTCCAATTATTATTATTTCTTTTATTTTGATTTTCGAAATGATTACATTAATCCATTTTTTTTTAACTTTAAAGTAGTGTTCTTAGATGTTTTAGTGACTGTGTGAGTTTGGAAGTGGTGAAATGATGGCTTCTATTTTTTTACAATTTTTTTTGTATTTTTTTTTCTTGCAAAATCAACCAGAATTTAACTGAAAAATCTTCAGTATGATTATTTTTTTCAGTAGTTTAAAAACAATGAAAAATATTTTTTTATTTTTCTGATAGTGCTACAAATAAATAATCCATAAACCACTTTTTCTTTGATTTTTTATTATTTTTAAACCATCCATTCTGATGATTTTAATAAAATTCTGGTTGATTTTGCAGGAAAAAATAGAAAAAAACTAAAAATAGCAGCCATTATCCAATTTTATCAGTTTTATCTATAAGGGTGTTTTAGATCCGATTTATACAATATTCCCTTTGTGCATTTTATTTATTGTTGCCGCATTTAAAAACATTCTCCTAAATCATTCTCAGTTTTCGGCCTAGAAAATCGAAGTTAATAGATCTTTCTTTTCGGTATCTCACTAAAAAAATCTTATTTAATGATCAAATTATATATATTATAATAATTATATATAGTTTTATATATATATATATATGTATATAGTTTTTTTCTTATAATGTTAAAAAAATCATAATCTCTTCATTAAACACTAAAAATAAAATTAATTAAAATGTATTTCTTCTTTATATTTTCAGGTAAGCTACAAACATAAAAATTTAATATAAAATCCATTCGGTGAGTTAAGCAACACTAGATGTACACCTAACCTGCGTAATCTCATTTTGAAAAATTCCACACTTAAATCAATCATACGTCACCCCGTAACGTATGAGTAATTTAAATTTGTATTTGATTAATTATCGCAACACATTCCAATTATAAGCAAATCAACGAAATCTGAAAAATTCTCATCGCATAAAATCCAGAACAACCCCCCCTCCCTTTGAAAAATCTAATTAAATGTACATACATTTTTTGTGGAATTCAGATGTGAACTAATAAAAATCGAAAGCAATATTTTCGTCTTTAACACTTTTCAACAATTTTCACATTTTTTCGATCGAACATTGACATGAGAGTCGGAGAGGGACAGAGAGAGGAGGCGAGCGAGGGAGGAGTGTTTCTGCCAATAAAACATTTAATGAGGGTGTGAAAATTACCATTTGTTGTTGTTATTATTATTCTATCTGACCAAATGAATACGAATAGAATTTTACAGAAAAAAAGAAAGAAAACATCATCATCATTTGCCGATAGATAGACAGGCCACAGAATCGAGCAAAACATTCACAATATTTATGAATACAATTAACGGCGGAGCTCCGCCGCCCTCCCCCAAAAATACGATCCAAACAACCATCATCTATCCATACATCCATCGAAAAGCAATAAAATCGAAGCTACCTAGAAAATAGAAAAATTAATAAAAACTGAACGAACGATTGAAATGAAATAAATGAAATGAAAACAAATCGTTAAAGAAATGCCAAAGTAGAATTTTCCGAATATTTCACAAACTCTTACTCACACACATACCTGAATGGTGCTATTCGTCATGCATGTGTACCTGCAATTATTCGTATACTAATATTTTATTTTATTTAATACGATGCACAGTGGCACACTTTTGGTGGAACAATGGATCAAAAGTCGAATCAATTATATCTCGAAAAGCTTTTTCAAGCAGAAATCAATGGTCTACTAATGCCAACTTAACAAATCGTCGAAAAAACCGAGAGGACAGCAAAGGGTGTCCTAAAATCCACGCAAATGGACAACATCTTTGGTTGAAATAAATCTAATATAACTTCAAATGGTTCGTCTATTCCATTTGAAGTTATATTTGATTTATGTTAGCCAAAAATTTTGGATATTTGTGCATTTTTATATTTGGAAATATTTTTAAAGTAACTTTACCAAAAATATCTAACCTTTTTCCACGCCGCTTCTCACACATATTGCCCTAATCTAGGTAAACTTGAACCGTTCAACACTTCTATAAAGATGATCGGAATACTTTTTGCATTTGATATTTGATAAAAATGTTTATAGTCGGGGCAAGAACGAGATGGAAAATTATTTGGTTAGAATAAAACCAATATAACTTCCATATTGATAGTCGCAATCAGTGACAATTCAAGAGCTGATAATGTTTTTATAATTACTTTAAATCTGCAAAATATTTATTCTTTCCTTCTAGTTCCCCCTAAAGAAATATCGTCATCATAGAATTTATATTTTTTATTTTTATTTAGCACGCATAGTGGCTAAAACATTTTTTGGAATTAATTCTGTAACATTTGAACGTAAAAGAGATATCTTGACGAAATTTCGCTCGCTTAGAACAGATATGTTTTGATGAGTTTACAGACGATTTGCATAATTTTTGATAGTGATTATGTGTGACCCTTCAAAGTTGCTCACCTCGGTCATGTCAAATTTTGAAATGATTGCCATGAAACATGGATAACATATTTTTGTTACAAGAAAAATTTTCATATTTTTGGCGTGCTTTGTTTGTTTCGTATTTTTAACGATGGCATTCATTATAACTCGTCTTTTTATTCCTATAGATTGCTTATACAATTCTAGATAACTGGTGGAATTACTGTGCACTTCTAAAAACAAAGCTTCGAAAATTCCTATTTTATCGAAAAGGTGAAATTATTTCGCTTTTAAATTATTTTCATGCTGCAGGTGCAATTTTCTTTTATTTTTCGTGAGGAATACATGATTTTTATGGTCTTCTTGAATAACGTTGATCAACGGTAAGTCCTCACAAAAATTGCAATTTTTTCAACACAAAAAATATTTGCAAAAAATTAATTTGAACTGGGATATTGTCCTGGCTCAAGACCATTTTGCGTCTATATGTAACAAAATGCAAATTTATTTACAAATGGCATGGTGACATTTATTACTGGGCTGCAGACTACCACTATGATGAGACTACCTCATGATTTCCACCCTGTCAAAGATTTCGTTCAGGTGGCTTCGCAGCGACTTTTAAACAACATACCCAGCCTGTTTAAGTAAATTATTCTCACACACGAAACGAGAAGCACAACTCACTTGCGGAATATCCGTTTTTAAAAAATCGCACCAAGTAATAAAGCACACATGTCACCATACAAGCATCTCATTGAGTTGCATATATAAGTATGTGTATATGCAGGTGTAGATACCCAGTACTACTTGTGCCATGCCAATGCTCACTCTCAAATCATAAAGCACCATTTAGAGAATAATTCTTATATTTTTTAACCCCATATATTGACTTCTTACTCACAAAATACTACCACATCCCGGCGCTAAGTTATGGCATGGCAATAACACACTTTTGGAACATATTTTCCTAATTTTGGGAATTTATATATTTCTTAAAAAATATATATTTTTTCGGAAAGATTTTTGATATTAGACGAATTTTTTGAAATTAGTACTTTCAAGGGATACAATGGTACACAGGGATAAATATAGTACCAACTAAACGACTACAGCTAGAATGATGAAATTCTAATTGCGTAGAAACGTCAAGGGGGTAAAAATGGTACCAACCAAATGGGCGCAGCTGGAATCATGGAATTCGGTGTATACATTCCTCTGACTGCATAGACACGCAAAATAAAAAGTTTTTTTTTCCAAATTCGTACTTTTTCTTTTACGGCAAAAATTGGTTGAATCATGAAGTTAGGTTATTTTGCACTATGTACGTAAGATAATGAATTTTCAAAGTTTGTACTTTTGGAATTAAAATTGAATGGAAATACAATCAACTGTAGCACCCACTAACTACCAATATTTATGGTATTCAAGCCTTTTGAAAATATAAATATAAGAATATTTTTTTTTGAACTGACGTATTGGTACCCTTGCCTTATAAGCGTGGTTTGAAATAATTAAAATATTATATTTATGTATACAATTATTTTTTTAATATTTGTATTTGTTTTGATTTGGCTATATAACAAAAATATATTTTCCTGAAATATTACTGCACTTCTGCGAAAATCGACATTCTCTGTGGACTGCAATCAATGGTGGAGGGTATATAAAGTTCGGCCCGGCCGAACTTTACGCCGTTTTTACTTGTTTTTGGTTTCAACGCTTCCATTGCCTCTGGATGGTTTGCGAAAAAATACTCCAAAGGGCTTAAATCACAACTCCGGGCTGCCAATTGGCATCACAATTTCGGCTGATTTTTCGATATTCAAGAACGTAAAATATCGATGGTTGCGTTGGCTGTGTGACATGTGGCACCCTATTGTTGAAACCAAATGTAGTCTATGTCATTCACTTGAATTTTTGGAAATAAAAATTCCTTGAGCATGGCACGGTAACGCTCACCGTTGACGGTAACAGCGGCTCCTTTGTCATTTTCGCAGAAAAATGGCCCAATAATGCCGCCAGCCCAAATCCACACCAAACAGTGACTCGTGTGGATGTGTACTGGCTTCTCAATAGTCACGTGTGGGTTTTCTGAACCCCATATGCGGCAATTTTGCTTATTGACATAGCCACCGAGTTGAAAATGAGCTTCATCTGAAAAGACGATTTTTCGATAAAATTCTTTATCCTGTCCATTGGGCGAACCGAAAACGCATCGTACATGTCCCATTTTGCAAATGTCAAACATAAACCTGAAAATAAAAATAAATATGAATTTTATTCAACCTTTCAAAGTCAAAGTAATCGGTAGTTCAAATTTAAAATTAACATAATACCTTTTACAAAATGTTTCCAAGAGATATGCGTTTTTAGCTGTCCTTTTTAAAATCCCCAAAAAAAAAAATACTCTAAACGTGCCAAAAAATGGAACATAATGACACGGGAAAAATGATTTTTTGAGAAGCTCATAGATGCCTTGATTCAGCGACGAAATATTTTGCAGCTCTTCATTACACAATTCATTCTTAGGGGTGACCTCAGTATTTTTTTTCGTGACCCAACCTAATATACATGCACTCGATCAAGAATTGAATAATGCAAAAACTAAGCATAAGAATGCATTTGTTTTTGAACAATTACGCATAGCCAATTTTGAAGATTATCGAAGCCAATTAGATGAAAATGATTTTTTTTTCGATAAATATTTATTATTTCCAAAATCCTTCGTGAATTTTCCACATCTTTTATTCTTTATCGCCCAAACATTTTTTGAGGGAAATACATGAAAAGATGATTTTACAAGAGTACCAGATGATCTCTCATAAGTACCTCTTTGTTTATCTCTGAATAAGGATAAGAATGGAAAAATAATAGCATCAATACTCGTACACAATACGCAGACACACACATATACAAATGAGAAAAAAAGGATAGGAAATCCATTATCGATGATAAGTATTGTGTACGCACAGCACACACATAAAAGTGAGAAAAAATCATCGTCATCATCATCGCCATCATTCATCCCATCCTCGCCATCATTCATCCCATTCATTCCGGGTATAAACAAATTGAATAATTGCCCTTGAGAAAGCCTCAAGTGTGCTGGCTGGTGCCTGGTTAAATGGATACTGGATAAAGAAGCCCTGAACAGAAGCTAAGCACGCAAACAATGCTCACTTTGAGGACAGCAGAGTTTGGTTTGGTTTAATATGTGAGTTTTTCTCATTTTTTCCAACTATATTTTGCAGGATCCATTCTTTAAATCGAAATCTTGATCCATTATTAATTATTACTAATTAATGATACAGAGGAGGGAGGTCGTCTGCGAAACTAGATTTTGATCCAAAAAAAAAATCATTGATCATTTCTCAGATCCTCAAGGTTTATTTCTATCTATAAACCTATAAAAAGTTCCTCAATTTCCAAATCCAAAACCTTTGTGGTGACATTACATTGGCTGGCGGGCTACTGTATTCGTAGGAGTACATACTCGTCGTACCTACAGGAGTAATGGTAGTGGTAGTGGCAGTGGCAATGACAGTGTAAATAGGGTTTGATTCCTTGAAAGCTTTCGTCGTTCAAAGAACCACATTTTAACTGAGCTCATGTGATGGTGTAGGAAGCTGCCACAGAATGGTGTAGCAACAATCAAAAGCAAAACACACACAAAGAAGCCCACATTCCCGAAAAATTTTCTTTTTGCAAGGACACATCCTTGAAGAAAATGTTCGTAATGTTAGAGATTAGTCGCGGAGGTGGCAGGGGGAGATGGTTTCTGCTGGTATTTATTTGTACAAATCTGCCTCCACCACCATCACCACCCCCCCGGCGTTGTTGTATGAAGTGTTGTACGTGTCTATATCTCTCCCTCTCTCTTGCTGCAGTGCTATTGTTCACGTTTTCCTTTCACACATTATTTCCGTTTCCGTTTTCCTGACATTCAAAAGTGATGATGACGGTGGCGCATATGAGTGCCACTGACAGTTTGTTTGATTTTTCGTTTCGTTTCAATTCAATTCGATTTTTCATTCAGAACCGGGGCCTCCATCCCCCCCTTTTCGCATTCCTGTTCACATTTTTCTTGTCTCTCGGGTTTCTCTTGAGATGTTTTTTTTCATGTTGGCGACTGAGTGCGTGTGTGTTTGTTTTTGAATTTCTTTTTATCTTTAAGAACACGATGACGATATAAAAGTTGTGTGTTAAGTGTTCTTCACATAAATATTGTTTTATATTCAATTCTTTCAAAATGTTTATACTTTTATTATTGCATTTTGCTTTCAAGTATACATAAAAGCATACTCTCACACATACATACACACGCATGTAAGAATATGCAGTAAGTGCATGTACGCTGCATATGTGCATGTGTACTAGGGCGGAGTAATAAGAAGGAATTCTTAAATAAAAAATGTACTCGAATTATTTCTCGGTAGCGTGTTTAATAGCCCACAATGTATTAAAAAATCGAATAAAAATAAATAGACCAAAAAAATAAATAAAATGAATATAAAAACAAGTAAGAAGGCGTTAAGTTCGGCCGGACCGAATCTTATATACCCTCCACCACGGAGTGCATTTCACAGTATTACCAGCAGATTAAAGGATGTCGACTTTACATAGAAGTACAGTACCATATTACGAAAATTGTGATATTTTTATGCACATTACTATATTTGTTTACTATTTCAAACTATAATGTATACTTATGCGCACTGTTTAAAATCGACTACTATATATATAAATAAAATGATGAAATTGTGAAAGTGAACATGACTAAATATTAGGCGATTGTCAGTCGCCATTAGAAAGAAGCATTTTCAGATACAGACAAAGTGATAAGAAAAGTATAAATTTTAAAGATATCCCCATTCACTCCATTCTCAAAATGTACAAATTTCGAAAAAACCCTTTTTCAAGTCTTCATAGTCAGAATGTATACACCGAATTTCATGATTTCAACTTCAGCGGTTTGATAGGTCCCATTTTTATCCCTCTTTTTAATTATATCCCTTAAAAGTAAACATTTCGAAAAATCCCTCTATTTGACGTGTCTATGCAATTAGAGGGATGTACACACCGAATTTCATGATTCTAGCTGTTGTCGTATCATTGGTACCATATTTTATCTCTTTTTGTCCCACTTCGCCCGCTTAAACTTTTATTTTCTTTGTGGTGCTTCCAAGCTACAAGAGGAATGCCCGCAACAAATTTTAACTGTATGAAAATATGAAATTTAATTAATAAGCCAAGGCTACCAATATTTGTATACTATATAAAGAGTGATTTTTTTGAGGTTAGGATTTTCATGCATTAGTATTTAACAGATCACGTGGGATTTCAGACATAATGTCAAAGAGAAAGATGCTCAGTATGCTTTGACATTTCATCATGAATAGACTTACTAACGAGCAACGCTTGCAAATCATTGAATTTTATTATCAAAATGCGTGCTCTGTTAAGAAAGTTCATCGCACGCTTCCATTTTATGGTCAGTTTAATCGACCCACTGAAGCGGCTATTATAATTTACATTGTTGGACATTAAACCACCAAGACGCTTACGTAGAGTACGAACTGAAGAAAATATCGCAGCTGTATCGGCCAATGTTAATGATGACCATCAATTATCGATTCGTCGCCGTTCGCAGCAATTGGGCCTCTGTTACTCAAAAACGTGGAAATGCCAAAATTGGACTAAGCGGATGGACCACTTGAGGCGCAGCCGCGGTCAACATTTAAATGAAATTATCTTCAAAAAGTAAATGTCATGGACCAATCTAACGTTTCAAGTAAAGAACCGATGAGATTTTGCAAATTTTATGCGTTTTTTTTAAAAAAAAGTTATCAAGCTCTTAAAAAATCACCCTTTATAATGGATAGCAATCATAAATACCCTAAATATTGGGGGATAGAGAGTGTACTTGCAGCTACAGTCGTTTGGTTGGTTGTATTTCCATACTATTTTAATTTCAAAAGTATAAATTTTGAAAAAACCTTATCTCTCACGTACGCAGTATAAGACAACTTCATGATTCTACCATTTTTTGCCGTAAAAGCAACAAACGAATTTGGGAAAAAAATATTTTACTTGGATATGCAGTCAGAGGAATGTACACACCGAATTCCATGATTCTATCAGCGGTCATTTTGTTGGTACCATTTTTATCCCCTTTTTCCAATTTTGCCCCCTCAAGAGTACGACTATCTAAAATCTCTTTATTTTACGTATCTACACAATTAGAGGGATGTACACACTGAATTTTCATCATAGCTGTATTCGTTTAGTTGGTACTATTTTTATCCCCTGTAGCCATTGTATCCCTTGAATGTACGAATTTGGAAAAAAACGTTTTATTTTTCGTGTCTACGCAGTCAGAGGAATGTATACTCCGAATTTCATGATTCTAGCTGCTGTCATTTGGTAGGTACTATTTTTATCCCCTTTTTCCATTTGAACCCCAAAAAGTACGAATTTTGGAAAGTTCTTTTATTTTACGTGTCTACGCAATCAGAGGAATGTATATATCGAATTTCACTATTCGAGGTGCAGCCCTTATGTTGGTACTATTTTTATCCCTTTTGCCCCATTTAACCAATTTAAAGTACGAATTTAGAAAAACTACTTTTATATTATGTATCTACTCAATTAGAGGAATGTACACGCCAAATTTCGTGTTTCTATCTGTTGTCGTTTGATAGGTACTATTTTTATCCCTTTTCGTCCCATTTCGCCCCCTACAAATAAAAATCACTCTATGGTGTCCTTTTATGCTATAAAGGGAATGCGAATTGCAAATATCAAGTAAATACAAGCAATTGTGTTCAAAAAACATGCTGAAATACTCTAAATATTAGGGGTATTTTCAGTTCTTGTGAGGGAAAAATTTTACCCTCTGGGCCGATTTCGTCCACTTTCAATCCCAACCGATCTACAACCATAAGACACATTTAGGACAAATTTGAACCGCCGAGCTCATTTCGTTCGGCCGCTATCGTGCTTTCAACAGACAGACAGACGGACATGGCTATATCGTCTTAGAATTTTACCACGACCCAGAATATATATACTTTATGGGGTCTCCGATGAATATTTCGAGGTGTTACAAACGGAATGACAAAGTGAATATACCCCCATCCTGGAGGTGGAGGGTATAACAATAAAAATTAATAAAAATAAAATATTTTACGTGTTTTTATAAAATACTAGTATTATGTACCCGGCGTTGCACGGGTTCATTCTTTCCTATTTCCCTACTTCGTATGCTTCGGAAGATAAAATGAGTTATTCTTGATAGTTTTAAAATATTGTTTGTGTGGGAGGAACCATCCAGGAACCATCCCCAGTCCAGTTAGATACAGTAAAATTTCCAAACGAATCGGGCGCGTTTGGCGTCCTATACGGAACATACAGATAAACAGACACATTAATTTTTTGTATACAGATAGATATAGATACATAAAATAAATGAAACGGAACATTGAATAATTGAAATTAATAAAATTGAATATTATATTTATATAAATAAATAAATTAATTTGAACTGGGATATTGTCCTGGCTCAAGACCATTTTGCATCTATATTTAATAGAATGCAAATTTATTTACAAATGGCATGGTGACATTTATTACTTGGCTGCAGACTACCACGATCATGATTTCGACCATGTCAAACCACTCTCACGGACGGACACTCCCTCAAGCGGACACCTCTCTTAAGTGGACACTTTTCAAAAAAATCAATCAAAATTTTAAATTTTCGTTATAATGAAACTCTATTAAGCATGTCCTCTATTATGTGGCCACGGACGTAAAAAAATGCGGTTAAATTTTGGGTCACCGTGACTGTCCGCTATTGGGAGTTTTCACTGTATAAGAAAAAAAATCAAATAAATAAGTAAATAAAATACACGAAACAACAATAAAAAATATAAAAACTAAATAAACTAAAGAAAAATTACATGAAATGTAAACGACTATAAATTTCACATCACACGACTGACTGATTCCTACCTTGTAAAAGACCTGATTTCAAGTATGATGAATAACAACTAATTAAAATAAATTTATAAAATAAATAAAGTAATATTAGAAGTTAAAAAATAAATTAAATGAATGAAGTAAAATAAATAAAATATTAAATTTAAAATTCATGGAATTAATAAACAAATCCTTTTTTTATAAATATATACTTTTTAAATAAATATTTTTTTATAATAAATATCCCTACAACTCTTTACATTGGCCAGCAAATTAGAAACTATGTACGCAGCATTGTTATGTTGACTTCAAATTTAATTAAGTAGATTTGTTAGATTTTTTGGTGATCATCAATTAATTATACCCTACACCACTTCGTTGACTAGGTTATTATAAGTTAGTTTCGCGCCAAATGTTTGTAACACCAAGAAATAATCGAGCTAGAGCCACCTTTAAGTATACCGATCGGCTTAGAATCACCAGCTGAATCGATTTAACGATGTCTGTCTGTCCGTCCGTCCGTTCGTCCATCTAAGCTTGTTCGCACTCTACAGGGCGCAATTGTTGTCCGATTGTCATGAAACTTGTCGGAAGTTATTTTTTCTGGCCAAGGACCATCGGTATTGAATTTGGAGGAAATCGGTTCAGATATAGATATATGCCCCATACAAATGTCGCTCCCGATTTGACTTTTTCCTCCCTATAAAGCACATATAGTACCCGATTTTCTTCAAATTTGGCTTAACACCTTATAATCAAACTAGAAACACCTATGCTGAAAGTGGGTAAGATCGGTTCAGATTAAGATATAGCCCCTATACAAATGTCGCTCCCTATTTCACTTTTTCCGCTTTAAAAACCACATATTGTACCTGATTTTCTTTGAAATTGGCACAACATCTTATAATCCAACGAGAAACACATATGCAGAGATTCGGTAAGATCGGTTCAGATTTAGATATAGCCTCCATACAAATGTTGCTCCCTATTAGACTTTTCCCGCTTTAGAAACAACATATTGTACCCGATTTTCTTTGAATTTGGTACAACATCTTATAATACAACTAGAAACACCTATGCGGAATTTGGGTAAGATAGGTTCAGATTTAGATATAGCCCCTATACAAGTGTCGCTCCCTATTTCACTTTTTCCGCTTTAGAAACCACATATGTACAATATGATTTTTCTTTAAAATTGGCACAACATTTTATAATCAAACTAGAAACACCTATGGTGAAAGCGGGACACATCGTTCCAGGTTTCAATATACCCCCATACAAATGTCCTTTCCGATCTAAAGCTTTTTGTCAAACACATACATTTACAGGATGCAAAAATCCTTCCCGATTTCACTCTTTTACCGAATTTTACTGAATTGTAATGAGATAGAAAGTCCGTCCGTCTTTAGCCTTTCCTTACTTGTTTGGGAGATGCCCATATGCCCATATGACCATTCTGATCTATTAAAGGTATAGAAACTACATCTTACATCGTATTTTCATCAAATTTTGCAGATCATCATATTTTTCAACTAGGAATACCTACCGTGAATGAGAAATGTTTTGGACCAGGCCCAAAATGTTGTTATAGGTCCCCTTTTGAAATGTCGATCCGATTCATCCTATTACTGCTGTATAATTTGTATTTGTCTGTCGGATAATTGAATCAATTACCATATTATTAACCATATACGTTAAACATGACTAAAGATGAATTTATAGTAACTGTATAATTTATATGAACTACATAAAATTGCTCCCATGAAATACAATTTTAAGGATATATAAAAAAGCCATCAATATTTATATAAAAAGTTCTCAAAATAAACAAAACATAGAATGATGAAATTTGGATATGTATTGTAGAACAGTAAACCCTGTAAAATGTATATAGAAAGAGACTTTTTTCGACTATTTGCTCCACTTCCTAAATCAACAAAATTCATTTAAATTGACAAAAGCGTCTTCTTTCATTGGGTACCAATAATATCCAAGGCTAACAAGAAAATTACAAAAACATTTTGAATAACTGTATACTTTCAAAATGTGAAGCCATTTGAAAAGCGAACTCGGCCAGACATCAAAAAAATTAAGTACACAGTTTTGTTCTAAATAAATAAATTAACAAAATAAATATAATTAATTCCCATAAATATAATTTATCTAATATTCTATTCCATTACACACTATACAACTAAAGATTTTCCTAAGGGCCATAAAACGTGCGATTCATCGTGAGCTTTGATTTATATTGTAAATTAAAACACACAAAATTTGAAAGAAACTTAAAATTTTTATTATCGATTAAAAGAACAATTTATGGCATTTACTGTTCGAAAATGATATCATGTAAATGTTGGCCACGACTACGTCTGAGGTGGCTCAAATTTAAGTCGTCAAGCTTCAATTCTTGCACAAGTTGATTGGTTTACGCTTTAAGACCGAGCTCCTTACGTAAAAGCTGTCGAATACGACAAGCCAAGCTGCTGAGAACGGCGACGAATCGATTCGCCACGGCCCTCTTTTTCACAGAAGGCTGTTTTTTTCATAATACAGCTGAACACCGTTGGAGACACCGTTGTGGTGTGAGTCTTTCCATGGCGACTTGTCAAACGAAAATGACAAAGCTGTATGATATGTCAAAAAAGCCTATTGAAAATCAAACCTCACGGCGAATCACCCGATTCGTCACATTTTCTGATGTATTTTGGCTTTCTAAACTCATAAAACTATTTAAACAAAAATCTTTTGCATCTACAAAGAGTGTCATATTTTCTACTTTTATCCATACATATTTTAAATGCCGACATTGTTTTCTTCGTTAGAATTAGCTGTTGGAAAAATATAACAAAATATATTTTTATTTTTTTTTCGAAACAAAACAAAAATTAAATTCAAAATCAATTCAAAGAAGTCAAACTTTTCCAATGTTAATAGGTAAACGCTACCCTAGTGTATGTGTGCGTGCACGAGAACAATTTGAAAAAAAAATGAGATTGTTAAAGAATATTTCAAAAAAATAAGGAATTATTTAAAATCGTTTATTTTGTTATATTTTTCTCTCATCTCACTATGACAGGAACTGCCAAAAGTCTAAATAATTAAAAAAAGTTGTCGCAAGTCTCTTCAAATCCAATACCGGTCGATTTTGCATCCAGAACGAACCGTGGGGATTTTTAAAATAGCTTTTCTCGGAAAAAGCGGGAAACACATGTTTTTCTTTCCGATTTCGACAGACTCTCTGGACAAAGCACATAAAAAGAAATTAATGATAGACTTATTTAGCTATTAATGGACAAATACAAATTAAAAGCAAATTATATTCATATATGTGTATCCACTCCATTCACTATTTTCTTCAAATTTCCCCACTGCCGAAGAAAAATGGAGAAAATTATGTTTCTAACTATTAACAAATATATTTCATATATTCTTTAAGATCCTATTTCACTGTTCATTTCTGAGTGTTTGTGAAACGAATGGAATTATACACACGAAGAGAGTGCTAAATTGATTTACTCTGTAAATGCGATTATTTGAATTGTCTGGTTCGTGGGTACCGGGGGACGTATGTGTCATATGCAGCGTACAATACGTATACGTGACCAGTACGTATATGCATTTGATTTACAAATACATAACATCCATAGCATACATACCTATACATAAATTGTGAGTATGCACGTATGTATGAACGTGTCAAAAAAGAACTCAAATTTATATTGTTGTGGAGTTTCTTTTCTAAGATGCTGTACGACGTCGTTTCAAAGCATTCGAAGACTGCTTCCTTTACTTTGAATTGGCAGTATGAATTCTTCAACAGTTGACTACCAACTCATGTGAACAATATATATATCGAACTTCTACTTTGGCCAATCATTGTCATTTTTCAGAGAGGTTTCTCAAGGATTTTTCTACAAACTAATGTGGGTATTCAACGTTGTGTGAATTTATTTTTCACTTTCTAGAATAGTTTCCACCTGATTCTGTAAAATATTTTCGTCTAAATTGAAGACATCATAAAATGTTCGTTTTCTTAGCACTTCTTCTAAGGTAGGTGACAAACAAAAGTGCCTGGGACTAAAAATTATAATTTTATGAGACCTGTTTTTGCGCTGGTTCTCATTTGTTTGGGTAAATCATTTACTTAATCATTTACAGTTGGCCACTGGTGGCTTCGCAGCGAAATAAATCGAACTTTACGACTGTATTTGATAAATACAATTATGAAACAAATAGAAATATAACAATCAAATTGTTAATTCGATATCCTCTGGAATAAATTCATACAAAAGAAGTAAGAAAACGTCAATCGGCTAAATCGACTTATATATACCCTCACTCACAGAGAACATGTGTATGGAAGAACTTATGTGTCCTTATTTTGCTTATTGGATTGGACCCAGCTTCTCCATTTGTTAATAATTGTAAAAATGTGATCAAATATGAAGTCACAATGGTTTTCAGGCACCGGTAAAGGAGTTATAAATCATTTAATTTTACTTAGGATAGAGACAATTGTGTGGGAGTTATAAGAAGGGGCGTGGCATAAATATTTTTATGGTTTAAGTTGTTTATAAAAATATTTTCAAAAATCGAATTGCAAATGATTTTGAATACCCGTATGGATGTTGTTGTTGGATCGGTTTTATTGTAATCGATGTTTATGCCACTTTGTGTGGGAGGAACCAGAAGGGGTGTGTCAATATAGCCCATATTCCACGCGAATGTAACCCTTATAAAAACATTTCCATATATCAAATTTCACAGTTTTACGATCATACTTTAATTTTACGTATGTAGTTATGGGTGATTTGTGTGGCCAGTACAGGAAGAGGCGTGGCAAAACGTTCCATCTATATATACAGTGGTGGTCACGAGTTTAGCACACTTCACATGCAAATAATTTGTTCGCATAATGAACTCTGCGCAAAATATTTGTTTTTTAGTGTTGCTTATGGTGTGATCAGTAAGCCCAATAATTTTTTTTTCGAATTCTTTTGTGCCTTTTCTACGTACTCTCATGTTTTTGCAAGTAATTCGTAATCTTGGCTGGACACAAATTTAGCACATTTGCTATAAGTTGTTATTTTCTGCCTGTTTTTGCGTTTAAATTAATTAATTGGTATGTTTGTGTAATTTTTACTCAAATGGAAGTTATTATTTAACAAAAATTTTAATTAGACATTGCTAAAGGAAAATAGAGCACTGAGGCGCAGCGTCAGGTTATTATGCAATTGAACGACAGTGGAAGTACCGCTGGGGATATTGCAAACATTATAAATTGATCCAGACAGATTGTGTGCAATATACTAAGCAATATTGGCACTTATGGGAGCTTCAAAAATATTGCAAAATGTCCTCCGCCGAGAAAAACAAGCAATAAATCTGATTTTTTAATTTATAGAACCTGCGTAGCAGGTCCATTTAAAACCTCAACTGTGATTCAGAGATATTTTTCGGCAAAAATTGACATTACCATTTCCTCATGAACCATAAGAAGAAGAACCAATGGAAAAAATTTACTTGGCTGCATTGTTCAACATAAGCCAGACGTATCAAAATATGTCTTACAGTGTCAAATTTAATCTGCTCAGGATCATTTAGAAAAATCCAAGATTTTTGGGAAAATATCGCCTGGATTGGCGAATCGAACATTTGTCGGTGCGGATCTAATAGGAAACAATACGAATTGTGCCCTCCAAACATGCAGCACAACCCAAAGTACAAATCTGAGACGTTAAAGCTTGTTGGCGAAAATCTAATGATGTATACTGCGTTTTCTGGACACGGCGTTTGTCCGATACACAAAATCGATGCACAATGGATCAGAATATTTACAAAAATCTATTTGGTGATACTATGATAACATATTCAGATAAAGACATGCCGATTAAGTGGCGTTTTATACACAACAACCGACCAAAACACACTGAACGCCAGTGAAGAGCTGTTTGAGGCTGAACAAAATAGATTTTTAAAAATGGTGCAGCACAGTCACCGGATCTCAATCCTATTGAGAATCTATGGAATGGACTTTAACAACATATTATAGCAATAAAACCCAAAAATTTGCTCGATTTCTTGAATTAAACAAAAAATTCCTGATATGCTACTTCAATGGAGTCTTTTATGCCTCTAGTGGAGAGTATGTCCAGAAGATGTACAGCTATTACTCAAAATAGCGATTATCCACCCAAATATTAAGTTTATAATAAAATGTATTGGTTAGTTCAGTTTTTTTTCCGATTTGATAAAAGTTTTTTAAATTTGTGCTAAATTACTGTCCAATCACTTTTCGTATTATTTGTACTTTAAATTGCATAAAACTAAAATGCAGCATAAGAACCGAACAAAAACAACGTTAAATGGTCATCTTATCGTACGTAATATTTTAGAAAAAATACCGGTCAGAAAACATAAAGTTGAAGTTGAAATATTTGCTTTATAAAGTTACATGTGGTGACTGTGCTAAATTCGTGACCACCACTGTATAAAAATCAATATGTGTCTGTATATTCGGCATATGACGCCAAACCGGTGGACCGATTCGTCTGAAAATTTTACTGTAGCTAACCAGTGACAGAGGATGGTTTCTGGCTATACTAGGTCATGGTACGACAAACTGGAGTGGTACTGTTCACACTTTAATTTAAAATGGGAATATGGGTCATTTGTTTGAGGAGTACCAGAAGGGACGTAGTAATTTCGCCCATCTTCGAACATAAACTTAAAAAGTTTGGGAAAATATTACCATATGCAAGGTTTGAATTGATTCCTTAAATCCTTTGGAGAGTTATCGTGTACACCAGCCAGCCAGACGAGCGGACGGACGGAATTGACTCAAACAGTTTAAAAAGTCATGAAACGGATTTGGTCCAAACATACTTACGGTCTTAAGTCACTCCTTCAATTCGTTACACTTTTTTTCTTTCCCAAATCATGGATGCCCTCCTATTCTGTAGAGTGAGGGTATAAAAACAGTTTTATATCTTAAAATAACCATATTCCTATTGCCTATTCAATTTTGTTAAAGGCGATTGAAAAACTCATTGTGTGTACAATCTGAAAAAATATACTTCGTCTGATACATTAAATCAACTAAAAATCAATTCAATGGATATTTTTTTGTTTTTGATATATTACAAAAATTTAAATTTTCGTCGTTGGTACCTTTAATGTTTGTACTCTCATTGTGTATATAGTGGTCCGATCGTACCCGGTTATATGTTCACTTAAAAGGAATTGTGATGTCTACAGTATTGTGATGCTGCCACTTACATTTTCACTTCTAAACATCGATTTAGGAACAGCCTTCAAAATTTTGAAAAATAAAAATACAAATATTTTTTTGCTGTCACGAAAAAAATCACAAAATAAATTGAAAAAGTCGGAATAAAGTATTTTGTTTTAATTTTTAAAAGCTAACATGCTAAAGCAAAACACTATTTTGATACGTCAAAAATCTGTGGATGTAAAAAATTATGATTTTTAAAAAAATGCATTTGCGTCTACAAAGACTTTCATAACTTCTACTTTTTCCGACTGTTTTTCTATTTTTTTATGTTTTTTTTTGTGCCAGCAAAAATATATTTTTTCGAAAAAAAATCCCAAATATTTGAAGACTCTTCCTAAACCATTATTTCTATGCGAAAGTGTAATTCACGATATTTGTATCCATCATGAGTACATTTATCTATATATATAAAAGAGTTGCGTTACTGACTGACTGACTTATCATTGACCAGGCCCCAGACCAAACGGCTGAAGCCATGGCCATGAAATTTTCAGGCTAGTTCCCAAATATGACGTAGACGTCGACTAAGAGACGTAAAACTAAGGTTTTACGAAATTCGTACTTTAAGGAGGTAAAATGGAACAAAAAAGGATAAACGTCTAACCTTCGTCCTGACTAAACGGCAGTAGCTATAAACATGAAATTCATTGAGTTCCTTGCAATGACCATGTAGACGAGCTACAAATAGGGATTTTTTGAAATTTGTACTTTTAAGGGAGGAAAGAGACAAAAAGGGATAAAAATGGTACCAATGTAAGAATTGCAGCTAGAATCGTGAAAATCGGTATTTACATTCCTCTTACAACGTAGACTTACAATATAAATTGATTTTTCGAAATTTGTACTTATAAGGGGTGAGCGGGACAAAAAGGGATACAAATTGTACCAATTGAAGTATGGCAGCTATAGTCGTGGAATTTGGTATGTAAATTCCTCTGACCATGTAGAAACATATTAAAATTGAATTTTTCGAAATTTTTTGCTTTTAAGGGGTGCGCGGGACATAAAGGGATAAAAATTGTACCAATTGAAGTATTGCAGCTAGAATCGTGAAAATTGGTATGTAAATTCCTCTGGCCATGTAGAAGCATAGTAAAATTGAATTTTTCGAAATTTTTACTTTTAAGGTGTGCGCGGGATAGAAAGGGATAAAAATGGTACCAATTTAAGAATTGCAGCTATATTCGTGAATATCTATATTTACATTTCTATGACAACGTTGACTTGCAACAAAAATGGATTTTCCGAAATTTGTACTTTTAAGGGTTGAGGGGGACATACGGAACACAAATTGATATTCCAAATTATTTACTTATCAGGAGGATGCGGGACGACAAGGGTGAATGTATTACCAAACAAAGTACATGTTTTAGGGGAAGAAAAAACACGTGCTACCTATAGTCATTTCTCAAAATGTGTACTTTTTGCGAAAGAGTTGCAAAAAGTTATAAAAAATACTATAAATTACTACTTCAGATTTATCTATATTCAAAAAAAGAAAATTAAATAAATACTATTCAAAACAGAGACCGATAAAACTAATTACAAATATAGCTGGCTTTATAGCGTGCGAAGCAGCGGGTACTGCTGGTTGAATTTATAAAACAATATGCTTCGCACTCAAAAAAAAAGTTTAGTAGATGGACAGTCACTGCATAAATATTACTGAGGGCTGTCATTTAAATACTCTATGAAAAACACAAAACTTTTTTTATATAGTTTCTAAAATTAACTAGTATTCATAAAAAATTGTCCTTTTTTCTCTTTTTAGGTAAGCTTTGCAATTTTTAGCCATATTTTGACAGTCTTGTTTTTGGTGAGTTATTGAACAGAATCTAATCGCATTTTTTAACACCCTCACTCTAATCCAATAATATTTGTTGTATTTATCAATCAGTCGATATTGTTTAACGTTGCCTATAAATGCTCAAATCAATTGCAATGAGACGGGAAATGTAACTGACATGTATGTGCTACCTGGCCCCCACTGTGTAGGAGTGGTAGGAGGAGGAGGCCATCGTGTCAAAGTTATAAAATAATTAACTACCTCATCGTACATCGTACAGTGTCCCGTATGAGTATGTATGTATGTATGTAGTATGTATATGCGGAGGTTGATGATGTTGTTAACAACTTTAGCTAATAAATTTCCAAGTTGCGCGATAACTGCATGGGCGCGGGGGTGTTACACGTTATTAACACACTGTGACGGCAGTACTCTGCGAAAAATGCTGGCACAGCAGCAGCAGCTTTACACCATATCGTGGTGTGTTGTGTGTATTTATTATTATTTTTTGCAGTCAATTTTATAGACCTTTATTAAACCGGCCATTTTCAGTTTAGCAAAAGGTACATATACCTCTCTCCCCGGTGCAGCCAAAGAAAAAAATCTGTTGCCTATAATTAAGGTGGTCTCAAAACTGCACAAAAAC
Organism: Polietes domitor; assembly: GCA_947397865.1. Lineage (NCBI taxonomy): Eukaryota > Metazoa > Arthropoda > Insecta > Diptera > Muscidae > Polietes > Polietes domitor. The sequence goes on along the minus strand of OX377618.1, from coordinate 192,117,503 downwards.
TGTAAAAAAATAAATAGAAACTTCAGGGGGTTTTAATTAAAAATATATATTTTTTAATTCGTGAACATTTTTTGACAACAATTTTCCGTGAGAAAATATTGCTCAAAATTCTGGCCAAGATTCATAAAAGTATGTGTCCTTTCGCAGAAACTATTAAGACTTTTGAAAGTTTCGTTTTGCAAAAGTATTGTATTTTTTTTCAATTTCTTTCACATTTTTCCTCGAGTGTCGTTCGATATAGAAAAATGCCCAAAGTTGTGAATTCTAGTGGCAAACGCAAGCAGCCATCAAATTGGTATTAAAATGTATTTTATCTACCTGCACAGAGCCGTTGCTCCACGTGTAATCGAGTCCCACATAAGCCAAACGCACATAAATATCAATGCCGATAGATAAAGAGTGATTTTTTTGAGGTTAGGATTTTCATGCATTAGTATTTGACAGATCACGTGGGATTTCAGACATGGTGTCAAAGAGAAAGATGCTCAGTATGCTTTGACATTTCATCATGAATCGTCTTACAAACGAACAACGCTTGCAAATTATTGAATTTTATTATCAAAATGCGTGCTCTGTTAAGAAAGTTCATTGCGCGCTTCCATTTTATGGTCAGTTTAATCGACCCACTGAAGCGGCTATTCGGGCTATTGTGACTAAATTTCGCACCAAATTTACATTGTTGGACATTAAACCACCAACACGCTTACGTAGAGTGCGAACTGAAGAAAATATCGCAGCTGTATCGGCCAGTGTTAATGATGACCACCAATTTTCGATTCGTCGCCGTTCGCACCAATTGGGTCTCTGTTACTCAAAAACGTGGAAATGCCAAAATTGGACTAAGCGGATGGACCACCTAAGACGCAGCCGCGGTCAACATTTAAATGAAATTATCTTCAAAAAGTAAATGTCATGGACCAATCTAACGTTTCAAATAAAGAACCGATGAGATTTTGCAAATTTTATGCGTTTTTTTTTAAAAAAAGTTATCAAGCTCTTAAAAAATCACCCTTTATATACAGATATACAGATAGGTGGATACAGAGAAAGACCCAGCCAGCAAAGCTCACATGTCGATGCCAGCCGTGGAGCCTGTATCTTATGGTAATAGTACGAACTGTACCAACCGAACGCCTATTGACTTTCAATAAATTATCTATACGAAGTAATAGCTAAAGCAACAACAACAACTGCACACATATAGACCTAACATGCGTAAAATAACACTCGCACCATTTTATCATTCACAATCCTCAATCCCGAATACATGGATATACGAGTACATGCCATACATACATCAATGTATAGGATTAGTAAGCACATACTCATGTATCGTCAGCTGAAATACAAATGAACGTAACTCCTTGATTCCATAAAATTGCAGACAACTTCAATCTAAAATCGGGACTTGCAATGTCTCTATATACTCTAATATTGAAAAAAAATAATGGGTATCTTTTCAATTTTTTTCTAAACTTCCACTTTCCGTTGAATGTTCACTACATTTTCAGACAGAAATAATCGCTCATACCTAGGGTTTCTCTCTGAGGAACAATTTCCCGGAATTCCTGGTCAATTTTCGTTCCCGGGAATTATTAAATTTCCCCGCTACAACCTGTATCACTGTATATATTATATATTATGTGGGAATTTTTACAAACACGCATTGAGGGGGGCGACGCTTATCCGCATTTTTCGGCCTTCCATTTCCATTTCTTCCATTTTTCCATATCAACATAAACTGATGGGCAGACATATTTATGTGAACCAAAAGAAAAATGATCACCAAATGGGAAAACTGAAAACACAGTTCTCCTATATGGGCGATTCCACGTAAGGTGACCCTTTTTTCAATGAAATTTGAAAATCAATTTATAATTTAAGAAAACATACGTAATGTTTATACTTCTCATAATACACACTTTTTGATTATATTTCAAAAAAAAAAATATGACAACAATAGGTCTGATCTTTTCATTTTCCAAATATAGCCTCGTGTCGTAACAGGATTTCCGTCAAAATGTCACGCCCGTTACTATTTAAATATCCTATGTTGCCTATATTCATAAAGAGATATCGGTAATGTTTACTTTAGAAGAAGGTGTATGAACTACTCTTTTGATTAGCAAAAATGAATAAAGTCATGTAGTGGAAGAATTCAAGAAAATAAGCAAAACCTGACGATTTTCTTCAAAGCTAAGGTCACACCCGTGACGCTCTAGATTGTAGTATATCTCCTATATTTGCAATAATATTCCGATTAAACTGACGTTTTCAATTGACATTATATAAAAAAGCTCTGTTCATGAATATGGGAGATATTTAAGCAAAAGTGTTACTCCCGTTCCAATGTAATCACCCATATTTATTTTTTTATAAATTCTAGAAAACTTCATTTCAATTTGTTTGTTATGGGAAATAAAATAATTTACCTTAATAAAATTCGATTTTTTTATTCGAAAATAAAATAAGTTTCTATGTTGCAAACATTTTGTTGAAGATTTCCCGTCCTGTCCCGGAATACCGGGTAATTGAAAAAATAATTCCAGTTTCTGGGAAATCAAAAGTACACACAACATAGTTTGAAAATGTAAGTTAGGCCATTTTTAATGTAAGCCAAAGCTATATCGGTACATTAGGGTGACACAAAGCAAGATCCCTTTATATATTACATGCGAAATTTTAAAACTCCACAATTATTGGGAAGATAAATGCGCCATGCACGTCACTTCGACGATGGTAAAATATTGTCAGTATTCTTTGTTGGTTAAACTAGCGTTCTGATTTTTTATATCGACTACAAAATGCGTATAATCGTTATTTTTCAAAGTAACATTTAGACGGGGAAGGGACACGCTATAATAATCATATGTTTTTCACAAGATTCTGCACGTGCTTTGTGTTATCTGCCCACCCTAATGTCCACATACATATAACCCCCCAAGAATGTGACATATCCCAAATGTATGTATGCGCTCGTTCATGTGTCATGGCAATAACTAAGGTAATTTTTGTAAAAATCCAATGATGGATTTTGCCTGTCAAATTAATGCCAATTAATTAAAACCATCTGCTAATGAGATTAACTAAATATATTCCCCCACCCACTGGCCGGCTAAATACAGGGTGGCCCAGAAAGACCGAAGTGGTGTGAATTGTTTTGTTTATAACTTTTTATTTAAGAGATATTTTTTTAATTTTTTTTTTTTAAATACATTAAATTTATGGGGAATATTTTTGGATTAGTTATTAAAAATGATATCCCGCAAGTGGTGGCCATATTCTGCTTCGCACAAATGTGCTCTTTCCAACACATTTTCCATGACCTTTCGCAAAACTTCCGGTGGTATGTTGTTAATTTCTTCTCGAATATTGGTTTTTAACTCCTCAATAGTCCTAGGCTTATTAACATAAACTTTTCCTTTTAAATAGCCCCAAAGAAAACAGTCTGGAGCGGTTAAATCCCCGCACATTAAATTGACGACGGTATGCACGCTGAGGCAACACAATGGACCGTTGATTTGAAAAGTAAATTTCAACAATATGGGCACGTTGTTCAATTGTGTATTGCTCCATTATAAATTATCCAAGTCTTCTTTACAAAATACTGAAAAGAAAAGAAAAAAAAAATTATAATAAAAAAGTTATAAGGAATTCACACCACTTCGGTCTTTCTGGGCCACCCTGTACTAGTGTGTGTGTGTGGGGGGGGGGGGGTCAGACGTTATTTGAGTATTCGTAGTCACTTCAGCGCAGCCAATTATTTTGGCAGTCATGGTGCTCTGGTGGACTGTATTTTAATACCTGACTAACTAGGCAAATGCTCATCTACATAATTAAATTAAATTGTCAAGTATTCAATCATGCAGAGGATTGTGTTGTGAAGGTGATGGGGGTGGTAGTCAACTACATTCGAATACACATATATATTTATATGCTAATATTTAGCCATAATGATGAAATGATATACACACTTCACATTTTTAGAGTAGAGAGGTGATGTTTTTATATTCGAAAATATAAAAATGGAATCAAGTTTTTCTTTTTTACTTTTTGTCGAGATAGTTTTACTTTGTTCAATAAAATCGATTGACTTATTTCAATAAAAATTTGGCATCGGAAAATTAAAAAAAAAAATCTTATAAAAAATCCTATAAAACTTAAAATAAAAACAAATAAAAGCGGCGTAAGGTTCGATGGATTGCATTCCACAGAGACAAACTTATGTCAGAGTTAACGTAGGTCAAATGAGAATTGCTAGCATCATTCAACCGAAAAAATTTGACACCCTAAAAATTTATTGGTAAGTTATGAAACGTTTCATAAAACTAACAAAATGGTTCGTTATACTTATGAAGACATTTCATAACACAAATATTTTATTGGTTACGACATATTTCGTAAACTTTAAGAATTTTTTTATTTAATACGATAATACAGATGATACAAAAAAGTGAGTTATAACAGACGAATTTATGTTAATTTTCGGTAAAATGACTGAGGGTTGTCGGCAAAGTTTAAAAAAATAAACACCACTTAAATTCAACGGCAAAAATTTCCATATTTAATTCAGTCTTGTCAAAACATGGGCAAATTCTAGTTCCACAAGTTCTAGTTAGTTCTAGATAGTACATGCATGTAGAGACACCCCAATCGCATTGAATGCATTTATATGCACGTGTTCGAAGTTTCAGTTATTTTGCTTGTAAGGCAAGGCTACCAATACGTTTACACTATATATATATATATATATATATATATATATATATATATATATATATATATATATATATATATATATATATATATATATATATATATCGAAATAATACTCCAAGTCAACTAAAAAAATAAATATTCTTATATATTTTTTTAAGCGTAATTACCATAAATATTGGTAGATAGTGGGTGCTAAAGTTGGTTGTATTTCCATTCCATTTGAATTCCAAAAGTACAAATTACGAAAAATCCATTATCTCACGTACATAGTGCAAAATAACCTAACTTCATGATTCAACCAATTTTGCCGTAAAAGTAAATAAGTACGAATTTGGAAAATCTTCTTATTTTGCGTGTCTATGCAGTCAGAGAAATGTATACACCGAATTCCATGATTCTAGCTGCGGCCATTTGGTTTGTACCATTTTTATCCCTTTTTTCCTATTTTACCCACTTAAGAGTACGACTTTCTAAAATCTCTTTATTTTACGTGTCTACACAATTAGAGGGATGTACACACCGAATTTCATGATTCTAGCTGTAGCCGTTCAGCTGGTACCTTTGTTATCCCTCTCCACCGATTGTACCCCTTGAAAGTACTAATTTGGAAAAAATCTTTTGTTTTTCCTGTCTACGCAATCAGGGCAATGTATACTCCGAATTCCATGACTCTAGCTACGGTCATTTGATTGGTACTATTTTTATCCCCTTTTTCCATTTTAAGCCCAAAAAGTACGAATTTCGAAAAATCCCTTTATTTTACGTGTCTACGCAATCAGAGGAATGCATACACCGAATTTCATTATTCGAGGTGCAGCCGTTTGGTTGGTACCATTTTTATCCCTCTATTCCCACTTAACCCCTCAAAAGTACGAATTTGAAAAAGTACTTTTATATTATGCATCTACTCAATTAGAGGAATGTACACATCGAATTTCGTGTTTCTAGCTGTTGTCGTTTAACATGTACCATTTTTATCCCTTTTTGTCCCATATCACCCCCTACGAATAAGAATCACTTTATGGTGCGGGGGAATGCACAATGTGCATTGCACATACCAAATATCAACTAAGTACAAGCAGACATATTGAAAAAATATGCTTAAATACTCCAAAATATTAGGGATTATTATGGATATTTTTAGTGCTTGTGAGGGAAAAATTTTTCCCTTTGGGCCGATTTCGCCCCCAACTGATCTACGACTATAAGACGCATTTATGGAAAATTTAGACGTCCTAGCTCCTTTCGTTTTTTTCAACAGTCGGACAGAAATGGCAAGATCGTCTTAGAATTTTATGACGATCAAGAATATATATACTTTATAGGATCTCAGGTCGATATTTCAAGGTGTTACAAACGGAATGACAAAGTTAGTATACCCCCATCCTGGTGGTGGAGGGTATAATAAATATCACAATTTTGGAGATTTGTTACAACCAATTTAATATAGTTTCTCCCATTTTTTTATAAAAAAATCTCATAATACTTAAAATAGAAATAAGGATCTCAATTTTATAGATTCTTTTTACCCATATTTTGATATAGTTTATCCAATTCGTGTCTTAAGTTGTACAGATTTGCAAAAAATTTAAAGGGAGATATACACATTGAAATATGTGTAAACCATGCAAAGAATTGATTCGCGATTTGTGGTTCTAAGTGGGGACTGATTATGGTCCTTCGAAGAGTTTATTGTCCATCCATCCATTGACAAATTGAAAAATAGATTTTATTGGATTGTTGTATACTGACAATTTTGTATACGAGCCTCAGTCTTTCAATTTCTTTATTACTCATTTCACACTATTTTTACTCACATTACCACAATGAATTTGTCATAAAATTCGATAATAAAATTATTATTTCTATTACTGTGTTATATATATTTTTTGATAAGCTCGTCACCGCGCAATTTATGATTGCCTTTCTATGGTCATAGTGTTGGTCATTGGTTGGGTTTTTATCAATCGCACAGTGTGTCATTCCTTCCTCTCCAAATGGCATGGACTCCCGTCCATTCATTCTTTAATGACGAATTAAATATTGATAATAATATTTAATTTGTTCTTTATTTGTTGTCCTAAATGTATAAAGCAGAACCCCCTTTACAATTTATAAATTAAATTTCTTTGTTGGATTAGTGAGGCGCATCATGGGCCGGCTCTAGCATGGCGCACAGTGGTTCATTAAAATCCATCGACCAAAATTCAATAACTTTTGTTCTAATAGACATTTTTGAGTTCTGTAAAACAAAATTAGACAAAGACAAAGTATTATTTTCAGATATTAACATGGAAAATCGGGCAATCCGATATATTTTAGAAATCCGCCCAAAGTTGACTACTTTTCGTATTTTTTGATTTTTAAGAAAATCGAATTTTTATTTTTTATGTTATTTTTACGCAATTTTAGAAATAATTTTATTTATTTTGTATTATAGATTTTCAGATTTTAAAAAACCTAATTTCTTTGTCGAACTGTTTCTCGCACATTTTAAGAGATTTTGCACTCAGGCTAAAACTATGTTTGTGCCAAATATAGTTTGTTTGTAAGTCCTTTTTGAACAAATTCCTGACTTTCGACCACCCACACAACTTTTTACCTTCAAAAGCCTTTGACAAAATATATACATATTTGGAAAGGCTGAAGGGTTCCCCGTTTTTTCAGCTCAAAATTGCCACCTTTTTTAATTCCAAAACTCAATTTACTAAATTTTGATGTGTGAGAAACAAAGAAATTACGCTTTTTCAATTTTCAAAATCTGCAAAAAGTGGAAATCTGTAATACAAAAAAAAAGCATCCAAAAAAAAATAAAAAATTTAATTTAATTTTTTAATTTGAACTGGGATATTGTCCTGGCTCAAGACCATTTTGCTTCTATATTTAATAGAATGCAAATATATTTACAAATGGCATGGTGACATTTATTACTTGGCTGCAGACTACCACGATCATGATTTCGACCATATCAAATGTCTTTTCAAGTGGTTTCGCAGCGACTTTTCAACATCAAACCCGCCCTCTATAAGGAGATGATTCTCACAAACGAACGAGAAGCACAACTCACTTGCCAAATTTGCGTTTAAAAAATCGCACCAAGTAATAAAGTACACATGCCATCTTACAAGCATCTCATTGAGTTGCATATGTAAGTATGTGTATATATAAATGAAAAATACAAAAAGTAGCCAACTTTGGGCCGATTTCTAAAATATATCCGATTGCCCGATTTTTAAATATATTTTTAATAAAAAATTCTTGGATCCTTGTCTAATTTTGTTTTTTACTGAACTCAAAAATGTCTACTAGAACAAAAGTTATTGAATTTTGATTCTGAACCCCTGTGTGTGTTGTACAATGACAGACAGAGTAGACGAGTGCCCGGCCTGCCTGGCTACCATCAATCGTCCGCCGTAAAATGTTCGCATGAATTGTGCCAATTTAGAGAATTTGATTGTTTGTAATGGATTTAATTAAATCTTGATTTAGATTCTTTACGTTTTGCTTTTATCTCTTATTATTTTCAATATTTATTTCTTTTGTGTTTGTTGGATAATTGCGCTTGAGATTTTATTATGATGGCGACTTTTATAGCTGCATTTATAAGAATAGAAGTTTGTGCATATTGTGTTATAAAATATTAATTCGTTTCGGAAATTCCGAAATATGTCGAATTAGGCAGAGAATGCCCAGATTACTTACATAAGTCAAATACTTAATATTAAGGAATGGCCAGTGATTAAAAATGAACATCTGACGCTATACAATAGGACGCATCGGAAAGTCTTTAAAATGAAGTATATTTTACATGAAATTAACTTTTCTCTTTTAATAAAAAAAATTATAAGTAAATTAATTAATGCAATTATTTCGAAAATCAAAATAAAAGAAAAAATTAAATCCTTTAAATAAATATAATGCGCAAATATCATTCCACTCCAATGTTTAAAATTTTATTGAAATTTCCTTCAAAATAATACATTAAAATCGGTCAAGATTTTCAGGAGTTACAGGCGATTGAATGGAACACACCTTTTTGAATAAATTGTATTTTTTCACTGTTAAATTAAAAAAATTTCTAATCTTTTTTAATATAATATTTTAATTTTTTTTATTCTTCTCACACACAAACTTTCAAAACAATCACAGCTTTCGAGGTGAAAAATACCGTACCGCTTGACATGGAATGACTCATTTCAAATTTAAAATCTTAAAATTCAGTGTGAATAATTTGTTGTTGGTTATTGTAAGTACCGCGGTCTTTGCGACCTAAAGAACAGTTATTATTTTTCCAGTATCGTTACGCCCCAGAGGTATTAGACGGTATAGACCTATGACCTTGAAACACACACATTCCTTACACTGTCAAATTTGTCAAAATCCCCGAAAAATAATATAAAAATAGCCCAAATCAAAAAAGGAAAAAATAAAAATAAAAGAAATAAAAATAACCCATATCGCCCCAAAAATTTGGTTATTTTCATATGAAAATAGGAAAAATTGTTCATATGAAAAATCATGACCTAATTTTTAGGCGATAATAATAATAATAATAAATAATAATAAAAAAATAGCCCAAATCAAAAAAGGAAAAAAAATTAAAAATAAAAGAAATAAAATAACCCATATCGCCCCAAAAATTTGGTTATTTTCATATGAAAATCGGAAAAATTGTTCATATGAAAAATCGCCCAAAAATTAGGTCATGATTTTTCATATGAAAAATCGTCAAAAAATCGATAATTTTCATATGAAAAATCGCCAAAAAAAGGCCATTTTACATATCAAAAATTGCCCAAAAATGGGTCAGTTTTCATAGGAAAAATAGAGTCACTTTTCATATGAAAAATCGCCCAAACATTTGGTCACTTTTCATATGAAAAATAGCCCAAAAATTGGGTCACTTTTCATATGAAAAATAGCCCAAAAATTGGGTCACTTTTCATATGAAAAATTGCATAAAAGTGGGTCACTTTTCGTATGAAAAATCGCTCAAAAATTGGTTAATTTTTCATATGAAAAATCCCCCAAAACATTGCATCATTTCTCATATGAAAAATCGCCTAAAAATTGTGTTGTTTTTCATATGAAAGAATCTCCCAAAAATAATTTTTCAAATGAAAAATAGCCAAAAAAATTATGTTTCAAATTAAAAATCACCAAAAAATCGTCCAAAACATTGCGTTATTTTTCATATGAAAAATAACCCAAAAAAATTGGGTCATTTTTTCATATGAAAAAAAATTGAATCATTTTTCATATGAAAAATCGTCCAAAAAATTAGGTATTTTTTTCATTTGAAAAATCGCCCAAAAAAATAATAATTTTTAATGTGAAAAATTGCACAAAAATTGGGTTATTGGGTCTTATATGAAAAATCGTCCAAAAAATTGGGTCATTTTTTCATATGAAAAATAGTCCAAAAAATTGGGTAATATATCATATGAAAAATCGTCCCAAAAATTGCGAAAAAATTGGGTAATTTTCGCCCAAAAAATTGGGTAATTTTTCATATGAAAAATCGAACCAAAAATTGTGTCGTTTTTCATATAAAAAATCCATAACAAAACTGGGTTCTTTTCGTCCAAAAAATTGGGTCATTTTTTCATATGAAAAATAGTCCAAAAAATTGGGTAATTTTTCATATGAAAAATCGTCACAAAAATGACCAAACAAAAAATTGGGTAATTTTTCATATGAAAAATCGCACCAAAAATCCATAACAAAACTGGGTCCTTTTTTTAATATGAAAAATCGCAAAAAAAATTAAATCGTTTTTCATATGAAAAATCGCCCAAAAATTGGGTCATTTTTCACGCGAAAAATAGCCTATAAATTGTGTTATTTTTCATGTAAAAAATCTCTCTAAAATAATGAAAAATTAAAAATCACCCAAAAAATTGGGTCATTTTTCATACGAAAAATCGCCCAAAAATTCGGTCATTTTTCATATGAAAAATCGCCCAAAAATATATCTCATCTTTGGTATGTCCAAAACCGGTTACGCGGAGTAAAGGTTTTCTGCTTCGGTGTCCTCGTCAAGTTGGCTGTGCAGAGTAAAATTGTTCTGCATTGCCGGCATTCGGTCGGGCCCTCTGCGGTATTCCAAAAGCAAAACGATTTTTTTTTTGCAAACGATTTGGGTTTTATTAAATTCATTTCAGCCTTACACAATATAAAATATCTTAAATCTAACAGTGGTATTCCCGACCGACTACTCAGAGTAGAGGTTTTTTGGTCGATTTTTCGTGGCCCCCAAAAAATTTGTGTTTAAATCCGCCCACAACCACGACAATGGACATTTGTTCTAATTTTAATATATACTTAAATTAATACAAAGCATTGCCAGTGATTTCCTATGAGTCCACAATTAAATGAAAATTGACATTGCCACGTCCAACGCACGTATTTCAATTTTTATTTTTTTACGATTTCGAAATCTCGGATACAAGGGGGTTGTATCTTTTATTCTATGGCAACCAGCTTTTGTAAATTAATAAATAACTAAAGCTTTATATATCTGCTCAACATTTGTAGAAAATCGGAAGATAATGACTTGCCGTTTTTTGTTAATTAATAAATCATTTCAAATATCTTACCAAATCATTCCTATAAAATGATCGAGTGTTTTGGATTATGTTTATTTTTCAAAGCATACTTTTAGGGTTATAGTAACTGTGTTAAACAAAATACGGTTTTTTTCTTTAAGATAACTCACTCACTTATTTTCTAATCCATTTAAATTCAAAATCTATATTATAATTATTCCCTGCAAACTTCGTACTTTCAACTTTTCTCCAACATTTCTTTGTTTTTTTTTCTGGTTGGAAACTTTATAGACTACATACCAAAAAAGAAATTATCCTTATATTCCATTGTCTTCAATTTTAACGAAGTAATTACCATCACTTTGAGAGCATTTCCAATTACAAAGTGAAGAAGAATTCTAAAAACAATCAAAGTAATTTGCCAGTCAAACTTTTTTCTTGGCAATCAAAATTCACATTTAAAAGCAACGTTTAAGTTGCTGTGCTGTAAGTCATACAACTGACGTTGCATACTTTTAGGTTAATAACATGTATATATATATAGACCATTCATATGTGCATATGTATGGATGCATATTTTTGTGTAAGTTTTATCAAAGTCTTAAGGCAATTATATGTTGCTCTGGCAAAGTTACTGAAGACGTAATTTTAAAAATGCCCAAAAGTTTGCTATGATAAAGTTTTTTTTTATCAATTAAAGAAACATGTTGGCAAAACCTAGCAGCAAACAGTTCGCTCGCTCGTATGTGCAAAGAAAAATAAAGAAATGAAGAAATAAGTTTCCTTGCATTTCGATGTGCATTTTCGATGTAAAGTGTTTTCAAATTAGGAATGCATAATAACAAAATGTGGTCATGATATATATATGTTAGACTACCAATATGGAGTATGAGAGTCATGTATTATCATGCACAAAAAATTTTATCATTTTCTGCTGCTTTTTGACCTTCTAAACGCGAAAGCGATATTAAAAATTTTTTATGGTACTAAAATTCCAATTTTCGGAATATACCTTAAATATTTGTCTACTCTTGTTATGGAAATATAAGTCCGATAATATATGGCTACAAATATTGCGAATTACATATTCACATGGAATAAGCGGCTTACAGTCTTTAAAAAATTAAGATTTTTGTAAAAAAGAAAATCTTTTTTTCTGCCACGAAAAATATGATAAAAAATAGAAAAAAGGTTCTACATTTATTCATAGATTGTCAAAATGGCTTTTTTCTTCGTAAAGATAACAGCTTTTACAAAATAAAACAATATATTCTTTTATATAATTTGTATTGGGACTTTAAACAAGAATTTAAAAAAATCATGATTTTTGTTGCATCTACAAAGTGTATCATTCCTTTTATATATTTTTTGCATGTAAATATATTTTTGACGTTAGAATGTTATATATTAAAAAATAAAAGAAAATACGCTTTTCCGACTTTTCCGAATTTTGATGATTTTTTTTTTTGAAAAATTACTATTTTTATGTGAACTTATGTTTTCCCCAATTTTTTGGAGGTTGTTCCTAAACCACTATTCCTATGTGGAAGTGTAATTTGTAACATTTGTAGACGTCATAATTTCCTTTAATTGAGCATATAAGCCATTGCGATCGGACCAATATATCCAAAATGAGAGTACAAGTATTAAAGGTACCTACGACGAAAATTTTAACATAGTAAAATTAAAAAAAAAATGTCCATAAAAAATTGTGTTGATTTTATGAATCAACATGACTCAATGCGCTTAAAAAATAAAAGTGTTATTTTGTTTTTAAAACTGTGGTTGTCTTTACTCAGTGTGTTTCACTTTTTCCTGTATAAAACTATAATCGCGAGGCAGACCGATGCCAAATATTGATACATTGTGGTCTCAGCTAATCGTTGCAAAAAGAAAATTCTTGTTAAATGTGCAAACATCAAAAAAGGTAATGCAAAAGCCAAATTGTTCATGTTTTCTACATCAACAACAACTGTTGAAAAAATGTTTGTACAGCATACCTTTAGGGGAAATATTTTTTCTGACATTCATTGTAAGATCAACATCAAGAGGTTTCACAAGTAAATTTACGATAGCCCTAAAAGTATGCATTGGATGTTTGAAATTATTTATTAAATTAAAAAAATGTTAAGCCATTTTCCCCTGATTTTTTGCAAATATTAAGCTGACATATTAAGTTTTAGTTGTTGATTAAGTTACAAGAGCTGATTAGCATCGATTTAAAAATACAAAGAGTTTTGGCTCTGAAAATCCATCTTCAAAAATGGAGCCTGTAACGTAATTTTCCTATATACATCATTTAGGCTTCATTCGAAAGGAATTTATTGTTTCTATTTATCTTTTATAACAGCTTTTACAAAATCATTCCAAGAAATATTAGTTTTTAGCTGTCACTTTAAAAAAAAAAAAAAAAACAAAAAAAAAATCAATTTAAACGACAAATGAGTTATTCTAAGACAAGAATACAAATTTGCATTTAAAAAATGCTTCCAAGGGTTTATTGATTCAGGAAAAAAATTTGGACGAAAATGCAATAGAAAAAAAGTAGCGTTTAGGCACACAGACGGCTTGACCTGGGGACGAAATATTTTCCAGATAATCATTAAACAATCCACTCTTAATTTTTAGGGTGTGAGTGCAGCAATTTATTTTCGTGGCCCATCCTAATGTATATATTAAAATAAGAAATATATGAAATTTTGTAATTTTATGTTATGTTGGGAGGCAATATTTTCATACAAGCTGCGGCAAAAAGTAGAAGGAATAGAGCTAGGACCTTGAAATTTCGCACACATCCCTTATATCGGCAAATTAGATCAAAAACATTTTTTTTATTTAAATCCGCCCATACCTCCCATGTAAGTTAAATTGAAAAAACTTTGTAAATTTCTTATTTTAATATGCATGTTAATAGAAATCATTACCAGTGATTTCATTTGAGTACACAATTAAATGAAAATTGTCAGTGCCCCACCCACACATAAAATTGTTGGTTTTTTTACGATTTTCGAAATTTTGTATAAAAATTATTTTATTTTTTAATATTCACACGGCTATTACAGCTGTATACTCAATTTAAGATTAATATCGGCCCAATTTTTAGATGTGTTCGCATGCCATAAAACCTTACATCCCTAAAGTATGCTTTAAATAAATTTTCCAAAATACATTAACTGAGAACAACGAAGAAAGTATTGTTTCATTTTTGCTTAGAAGGTTTTACCATTTCAGTAATTAACTAGATGTATACAGCTATAATCAAAATATTCTTTTTAAAATGAATAAATAAGATAATAATTTAATTTCAATGCGGTACATGGTTTCCGAGATACATGCTAATAAATTAACCTCTATTATGATGACATTTTTCAACTATTTTAGCATTTATGAACTTTAAATGCTCCACAGCTACATTTAGTCGTGATATTGGCAAAATCTTTTAGAATATGCTTAATAGGAATGTTCTTTGCAAAATTCTATCAGTAAAGTCGAGACTTGGGCGTTTTTGCCGTGCTTGTGGACAGATTTAAACAAAATCTCAATATTAATCTAATTTAATATTATCAGAGATGTGTGCGAAATTTCAAGAACGTAGCTCTATGAAAATATTCCTCTGTGCCGATACAAAAGAAGACACGAAATAATTGGAAATAATTTTCTTAGGTCTCAACATAGTCCCCTCTCAGTTCGAATCGCCTTTCAACTGATTTTCAGTAGTTCATCCAAATACTTCTTGAGTTCAATCCAATTTTTTTGTTTAAAAAATTTCACTGTGCGCTTCCAAAGGAAAACGCGGACAAATTGGGGGGAAATATTTAGGTCTCAACATAGTTCCCTTTCCGTTTGAATCGTTTTTCCAGTGACATTCAGTAGATTAAACTAAAACTTTAAATTAGAATCGGCTACAAAAAAAATACTGATTATTTTTTCAAATTTCTGATTTTATTGGAAAGTTTAAACTTTGTCATTTAATAATGGAACACAATAGCATTCATATGACTACCACGACTGGCTCGGCAGTACCTCATTCAATCAACCCAATTTTTCCGCAGAGCCCAAAATCCACACCAAACAGTGCCTCGTTGTGGATGTGTACTGGCTTCTTCTATGAACCCCCTATGCGGCAATTTTGCTTATTTATATAGCCACCCAAATGAAAATGAGGTTCATGAAGGCTGAAGAACTGAAGACCGATCTCTTCTCGAAAACTTTCCACGTAAATTTCTTACAGTTTGCGTTAAAGAAATATTTCACAATTTTGTTCGAGTGTATAGCGCCCCATTTTGCAAATGTCAAACATAAAACTGAAAATTAAAAATTTATGTTATTCTACCTTTCAAAGT
The DNA here is from genome assembly GCA_947397865.1 of Polietes domitor. Lineage (NCBI taxonomy): Eukaryota > Metazoa > Arthropoda > Insecta > Diptera > Muscidae > Polietes > Polietes domitor. Next base: position 192,101,893 of record OX377618.1, on the reverse strand, counting down.
CAAAATAATCGCTAGTTCAAAATTAAATGGCCCACCCTAAACCTAGGTATTTATATTTTCTTTGAAGTCGCAAATTTTGAAAAACAAGTGAACTTGCTATTATTTTCAAATAGTTCTTTACTATTTATAAATCCAAGCTTTCTTTTTTAAATTTTACCACCTAATATTTTACTGTGGCAGTCTCCACTATACAATACAATCAAATTTGTCTTTTAAATTGATCAGATCTGAGATGTCAATAGTTGCATCTATACATCACTTTTGGTAGCTCTGTGACCATCCTCTTATTTTAATTTTAAAATATACAGCTCGATTTTGATAACCCTTCGACTCTGGCCGAAAAACTATGTTTGCCCATATGTTCGTTTTCACTTCGACAGCCCCGCAAAGTATGCAATTGATTTGTGTGTATGTGTAATCGTTGAACATTGAAAGTATGCAATAGAAATATTTCCATTTAAAACTAATTTCGTTGGCAAACAAACGAAAATTTTTCGATTTCCTTCAAGATTGTTTGTGTTATTATTATAACAAATTGGTATTTTCTCAAGCTCATATCTCTCAATAACATGTTCATAACATGTTTGGGTTGGGAAAATGTTGACCTAAGGAAAATACATGTTTTGCACTATCACAAATATTTAATTATCCTTTGCAAATACTCAATACTTCAAACACACATCTCACACATTCTTGTGTATTTGTGGAACGAACGGACAGGTTCCTTTGAAAAACATCGTAAATCATAAGCACCCCCCCTCCAGCCACCAAAAAAACGGAAAAACTCACATGTTCACATAGTATTGACAAAGGTCATGCCCGAAACATGTCTCCAACAGAGTTATTTCGCCGACAAGTCAAAGCAACTTGCGATCCTCTAATCAAACATCAAAAGCAACTTCTTGTTCTTGTTCACATTTCCATTTTGCTCCAATTCTCTGTGGCATCCTTCTCATACAAAAGTCAATATTTTGTCTATTACACAAAATACTGGAGAATATCAAAAAAAAAAAAAACAAGGCAAGACAAGGCAAGTGAAAAGGTCAAAGGATGATGATGATGTAAATCCCTTACAAAGAATTTCAAATTTTATCCCTTCGCTTTTTCGCCTTCACAAAGAGTTGTTTAGTAGCTGGCTGGTTTTGTAAAGGGGGGGAGACGGAAAGAAGGACGAAGTGTGATTGACGCCACACCAACGGAGGGTTAGATGGATGGCTGAGATAGACCCACACACACACACGGGGGCACGCACAAAGGAAGCCACTTAAAAAGGGCTTTTCTTGGCAGTAGTTTTTGCATTTGATCCCTGTTCAATGGTGTAGATTTACGCACACATCCTTGAATTCGTCATGTTCCAGAATATTGGTGGTGTTTGAAAAAATGGCGACGTTTTTATGACATCGCATTTTACACATCCTTACCTCCTCTCTCTTTTTTCTCGTTTCATTGTGTGTTTCCAACATATTCCAACAAAAGTTTTAAAATTTATGTTAATTGAGGATTCCAGCAAAAAAGGAACTGCGTATTTTGTAGAATGGAATTTGAATAGTCTATGTAACAATAGGATTTGATTATCCCAAAAATTATATCTCATTCAAATTCATTTTCCTTGTGTGATGCTTTTAAAATTTGTTGCCTACCTTAAGGTGTCAATGTTTATTGGAGATCTATGCTGATGTTATGAAATTTCAAAAGTATAAACTCAGTCATTGTTCATTAATAATTCATTGGGATTCATCTCAAGATGATGTTAAAGCATATGTTACAAGAAAAAAAGAGTATTTTCTCTGACAATTATTAGGGTTTGATTGAAAGTTGAAGTTTCATAGACATTTTACGTTTGACTAAGATCAAAGTGGTCTTATATATTAGGATGGGTTACGAAAATAAATAACTGCATCATCAAAATGCAGTCAGCCACCCCAGAAATGAAGATTGTATTGTTTAGTGATGATTGAAATTTTTTTCTGAATTAATAGACCCTCGAAAGCACTATAAATATAAATTTCTATTCTTGTCTTAGAATAACTCATTGATCGTATTTGACTAAAAACCCACATTTCTTGGAATTTTTTCTTGTAATACAGGGTTTTCCAGCAAGAGGTGTTATTTTGAATCACCCGGTATTTCGAAGCTTCTATTCTTGGACATTTGACAAGTAGAAACTACGCCATTACTAAAAATGGAACGATACACGCTTCAACAACGCATTGAAATTATTAAAATTTATGAATGAAATAATCCCGAATTCCATCGAAAAATCATCTTGACTGAATGTGAACTCAAGCCGGCCGATCATCAACAACGTCGTGTCTTTGCTGATTGGGTCCTTGAGATGAATAAAAGTGATCCCGAATTCCATCGAAAAATCAACTTGACTGATGAGGCATTCGGAATTTTTCGATTTTCCACCTCGGTGGCTACGTCAACAAGCAAAATTGTCGCTTTTGGGGCTCGGAAAACCCAAGAGTTACTGTTGAGAAGCCTCTCCATCCTCATCGTGTGACTGTTTGGTGCGGTTTATGGTGCGGCGGGGTCTTTGGACTTTACTTTTTCGAAAATGAGGTTGGATCAACAATTACGGCGAATGGATTGCGCTATCGATAGATGATTAATGATTTTTTATGATCAGAGTTGGATGGTATTGATCTGGACAACGTTTACTTTCAACAAGACGGCGCTACGTACCACACAAGCAACGAAACCATTGCTATTTTACGGGAAAAGTTTCCGGATCGTGTTATCTCTCGAAGAGGTGATCACAATTGACCACCGACATCTTGTGATTTAACACCTTGTGACTTCTTCCTTTGGGGCCACGTGAAAGATAAGGACTACGCCAACAACCCAGGGTCGATTCAAGACCTCACAGATAGAATTCGTGAGGCTATCGAGGACTTAGGGCAGCCACTTTGCGATTTGTTTATGGAAATTTTCATGAAAAGGATTTGGCTGATGTTGTTTTTCATTATTAACGGCATACCTTCCTTCCTCTTTATTATGAAGTAAACATCCGATCATTTATCTCAAAAAAATGACATTTTTCTTTGAATACCAAAATAACACCTCTTGTTGGAAACCCCTGTAGATGTTAGAAGGAATCAATACCTTTCGTTGATGTCTAAATGATGAATATCGGACAAGGAATGACGTCTCCAGAGCCAAAATGTTCAAATTCTGTTTACAAAAAATAAACGCTGCGGCAAAAATTCCCAGATTTTTTGCTGCCTGATTGAATTTTGCAAGGAACGTTCCTATTAAGCATATGCTAAAAAATTTGCCAATTAGGTGGTAAAATTTAGCTGTGGATGCATTTAAAGTTCATAAATATTCAAATATTTGAAAATTGCATTATAATAGCTGTTATTTTCTAGGGATATATCTCGGAAACTATGTATCTTACTGAAATTTAAGAATTTTAATTTTAAAATTATAATTACATTTTTGCTTTCCTCTTCAGGCAGTGATTTACCTAAAGTTTGTATTTATTTAGTAATTTTCTACAGCATAAGACTATATTCGCGAGGCGGACCGATGCCCCGGCATTTACAAATATTGCTAAACTATTGCCTTATTTATTAATTTTATTTATTTATTATATTTATCGATTTAATTACTGAAATGGTAAAACCAGCTAAGCCAAAAATGAAGCAATACTTTCTTCGTTGTTCTCTGTTAATGTATTTTGGAAAATTTATTTAAAGCATACTTTAGGGATGCAAGGTTTTATGATATGCGAGCACATGTAAATATTGCACCGATATTAATCTTAAGTTATTTATAATGTTATAATAGCCGTTTATCATCGATTAAATAATAAACTAATTTTTATCGAAAATCGTAAAACACTAAAAACTTGTATTTGGGCGTTGGGCGTGTCACTGAGAATTTTCATTTAATTGTGATTAATAACATATATATTATAAAAAACAATTTATAACGCTTTTTTATTTAAAGTGGCACTGGAGATAGGCGTGGTTAAACAAAAAATTGATTTTGATTTAAATTGTCGGTATAAGGGATGTGCGCGAAATTGCAAGGTCTTAGCTCTATTCCTTCTATTTTTTGCCGCAGCTTGTATGAAAATATTCCACTGTGCGGCGTAAATTTCCTCCGATGTTCATCATTTACGTATCATTTGAAAGGCATTGACTGTTATTTATTTTTTATAAAATACTGACACCAAATTCTAAAAAAATTAAAAACTCAAAAAAAAAACGTCCAATAAATTACTCAAAGACAAGAATCAAAATTAATATTTAAAATACTTTAATTTATAATTAAAGTTAAAATTTGACAAAACACAAAAAATCACACCTGAAAAACATGATTTTTGGGAATGTTTAACTCAGGACGAAATATTTTGCAAATCATCATTAAACAATCCAAACTTTATTTTTGTGAGTGCGTGAAAATTGTTTTTTTATTTGTATGGGCCGCGTCCCGGCCTAATATATATGCTATATTATTTGGTATTTGTAATGGCCTAAAAGTATGCACAAAAATGTTTGCAATTTATTAATATTTACTTAATTTGTTTTAATTTATTTAATATGTTTTAAGTGCTTGGAACAAATATAAATTTCAATAAATAAAAATATTAAACACACAAAAATTTAAATATGTAAAACTTAGGCAATATTTATTACAAAACACAAGCAATAGAATGAAGAATATATTTCAATTGCAGTAACTTCACACATCCTATAAAAAATAGAAATGCATACCCGCCGAAATTTGACGTAGAATAATGTTGTCAGTCACACCACCTTCCTTAAACTCAGTTTTGTGGGACAGTTAGTTTAGCAGCCATTCGAAAAAATTACAAAATTTGACTTATTTCTTGCATTAAAGTGGAGAATTCTACGCAAAATTGTATGACATACATTTTTGTAGAACATTTTGACCCGTTCAACTCTTGTTTTAGGTGTAGTTTTTACCTTTTTTTCCAAAAAAAAATCCCTATATTGAAGAGGTACAGGGATAAAATGTTCCACAAAAAACCCCTCATAGTGATCTAAGGAATATTGCTGAACATATCTTATACTTAAAATTAAGACAAAATTAACCCTAAAATGATTTATAAGTTTTGGCTTATTTCTGTTATTTAAATTAACATTTGAGTTTTGGTGTATTTAGAGCCTTACAGTAGAATTTATGGCGAATGTTTTTGTAGATAATTCTGAACCGTTAAACCACCGTTTTAGGTGTGGTTTTTTAGCCTTTTTCAAAAAAGGGACCAAAGAGACCCCTACATCAATTAGCTAGAGGCTTAAAATGCTCCACAAAAATGTTCCACGTAGAGTTTTTAGTAATATTTCTGAACACATTATACACTAAAAATGTAAGGATCGCAAGGTTTACTATGCCGTTTCATCATAAGAAAAATTTAATAAATAATTTCTTCATTAAATACCCAATTGGCAATAGAAATTTGACGAAGAAATTTTTCCATTCATTTTTTCTTTAATGTCTATAGAATTTGTAGAGAAACAAAAAACACAGGTTGGTGTAAACCCCTTTATAAAAATCATTACCAGTGACTGCATTTGAGTTCACAATTATATGAAAATTTTCAGTGCCACGCCTATATGCAAATTCTTATTTTTCCATGCTTTATATAAGGTTACTTTCTATATTGTTTGTGTGCCACAAAATTTGAAATCAATTTTTGAAAGCTTTTTGCTCAACCAATTTTGCTCAAATTTTGCACACTTAATCATTTTCGATGACAATACAAGGACCAATTGGACAAAGGGGCGTGGTACCTCCCATACAAACCACAAGTTAAAAATCTATTATTTCTGCTCCTGATAACGGTATTTGAACAAAATTTGGTACGTCGGTTTGGTGTGGATTTTTTAAGTGCTGCTGCAAATATGGGCGGGATTGTACAAAGGGGCGTGGTACCTCCCATACAAACCACAAATTAAAAATCTATTATTTCTGCTCCTGATAACGCAGTAATTTTTCCTTCTACAAAAGATAACTAAAAAAGAATTTCTAGGCCCAATAGAATTCTGCTTGCATAAAGCATGGATTTGAAAAAATATTTTTTTTTTTGATTTACTAGTTTGTGTTGATTTTATAACTCAGTATGCCTCAATGCAAACAAAAAATATTTTTAAAGATCTCACACTCAATTTGTTTAGTATTTGTTGCCTGCAACGCCGACCTATCTCGATGTGTGTATGTGTTCGATCTTACAAAGAATTATTCAAAACTCAGTCTACTGTGTGGGATTTTATATGGATAATTGTCAATGAATCAGCGAGCTTCATACTTTTACATTGTGTTCGTGCATTCAATTATGAATTCATATCAAAATCGAAATTAATCGATGTTTAATCCATGTAGCTCGTTTTAATTAAAGCGAAATTACCGTCACAACTGAACATTAAATTAATTAAAGTGGCGAAAAAATCGTATTATTGCTTTAATTAAAAGCCGTTGCATAGTATTTAGGTCGTCGTCAGTCAGTTCGTTGCTTGTTTGTTTTTTTTTTGTTGAACTGTAATCAATTTGCAGCTGCAACTGAATTGCTTGGATAAGTTCACAAGCAGATGCAGATGTATGCAATTAAATTTATTTATTTATTAGTGTTGACTAAAACAAAGTGATGCTTTGCAACGTACACTCGTGTAATTATTGAAATAATCCGAAAAGGGCGTTAATTAATTTAAATGATAATGAGACCACACACTGTAAAGCACCCGCCTCCAGAGTAATCAAAGAGTAGTGCTTTTTCATTAATGCTCAAACCATTGCACACTTTTAGGATATTCTGTATGAGGCCTACATTTTAGGGGTAGCATGTATTTAATTGAATTGTTATTTAAAATTCTACAAACCACAGCCTACTTTCAGGATTAATTTCAATAGTGTGTGTGTGGGGAAATATTAAAGCCTACCTTGAGGCAAAAACAATTATGTTGCCACAAATTAACTTAAATGATATTAATTTCTCAAAATAATTGCCCTTTTAGAGGATTTTCTTGTGTCGCAGAATACTAAAAGCTACCTCCAGGCGCCAACAAACCTACCTCCAGCCTTCTGCTGATTTGTCTGCTGTTTATCCACAATAAAGCCACAATCTGCCGCTGGTATTGTGTTGTGGGGGGAGAATGTTAATCAACATAAATGTTTGGCACCCGTCTCAAAATCACATGCCACACATAATGCCAGTGAACTGACAACACATCGTACTTTTTCTATGTGCTACGTTTTGACAACGGTCAAGGCGTCGAAATATTAAATAGGCAAAAAGTAGACTTAATCTTCTTTTGTTGTGTGGCGAAAACACGTTTAAGAATTATTTATTGTACTTAAATGTGACCTAGTGCAAAGATATTTGTCATAAGTCGCAAATATGACCTTTTCTTTACTAAAAGTGTATAGAATAAATAAATTGGACGACGGGTTTTTTTCTAATCAACGTTTGACATCAAAACATCTGCCCTTATGAAAAGTTCATAAAATGATTATGTTTGTGTCTGACTGCAAAAAAATATATTTTTCAACTTAGTTGAATAATAGCTACTTTAAGCTGGGAAAATATAAATACGGTTGACTTGTCATAAGTCTATTAAATATTAAACGAGGGTTAATCCTCTCCAGTCAAACTTTGGTCTCTGAAATCATACAAAGGGTAACGAATCTGGGCTAAACTTTTAGTCAAGGTCGCTTTCACAGACTAAAAACGCAAAAATATGTGGTCAACCGTCGTTGTTCAAGAAACTCGCAGCCTCAGGACGAACTCTTTTTTTTTCATTTATCTTATCTTTTGGACATCTCGAAGAATCATTATTAGTGAGGCCTGAATGATGTTTGACTTTTTTAAGATAGTTGATGGATAGGACTTCAAAAATTACTAAGTGCCCCCGTTTCAGTCTTCTTTTTCCGATATTCCTTTGACACATGGGTATGCTCTCCGGTTTTACCTGGCCGGTCTCACGGGAGCGTCAAGTATTGCCTTAAGGCACCATTTTGAATAGTAAGCTATCTGAAGCGCATAAAGTTCAAAAATATGCTCGCGTCGATTAGACGTCAGACAAATGCTCAAGAAATACAACAGTTACAGATGGCGAAGCATGGAGCACACAGTGGTGCCAAATCAATGCTTGCAATTATTTCTGTAACTTTCGAAAACAAATATCTTAGATATCAAAGATATCTTATCTGGACGAAATTTCACATGATTACAGCAGATGTGTTTTCATATTTTCAATTTCTATGTGCAAATGAAATTCGCAATATTTGTAGTCATCATAATTAATGGGACATATAAGAGGGTGTGGGTGTGATTGGGCTTATATTTCCAAAATAAGAGTAGAATTATTAAAGGTACCTTCAACGAAAATTTAAAATTATGATTCATTTTATGAATCAGTATGCTTCAATGCACACACAAAAATAAATTTTAGATGTCGGACACAAATATGCTGCTAACGAAGTGTTGTTTAAAATTATAAAAACCCTTGCCTAGTTTTAGGTTTAATTTCAATTGTGATAGAATTTAAAGTCCAAGATGAGGCGCAATATATAAGAGGTTGTGATCGGATCTATATTTCCAAAATGACAACTATTAAGCATAACTTCAACGAAAAATAAAATATTAGTATAAACAAGGCAGGGCCGAACTTTATATACCCTCCACCATGGATTGCCTTCCACAGAGGCTGTCGATTTTCGTAGAAGTGCAGTAATATTATAGGGAATATATATATTTTTTTGTAATATAACCAAAACAAATACAAATATTGAAAAAATAATTTTATAACTAAATATAATATTTTTATTATTTCAAACCACGCTTATACGGCAAGGCTACCAATACATTTACATATCGAAATAACACTTCAAGTCAATTCAAAAAATAAATTTTCTTATATTGATGGTATAAAGTTTAAATACCATAAATATTGGTAGATAGTGGATTCTACAGTTGGTTGTATTACCATTCTATTTTAATTCCAAAAGTACAAAAATCCATTATCATTATAGTGCAAAATAACCTAACTTCATGGTCCAATTTTTGTCGTAAAAGTAAAAAAAACTTTCCAAATTCGGAAAATCTTTTTGTTTTGCATGTCTATGGAATGTATACACCGAATTCCATCATTCTAGCTGCGGCCATTTCATTGGTACCATTTTTATCCCCTTTTTCCTATTTTACCCCCCTAAGAGTGCGACTTTCTAAAATCTGTTTATTTTACGTGTCTAAGCAATTAGAGGAATGTACACACCAAATTTCATTATTCTAGTTGTAGCCATTTAGTTGGTACTATTTTTATCCCTCTGTACCCATTGTATCCCTTGAAAGTACGAATTTGGAAACAACCTTTTATCTGCGTGTCTACGCAGTCAGAGGAATGTATACTCCGAATTTCATGACTTTAGTTGCGGTCATTTGGTTGGTACTATTTTTATCCCCTTTTTCCATTGTAACTCCAAAAAGTACGAATTTCGAAAAATCCGTTAATTTTTCGTGTCTACGCAAACAGAGGAATGTATACCTCGAATTTCATTATTCTAGGTCCAACCGTTTGTTTAGTACCATTTTATCCCTCTATTCCCATTTTACCCCTTAAAAGTACGAATTTGGAAAAAATACTTTATATTATTATTTCGTGTTTATTTTTACCCCTACGAATAAGAATCACTTTATGGTGTATGTTTTTGCTCCATTCGTTTAGATGCCAGCGTGCTTTCAACAGACGGACTGACATGGCTATATCGTCTTAGAATTTTATGACGATCAAGAATATATATACTTTATAGGACCTCAGGTCGCTATTTCAAGGTGTTACAAACGGAATTACAAAGATAGTATACCTCCATCCTGGAGGTGGAGGGTATAAAAAAATAGAAAAAAACACGAAAAAATGTTGGTGTGGTTTAATGCACAAAAAATTATAAATTATAGGTTTTTTATTTTTTGTTGCATATGTTCAAAAAATCTGTGGATTAATTTTTTCTTCAAATAGTCGTTAAGATGTCACCTATTATGAAACAAAACTAAATATTATGTCATATTTGTAAAGTGGGTTTTCGTACTATTTAACCAAAAATGTAAAATCATAATTTAAAAAATCGCTTTCGTCTATAAAGACGATCAGAACTTCTGCATTTATCCATAGACTTTTTACATATAGCCGTTGTTTTCTTCGTCAAAATATTAGCTATTAATAAAGAAAATGTAATATTTTTTTATTGTTATTTTTTTCGTGTCAGAAAAAAATGATTTTTCGTAAAAATATAAATTTTTATGTTACTGTTGCCGAAGATATACACTTCTAAAGACGAAACTTCAAAACAAGTGTACCTTTTCATCGGCAAATGTAAATTTGTATAAACTTTGCCAAAGTTGAAAAGTGGCTAACAATTATTTTAAGAAATGTGTTTGCTGGACAAAAGCACACAGATTTCTTAAGTTTTCTTAAATAACCTACAAATCATTCGAAAGCTTCAGTTTTTCTTCTTTTCAAATTCGAGGAGAGAAATATAAGTTTATAAAAGTACGAAAACTCGGGGTTTTTAACATAACCCAATATTTTGTCTCAAATACAGATTCTTATTCTACTCGACAATACCTACAAGAAATATAATATCACTTCCCAGAGTTTACTACTTCATTCTTTTTTGTAGCACAGTGTTATCAGCGACAAAAATTCCGAAATTTCAGGCGCCTCAATCTATAATTTTTTGATTAAATTCTACAAGAATCATTTCAATCAAGCGTATTCTAATTGATATTTGTCGATGACGTAGTAAAATTTTCAAACTTTTCAAATAATTGAAAAGTTTATTATTTTATGTTATTATTATATTAGGCTTATAGTTGCAAACATCGATTTAATATCAAAAAATGTACAACAAAAAGCAAATGCCAACCCGAAATTATTCATGTTTGCTACAGCAATGACAGTTAAAAAATGCAAAGCATACATTAAGGGGCGGCATTTTTTAATTAATTTGTACATGTAAGACCAACAACCGAATAATGCAATAGTAGATTTATTTTAACTCTAAAAGTATTCATTGTAAAATACAGATGCTGCTACCAGTCGATAATTTTATTTTTATTTTTTAAGGATTTTAGAATTTATAATTTTATTTTTTATGGATTTGACAGGGATACTATTAATCTCTTGAGCTGATATATTAAGCCTTTGTTATTTATTAAAGTATAAGAGCTGGTTACCATCGATTAAAATATAGAAAGGTGTTTTATCTGAAATTTCGAAATCGTACAAAATAAAAATTTACATATATGCATCTCCCAGTGGCCCGGACGCGACATTCGCAAGCCTTAAACTACTCCAATAACAAATGAAAGAAACTGAAAAAGTCGATCAGCCTTTTTATACCCTCCACCTCCAGGATGGGGTATACTAACTTTGTCATTCCGTTTGTAACACCATGAAATATCGACCTGAGACTCTATAAAGTATATATATTATTGATCGTCAAATTCGAATTCCGTCCGTCCATCCGCCCGTCTGATGCACGCTAGCATCTAAACGAAAGGAGCTAGGATGTCCAAATTTTCCGTAAATGCTTCTAATAGTCGTAAATCGGTTGGGATTGAAATGGGGCGAAATCGGACCAAAGGGAAAAAATTTTCCCTCACATGGACTAAAAATACCCATAATAATGCCTTTTTGAATATGTCTGTTTCTAAAGAGTGATTTTTTTGAGGTTAGGATTTTCATGCATTAGTATTTGACAGATCACGTGGGATTTCAGACATGGTGTCAAAGAGAAAGATGCTCAGTATGCTTTGACATTTCATCATGAATCGTCTTACAAACGAACAACGCTTGCAAATTATTGAATTTTATTATCAAAATGCGTGCTCTGTTAAGAAAGTTCATTGCGCGCTTCCATTTTATGGTCAGTTTAATCGACCCACTGAAGCGGCTATTCGGGCTATTGTGACTAAATTTCGCACCAAATTTACATTGTTGGACATTAAACCACCAACACGCTTACGTAGAGTGCGAACTGAAGAAAATATCGCAGCTGTATCGGCCAGTGTTAATGATGACCACCAATTTTCGATTCGTCGCCGTTCGCACCAATTGGGTCTCTGTTACTCAAAAACGTGGAAATGCCAAAATTGGACTAAGCGGATGGACCACCTAAGACGCAGCCGCGGTCAACATTTAAATGAAATTATCTTCAAAAAGTAAATGTCATGGACCAATCTAACGTTTCAAATAAAGAACCGATGAGATTTTGCAAATTTTATGCGTTTTTTTTTAAAAAAAAGTTATCAAGCTCTTAAAAAATCACCCTTTACTTGCTTCATATTTGGTATGCGCATTCCCCTTATAGCAAAAAAACGTGCACCATAAAGTGATTCATATTCGGAGGGCACGAAATGGGACAAAAAAGGGATAAAAATGGTACCTACAAAACGACAACAGCTAGAAACACGAAATTTGGTGTGTACATTCCTCCAATTGAGTAGATACATAATATAAAAGTATTTTTTCCAAATTCTTACTTTTCAGGGGTAAAATGGGAATAGAGGGATGAAAATGGTACCAACCAAACGACTGCACCTAGAATAATGAAATTGTATATACATGTGTATACATTCCTCTGATTGTATAGAAATAATACACGGATTTTTCAAAGTTCGTACTTTTTGGGGTCAAAATGAAAAAAAACGGGATAAAAATTGTACCAACCAAATGACAGCAGCTGGAGTCATGAAACTCGGATCTCTGCCTGCTTAGACACAGAAAATAAAGGGTTTTTTTGAAATTCGTACTTTTTGAGGTTAAAATGGAAAAAGGGGATAAAAATAGTACCAACCAAATGACAGTAGCTAGAGTCATGAAATTCGGAGTACATATTCCTTTGACTACGTAGACATGGAACATAAAAGGTTTTTTTCCAAATTCTTACTTTCAAGGGATTCAATGGGCACAGAGGGATACAAATTGTACCAACCAAACGGCTACACCTAGAATAATGAAATTTGGTGTATGCATTCCTCTGATTGTGTAGACGCGTAAAATGAACGGATTTTTATAAATTCGTACTTTTTGGGGTTAAGATGGAAAAAGGGGATACAAATAGTTCCAACCAAATGACCGCAGAGTCATGAAATTCGGAGTATACATTCCTCTGACTGCGTAGACACGCAGATAAAAAAGTTGTTTCCAAATTCGTACTTTCAAGAGATGCAATGGATACAGAGGGATAAAAATAGTACCAACTAAACGGCTACAGCTAGAATAACGAAATTTCGTGTGTACATTCCTCTAATTGCATAGACACGTAAAATAAAGAGATTTTAGAAAGTGGTACTCTTAAGGGGGTAAAATGGGAAAAAGGGGATAAAAATGGTACCAACGAAATGGCCGCAGCTAGAATCATGGAATTCTGTGTATACATTCTTCTGAATGCATAGACAAGCAAAATCAAAAGATTTTTCCAAATTCGTATTTAACGGCAAAAATCGGTTGAATCATGAAGTTGGGTTATTTTGTACTATGTACGTGAAATAAATTTGTACTTTTGGAATTAAAATAGAGTGGAAATACAACCAACTGTAGCACCCACTATCTACCAATATTTATGGTATTTAAGCTTTTTTGAAAATATAAATATAAGAATATTTATTTTTTGAACTGACTTGAAGTATTACTTCGATTTGTAAACGTATTGGTGTGGTTTGAAATAATACAAATATTATATTTATTTATAAAATTATTTTTTCAATATTTGTATTTGTTTTGGTTTGGCTATATTAAAAAAAATTATATTTTCCTGTAATATTACTGCACATCAACGAAAATCGACATCCTCTGTGGAATGCAATCGATGGTGGAGGGTATATAAAGTTCGGCCCGGCCCAACTTAACACCGTTTTTACTTGTTAATGTTCTAAAGCGCTTAAAGAGTACTACATTTAAAAAAATATATAGTTAGAATTTAGTACAAATTAGTACAAAATTATAAACAATTTTACACGGAAACGGTCGCGACAAAACACAAAGGTACTTCTGAAGGTTTTATAGAAATATACAAAGTTCTGCGGTTTTTTGAGAAATTTGTTTTTCCATATATACATGTAAATGAAGGTCAGAAGATATATTTTGTTCGTAGATTTATGAAATATGAGAAATATCTCTTAATTTTTTTATTAGGTACAGCAGAAATACGTACTCGACAAATATTTCCACTCGTAGTAAAAAATAGTAATTTTCAATATTTACACTTCAACTTTTAATAAAAATAAAAGGGAACAAGTTAACTTCAAGTTTCATAATAAAAAAGTTGTCGAAACAAGGGGAAAAAAAGTTAAAAGTTATTAGTGTGGTCTGATTTCATTTTTTGTAGACCTTTTTTGGGAGATGCCCATATGTGCGCTGGGCGTCACATTTTCATTTAGTTGTGGTCTCAAATGAAAATTTACTCAACAAGTAGTTGTCACTTTTTCAGTTTTTTGATATTAGATTTAAAAAAATGTAGCATACTTTCCGTATGCCACTTTAAATGGTGAAATTTCATTGTCAACTTTTAGGAGGTCATTCCATTTGATACTTGATATTTTTTCGCATCTGGGAAGTATCACTAAATCATCTCGCGTTACACAAAACTTTGCTGTTTTGGCCTCGCCTCAGAGCATCACGACTAGGGTGGTGAGGAATGCTAACATCGCAGATGACGATGATGATGTTGATGGTGCTGGCGATGATACTGCTGCTGATGATGCTAAAAGGAAAATTGTAAACAATTTCATTTGACATGTTGCCAATGTTTATGATATTTACTCACTTACAATTTACGTTACTTTACACAAACTTTTCAACGTCTATGGCAAATATTTTTATTAGATCTGTTGCTGCTGCCGTTGCTGCGTCTGTTGCTGTTATAAAATTTCATTTGTTTACATCTCAACAAAGTTACGATGAAATGAATGAAGCGCAAAAAATATCCACTTTATATCTATATTTGTGTAGCTCTATAAATATGTATTGAATGGAAGAACTAACTGAGACGGCCGGAGAAATGGACGGACGGACGGACGGACGTACTTACGTCTGCGAGCGTATCACTCACTCACACCGCCAGAATGTACAAAACGGATACATATGTTTGCGTTTTATTTTAGTGCTGCTCATTGTTGTTGCGTTGTACGTTATAGTTGTTGCACAGCAGTGGTTGTTGTAATGGTTAGTTTTTGTTAGCGCTTCCCGAGATACGACGATGCGCGTTCAACGGATATATCGAGGAAGGGGGCTTATTGTGAATGCCTTTGTTCGCTCGTTCGTTCGTCTAAGCACAGTGTTTGGAATTATAGAAAACCTGAAAATTTAATTTAAAAAATTTAACCGGTTGAATTAGAATATCAACTGAAGCAATTAACGCATTAATTGAGAGTCATTATAGGCTCAGAAACATCTGATTTTTTAATAGTTTTTATTGATTAATTTTTTCTGTGTAAAATATTGCATTGAAAATATTAAAAAAAATACCTATTTGGCTTTCTAAACTCGAAAACGATATTTAAACATTTGTTTGTGATATTTTTTTTAATAAAATTAAAATTTTGGGTGGCACGGAAATAACACGAATTTCGTTATTTGAAGACGTTCACTATTAAATTGGTTGGTTTTAAAGTACAAATGTATATATGTACGTATTCGAATGCCAGAAAAAATATTGCCCCTAAATGTATGCTGTACAAATATCACTATGCCAAAAAAATTCCGTGCTCTGTTAAGAAAGTTCATCGCGCGCTTCCATTTTATGGTCAGTTTAATCGACCCACTGAAGCGGCTATTCGGGCTATTGTGACTAAATTTCGCACCAAATTTACATTGTTGGACATTAAACCACCAACACGCTTACGTAGAGTGCGAACTGAAGAAAATATCGCAGCTGTATCGGCCAGTGTTAATGATGAGCATCAATTATCGATCCGTCGCCGTTCGCAGCAATTGGGCCTCTGTTACTCAAAAACGTGGAAATGCCAAAATTGGACTAAGCGGATGGACCATTTGAGGCGCAGTCAAGGTCAACATTTGCATAAAATAATCTTCAAACTTTAAATTATATGGACCGTTTCAAATAAAGATTTCATGAATTTTTCTGAATTTTTTGTGTTTTTTTTTTTTGAAAAAAACTTTCCTATAGCTTTTAAAAAATCACCCTTTATAACATTTTCTGAGTTTTAGGCTTTCTAAACTCGAAAACGACATTAAAAAAATGTATGGTATTTTTTTCTAATTTTTTACAAAAATTCCAATTTTCGGCGAAGGTACCTTTAATATTTGTACTCTCACCTCGTAAATATAAATCCCATAACAGTCCGGTTATATGTTAAATTAAAGGTACTCATGATGGCTACAAATATTGCGAATTACACTTTCAAATAGAAACAGTGGCTTAGGAACAGCCTTAAATAAATTGGGAAAAAATTCCTTTTTTTAAAGAAAAAAATATTTTTGGTGGCACGAAAAAAATCATAAAAATAGAAAAAAGCTTAGGAAAAAAAATTATTTTGTGGAAATTTTTACTTTTTATTTTTTCACTAAAATTACAATTTTATAAATATTTGTACTCTCATTTTGGAAATATAAGAAAGAAATCTTAGAGAAAAAATAACATCCCAACATTTTTTATGCTATTTCTTAGCAAATTTTTTATTAAAATTCCAAATTTGTATTGCTCCTGATGGCTACAAATATTAAACTTCCGCATAGAAACAGCGGTTTAGGAACAATTTTCAAAAATTTGGGGAAAAATATTTTTTTTCGAAAAAAAATCAATTTTTGCTGATACGAAAAAAAAATCGGAAAAAGTATTTTGTTTTATTTTTTAATAGCTAACGTTCTATGTAAAAAAAAACAATATTTATATGTAAAAATGTAATAGCTGCCATACCAACGAAGAAAATATATGGATACATGTAGAAGTTATGGTCCTTCTTGTAGAAGTAGTATTCACGTATGACTAAATCATTTTAAGCAAAATCAGACATACAACATAACAATACATACAAACAACAACAATACACACGAGGTACAGTGAAGACGGAACATACCGTACAACAACAACCTTTGCATTGTTGCGAGCACATGCATAACATTGAATTGGCAAAGTGAAATTTTTAGTGTGTCGACTTAGTTCGGTGGAATATTTTGTTTATCAGCGCTTCTCATTTGTCACATGTGACCGCTGGTACTAATATGAACCTTAATTTAAGTCAAAGACATACATTCGTTGCGAAAGTTCTGACGAGATGGGGTAGCGCCCATCGAAACTGCGCAGTCAACTTTTAGCTGCAACAATAAAGGTCTCACTTTGCCTTTTTGCTAATTTTGGGATCTGCTGAAGACTTCAGCACAGCCTTTGGTCTTAACCAAAATAAGATTCAAAATTTTCTATTAAAAATAAGATCGATGATAGACAAACAATATATTCTTTTATATAATTTGTAATGGGGCTTTTCGTGCTATTTAAACAAAATAAAAAAAATCATGATTTTTTTTTAAATATTTTGCCTCCACAAAGATTATCATAACTTCTACGTTTATCCATATCTTTTTTTGGGGGTTTGTCTTCGAATGTTAGCTATTTTAAAATAAAACAAAATAATTGTTTCCAATTTTTTATGATTTTTTTTCGTGCCGGCAAAAATATTTTTTTTTAAATTCCCCAAATGTTTGGTGGTTTAGGAACACCACTGTTCCTATATGAAAGTGTAATTTGCAACATTTTTAGACATCATAATTACCATTAATTGAATATATAAGCGGGCACGATCGGTCTAGGGTATCCAATTGTACGTACTTTTGGATTATTCGATTAATCGTTTATTCGAAAATACAATATTTCTAATTAACCAAATAAAGTTCGAATATTCGATTAATCGAATAAAATTTCCTGTAAATTATTTAGATTTTGATAGTTTTATTTGAAAAAGCTAATGGATTTAAGGCAATTATTTTCATCTGTTTTGATAAAGTTCGAAAAACATTTTCACTTATTGTCGAAGTCGAAACAATAGAAATAAGTTTTTGAGTTCTTTTTTCGATTTATCTAAATATTAAAAATCATCTTGTATGTCATTCGATTCTACTTTTCGTTTTTGCTGGAATTTGTACTATTTTTTATTGTTTCGTTCAGTTCGGACAAAAGGCTAATTTCAGCGACAATATTTTCTGCTTTCAGTGGCAGAATATTTTGAAACGTTTTCAACTCCAAATAGACCTGAGCTAGCAAAGCAGGAATTCAATTTTCACAAAGTGTTCATGAAAACTGAATGATGCCTTCCAAACTTCGGTAGATATAAAACGAAATTATTTGCGCAATTATTTATACTTTCCAAAATGATATTTCGCTCCGAAAATTTTTGGTAGTATAACATTTCGAATATTCGATTATTTGGTATGGATTAATCAAATGATTCGGATTTCTGAAACGCAAATTCTTCAGTTGTAACATTTAACGAATTTCCAAGGCCTTTGATAACAGCTTGCTTTCTCTCGAATTGCTTGCTCGTTATTCAGCTTAAGGCCCTGAAATGTTAATGGATTCTTGACATAATAGTGGTTCTTCACGGTACCCCATAAAAGCGCAACGACGTCAATCGTAGCTCTGAGGTCGTCAATTGACATCGTCGAGATGGACCACCGAAAAGAAAAGATCGATTGTGGTATAGGCTGTCTGGCAGGAAGCTAGAGATGTCAAAAACCGACCCTTTCAAGGAAGCCGATTCTCGGTTTGTTCGGAAATTCGAAATTAAAAAACAGGTTTTCTGTTTTTTTTTTAACTCTGAAAATTGCATATAAATCGGACACTCCCATCGCATACCGCCGCCCATATAACTCGAAGCGAATACAATTTTTTTCTGAAAAATTCATCAAAATCGACTACCATCCCATTTGACTCAAAAATAATTTTTCATACAACTTTGATTATTTTGTTCCGATTGTCTTGAAAATTAGAACAGGATTTGCTCTGCGATTGATAAAAGTTGGTGGATTTTTGGCATAAATTAAAAGAAGAAACGTTGTTTTATTAAAAAGAAGATACTGTATTTCAATAAAACCGATATTAAAATGTCTAAATTATACAATTTTTCAAAGAATATTTTAAATGCTTATTCGCACCCTATGATAACGATGTTAGTGTCAAATTTAAGAGGAGAATAGAATATCAATCATCCATCGGTATTAGTTCAGCATTAACACCCATTACAAGTTTACCCCTTCGCAGGAGTACAAAATTCCAAAGGATAGAATTTTTCAACAATGACTTTAAATACCTATTCATATACTATGATAACCGCATTTGTGTGAAATTAAAGAGGAGAATATCTGTTAAAAATACTTCAAATATCATGCTTCTATATGTTATAGTTCGACATTAACAACTATTTCAAATTTACTCCTTCACAGGAGTACAAAATTCCAAAGAATAAAATTTTTCAAAAATTATTTTAAATACTTATTTGCACCCCATTCGTATTAGTATCAAATTAAAGAGGATACTATCTGTTGAAAGTACTTAACATAGCAAGCGTCTATCTGTTTTAGTTCAGCATTAACAACCATTTCAAGTTTACCCCTTAGTTTATTTATTATTTATTCATTATTTTAAGAGGGAAAACTTTAAATGGCTGTTAATACTAAACTAATACAGATAGAAGCTTTTAATTTTAAATATTTTTAGTACAAATTATCTTCTTTAATTTGACACTAACTGCGTTATCATAGGGTGCGAAGAAGTATTTAAAATAATTTGTAACAGCTCGCCGTAGTGCCTGGCCATATATTGTTCCAATCGTTCCATTTTGAAGCACTGTGCGTTGCTGGGCAAAGATATTTTTGTTTATTGTGTCATGTCAGTTGTGTCAATATTTGCATTTTTTCTTTGTGATTTCCCTCTCATTCTTCTCAAGAATGTTATTGTAATTCCTACAGCGACAATAAATAAACATATTTCCAAAGACTTGAAGAAGCGATCACGATATGCGAGTATTCATAATCAAATGATGTTTTTTGCATTTTTTAATACTTTATTACCGAAGACAATTTATAGCAGAAATAAATGATCTTATAATAAATCATGAAACTTCAAAATTAAAAAAAAATAATATGATGTTCCACTATTACCCATAAAAATTAAGCCAACACCAAAAATGGTGTGAAAAATATTTTTTTTATTTTAATCTGATCTCGAATATGGTCTAAAGAAATTTCTATCGCGGACGTTTTCGGAAAAAATCATGAGTTAGATCATTTGCCCAATTTCTGATAAACTGTCTACTCTTCCTCGAAAGAACCACACACTTTGATCCAATTCCATTTGCATTTTTCTTAGCGTGTACTACTGTGAATCCTCACACCTCTTTAGCATAAATCTTGTTTTTCTCTAAATATTTTTTAATATTCTACCCTCCTCTCCCCCTCCCTCAAACATCAGCAGGTGTGTTTATATTAATTTCGAAAAAAGAAAATCACTAAAAACCACCATAAAGAAATAAATATGAATCCTCAATAAAACAAAATGTTTTTTGTTCGCCCCAAAGCCTACTTTTAGGATCATAAAAATATCAATAAATTTGGCATAATTTCAGTCGTAAATTAAAACGTTCCGACCAAAAAAAAAACATTTCGCATGATTTACGTAATAAAACATAAAAAACAACCCTGGACAAAACGAACATATTTTCAGAATATATTAAAATTATTATTATTATGATTATACGCTTGTTGTTTAGCTAAACAACAAAAAGCAAGACCACAACAACAACATCAACAGCGAGTACAACTAACAAAAAAGAAGGTGGAGGAATAAAAAAGTTATTTGCCAAAGACCATAAAAAGCATGGCATGAAATAAACAACATCACACACAGAGCTGGATAGAGCAGGGCAGAGCCAACAGAGCCCAACATCAGATCACAGGCCATCGTCCATCGCTCATCTCTGGCCATGTGCTGTGAGTGAAGAAAATCGAAAACTATCTAATGGATGGATGTTTTACAAACATTTCAGTACCTACACACGCACATACATACAGGCACAAATTGGCCGGACAAGCTGGAAATGTCAGTCGCGAATGTACGCACAGTGGTTCACAGAACACTTTAATAAACTGACAGAATCAAAGTGTCCTGAAAGAAAAGTTATGCGTACGCACAGTGGTTCCAAGTAGGCAAAATAAAGCTACTGATGGTATTAAAACAGTTCCATAAATCAACATGCAATTTAAGATAAACTAACGTTATGTAGAAGGATAACGGATACTAGATCGGGTGACCAAAAAAAAAATTCCAAATGTGATACGGTGTATTAAGGGTCAAATCGAGACAATTTCAAAAAATATTTTTTCCGATTCCGATATTAATGGATTTTACGTATTGCATACTTTTTGGCGCTGTCGTAAATATTTTCATTTATAATCTAATAACATATCTGATTGTATTTCCATAATGAATAATCTAAATAAATTTGCAATTTATAAAATATAGTTGCAAAAAAGTCTAGAGCCAAGCCAAGATCACAGTTTAAATCAAAAAACTACAGTAGCGGCGAAGAGTATACTATATTTTCCGTTAATAATGCAAACAACATGGAAATACAAGTATTGAAATAAAAACGGTGCCTTGATGTAAAGGGTGATTTTTTAAGAGCTTGATAACTTTTTTTTAAAAAAAACGCATAAAATTTGCAAAATCTCATCGGTTCTTTATTTGAAACGTTAGATTGGTCCATGACATTTACTTTTTGAAGATAATTTCATTTAAATGTTGACCGCGGCTGCTTCTTAGGTGGTCCATCCGCTTAGTCCAATTTTGGCATTTCCACGTTTTTGAGTAACAGAGACCCAATTGGTGCGAACGGCGACGAATCGAAAATTGGTGGTCATCATTAACACTGGCCGATACAGCTGCGATATTTTCTTCAGTTCGCACTCTACGTAAGCGTGTTGGTGGTTTAATGTCCAACAATGTAAATTTGGTGCGAAATTTAGTCACAATAGCCCGAATAGCCGCTTCAGTGGGTCGATTAAACTGACCATAAAATGGAAGCGCGCAATGAACTTTCATAACAGAGCACGCATTTTGATAATAAAATTCAATAATTTGCAAGCGTTGTTCGTTTGTAAGACGATTCATGATGAAATGTCAAAGCATACTGAGCATCTTTCTCTTTGACACCATGTCTGAAATCCCACGTGATCTGTCAAATACTAATGCATGAAAATCCTAACCTCAAAAAAATCACTCTTTACTACTGTATTCGGCTTGGCGAACGGTCATGTAAAGCAAGCTAACGTCAGAGACGAATTGAATGGCACAACCAAAAAAATGTTAATGTTGATTGCAGCAATTTATTGTCGTGGCTCAACATAGCAAATAGCCTCTAACACAATCTTTTATTGAAAATCTATCTAATCGAAATCCAAGATTGCCTAATATTTTGGAGTATTTAAGCATATTTTTTCTTGTACTTACTTGATATTGGGTATGCGCATTCCCCCTATAACAAAAACGAGCATCATAAAGTGATTTTTATTCGTAAGGGGTGAAATGGGAAAAGGGATAAAAATGGTACATATTAAACGACAACAGCTAGAAACACGAAATTCTGTGTTTGCATTCCTCTAATTGAGTAGATACATAATATGAAAGTACTTTTTCAAATTCGTACTTTTAAAGGGTAAATGGGAATATAGGGATAAAAATGATACCAACCAAACGGCTGCACCTAAAAGAATGAAATACGTTGTTTACATTCCTCTGATTGCGTAGACACGTAGAATTAAGGGATTTTTCAAAATTCGTACTTTTTGGAGTGAAAATGGAAATAGGGGATAAAAAAGGTACCCACCACATAGAAGCAGCTGGAGTATAAATTCCTCTGACTGCGTAGACATGAAAAATAAACAGGTTTTTCAAATTCGAACTTTTAAGGGGTAAACTGGGAATAGAGGGATAAAAATGGTACCAACTAAACGGCTACAGTTGGAATGATGAAAATCGGTGTGTACATCCCTCTAATAGCGTAGACACGTAAAATAAAGAGATTTCAAAAAGTCGTACTCTTAAGGAGGTAAAAGGAGAAAAAGGCGATAAAAATGGTACCAACCAAATGGTCGACGTTTTTTTCCAAATTCGTACACATTTACTTTTGCGGCAAAAATCGGTTGAATCATTAAGTTAGGTTATCTTGCACTGTGTACGTGAGATAATGGATTTTCAAAGTTGTTACTTTTGGAATCAAAATAGGATGGAAATAGAACCAACCCAGAACCCATTATCTACCAATATTCATGGGGTTTACGTTTTTTTTTTGAGATTGTTGTCTTATAATTTCTTTTTGAATTGACTTGAAGTATTATTTCGATATATATAGTTAAAACTTATTAGTAGCCTTGTCTTATTTTGGTTTGGCTATATTAAAAAATTGACATTTTCCTGTAATGTTACTGCACTTCTACGAAAATCAATACATGGTGGAGGGTATATAAAGTTCGGCCCGGCCGAATTCTCATCTCATCCATAATAATTAAAGAAAATATTTGTTTCCTACTTTTTTCTATTTTTATGATTTTTTTCGTACCAGCAAAAATATATTTTTTCGAAAAAATATAATTTTTCCCAAATTTTTGGAAGCTAAACCACTGTTTCTATGTAGAAGTATACTTCGCAACATTTGTAGACATCATAATTACCTTTAATTGAGCACATAAGTCGGTGCAATCTGACCAATATGTATATTCTAAATGAGAGTTCAAATATAAAAGGAACCTATGACGAAATTTTTAATTTTAGTAAAAAAAGAAATATCAACAAATATTGTGATGATTTTATGGATCAACATGCCTCAATGCACAGAAAAAGTAGTTTTGTTCTGTTCGGCTTGGTTAACATTTTTTCTTTTTTATTTAGTGTAGTTTGAGACTACTGTGTCCTGTGACAACTTTGCTAATGTGCAAAGAAAATATTTTCGAAAACTTAAGAAAACACACACTGGCGAGAGCCACCATGGGACGACACGCACAAGATGAATGGACATACTACTAAAACATGACTAGCTAGACAGATTGGATGGACGAATGGATGGATGGATGGGTGGATGATATTCCACCAGATCGGCGGCCAGCTACGAGTGCATGAAATGATGATTATAAATAATGGAAAAACGTACGAGAAAAAATTTCACATTAATGGTCCTCCACCTCCTCCTCCATCATCTGCACACAAACTCCTCCAAACGTCCAAGAGAAGAACGCCGTACGTACATACGAGTAGTTCGGCCGTTCAAATCGATGAAGAAAGCTCGCTGATTGGAGTTGGGTGTTGGATGGGGGAATCGAATAATGAATGCATTTCACTTTTTATGATTTTTTCGATTTTTTTTCGTTGTGTTTGGTAATAGCATTTGTATGAGGCTTTAATGTTGGCACGTTTCATTTTTATAAGTCATCAAATAGAAATATTTCCCAGACTAAATTCAACATTAACACTCGTCCTGACCATACGGCGGGGCCGGGCGAGGCGTACTCTGGCGATTGCTTACTTGCTTTCTTCCATCATGCGTGAATTGTGATGGATGGAGCGATGGTGGATGCATAAAATTTCTCATAGATCTTGGCAACGATATGTATGCTTCGAATGTTGTCTTGTGATGGAGGTGGAAGGGGGCACTAAATACTCTTCGTCGTCGCCGCCATCGTCCGCATAATAGCCAAGTTGTAAAAGTGGCGCTTAATTTGTTTCCATTTCACTTTTGCCCGCGTTATTTGCACTAAATTATGAATGTCTGGAATGGTGAGTCATGTTTTACAGAGAGGGGAGAGATGAATGGTTGATTGGATGGATGGATGGATGATGAAGACTCCATCGTTACACTTCTCAAAGTAACAAAAAGCTAGTTTTGTATTTAATGCGAATACGAAGTATAGTATCTCATGGATCCTATAAAAATCTTGAATATCATTTATAGGAAATTTTATGTGTTAAAAGAATCCGGTGTAATGGCTTGTTTACACAGCATTGGATTAACGCATTTCCGGGATTAATTGCAAAAATCGCTTGAAATGTGTTTGTAATTCTCATGAGATTTAGATCGGGTTTTTAATTTGCTTTATTTATGACCCGCTGCTTCGCAAGCGAAATAGTCAGTTATTTGTTATTAGTTTTATCCGTATCTGTTTTTCGATATTATTTATTTAATTTTCTTTTGGTGGATATAGATAAATCGAAAATAGTAATTTAAAACCTCCTATCATATGGCACTCATCAGGGCCGTGCGCAG
This sequence comes from Polietes domitor, assembly GCA_947397865.1. Taxonomy (NCBI): domain Eukaryota; kingdom Metazoa; phylum Arthropoda; class Insecta; order Diptera; family Muscidae; genus Polietes; species Polietes domitor. The sequence goes on along the minus strand of OX377618.1, from coordinate 192,076,596 downwards.
GAGGGGTGGTTTGGGTGTTCAACCCCCCCCCCCCCAGAGAGGTTTCGAACATATGCTTTTTAAAACCTTCTAGACTTTCTGAAGAAATAAAATATAGAATTTTTAAGGTCTTTTTAAAATAACTTTTTAAAATTTTGCAGTAAAATCATGAAAACACGAAAATTACATAAAAAATCGTGAACACTTTCTTGAATTTTGGACAAAGGTGCCAATTTCAAGATTGTGTTCGGAAAATTTTTATTTTTATTAACCGATACCACTTCTTGACATTCGACTAGAGCTATATCTTATGAACTTTTAACTTGTGTACTACTGGAAATTTAATAACAAAATCATTTAGTAATTTAAAAAAGTGTAGATAAGAATCACTATGATATCATAATGAAATCTAAAATATTCTTAATAAAAGCAAATAATTTGCTTGATGTTTGTAGAGCGCTAAGATGTAGCATTTGCGATTGGACATTTTTATGGAGCTGTATCTAAAGCTGAACCGATGTGTCCTATTTTCATCACAGATGCAACAACAAAGGTTTCTGTTACTTCCAATGTTTTGGGAGTTTGCAATTATAATACAAATCCATTCCGACAAACGAAGAAAACTGTTTGATAAACATAGACTAATTTCTCTTTGTTCATTTACAATAACTGATGACAGGTTTCCGCAAACAATCTAATTTTTCCCACAAAAGAAACTCAAAAACGATGTTCACGTGTCTAAAATTTCGTTTCTACGAAATGCATTTTTCTCTGCGTGTAGGTCTCTATTTTAAAATCTACTTTAAAGTTGCGAAACAATAGGAAATGAGTTTTAACTTACTAAAATTTTTGTTATATTTATCACTTATGTCAAATATTTTTCAGAGTTAGTATTTTTTTGTACAAATTTTGTCAAAAATTGTGAAAAGTATATTTAGAAAAACCGGGGTAACTTTTTATTATATTGAGAATACCAAAATATTTCTTTGGTGTGTGATTGCTGACTTCATGGGGAATATTTGTGTATGAAAAGTTTCAGAATTATGAATGAAGAAACTTAAAATATAAGGAATTGAAACGGCGAATTTTGGATTTTTCATCAATTGCACCGATTTTCGCGATTGGCTACTTATATGTTACAAGCGACCAATTTGTCGGATGAAGCTGGAATCTTTAAATTCGCTGTCTACATCACAGAAAATGTGCTCAATTTTAAACATACAAAAGTGGCTATGAACCATGAAACCGCGAACAATAGGAAATTTCGAAAACTTTTTAATCGTAGCAATTAGTAATCCTTTATAGATTAAACTGCAGAAGAATGATTAATAATATCTTTTCAAATTAAGGAAAAAAATCGGTTTTTTAGCTCTCTGAAAAGTTATGTTTTTGTTCATAGCCACTTATGAATATAAGCCCTCGATATGTATGTATGTAATTTCAAGCAACTATTTAAAAAAAGTTCTACACTTAGAGAACAAGTAAACAAAAGCAGCGATTGTCTGCTGCCTATCAGCAGACAATTTTCTGCTATTACAGCTGTTTTTTGGCATAACAGCAGTTTTCTGCAATCTTACATCACCATTCACACTGCTAAAGAGTTTGCAGTCTGCTAAAATTGGCTGTATAAAAATAGATAAACGTTCATAAGCGAGTTTAGCTCGAATATTCTTTTATAAAAAACAGCAAACAGTTGTTTACCATCTCTGCTCTTTCAGTAGACTTCCTGCTTTATTTTACTGACACATTCCTTTGAGTGTACTGATAGATGGATTACTGAAATGCAATTTTTCCGACAATGTCTGTCGGACGAATGTATCAAAATATTTCTCGAAGATCCTGTCAATAAAATATGAGTGGTTTCCAAACGCTTTAGTAAAAATTTCCTAAAAAAGGTGGAAAATTAACTAAGTATGAGTAAAGTTTCCTTCTTTCAAAGCCATATTAAATAGTTCATTTACTAGAAGAAGGGTAGTAGATTTAAAGAGTGATTTTTTTGAGGTTAGGATTTTCATGCATTAGTATTTGACAGATCACGTGGGATTTCAGACATGGTGTCAAAGAGAAAGATGCTCAGTATGCTTTGACATTTCATCATGAATAGACTTACTAACGAGCAACGCTTGCAAATCATTGAATTTTATTATCAAAATGCGTGCTCTGTTAAGAAAGTTCAGAAAGAAAGAAATTGTGTTCAGCGACGAAGCTCATTTTTGGCTCAATGGGTACGTAAATAGGCAGAATTGTCGATTTTGGAGTGAATATCAGCCAGAAGCATTGCAAGAGCTACCAATGCATCCAGAAAAAGTCACAGTTTGGTGCGGTTTATGGGCTGGTGGCATCATTGGACCGTACTTCTTCAAAGATGATGCGAATCGTAACGTAACTGTGAATGGTGAGCGCTACCGTGAGATGATATCCAACTTTTTTTTTGCCCAAAATGGAAGAACTGAACTTGGTTGACATGTGGTTTCAACAAGATGGCGCTACATGCCACACAGCTCGCGATTCTATGGTCATTTTGAGGGAAAACTTCGGAGAACAATTCATCTCAAGAAATGGACCGGTAAGTTGGCCACCAAGATCATGCGATTTGACGCCTTTAGACTATTTTTTGTAGGGCTACGTCAAGTCTAAAGTCTACAGAAATAAGCCAGCAACTATTCCAGCTTTGGAAGACAACATTTCCGAAGAAATTCGGGCTATTCCGGCCGAAATGCTCGAAAAAGTTGCCCAAAATTGGACTTTCCGAATGGACCACCTAAGACGCAGCCGCGGTCAACATTTAAATGAAATTATCTTCAAAAAGTAAATGTCATGGACCAATCTAACGTTTCAAATAAAGAACCGATGAGATTTTGCAAATTTTATGCATTTTTTTAAAAAAAAAAAAGTTATCAAGCTCTTAAAAAATCACCCTTTACTTAAAAATATTTCTTTGGATCTCATTAAAAATTCTTACAATTGAGAAAATTCAGACTTATGTGGAATAATACTTTCAAGGTTTTAAGTGAGAAAAAAATCTGAAATTTTTTGTATGGAAAAAATTCCATTTAGGAAATTTTAACTTATAAATGTGTTTTTTCCTAAAATTAAGTTAAAATGTTTACTGAAATTTATGCCGAGGTCTTCATACATTCAAGTATTAATAATCATACTCTGAAGCAAAACTATTTGTTTGATTTTTTAGGTAAATTGAACATATTTTAATTTCAAAAATAAAATTTTCCTCAGTTTAAGTAAAAATTTACTCGTTTTGAGGAAAAAATCAGCAAAATTGTCCTCAGTTTGAGTAAATATTTACTTGATCTGAGTAAACATTTACTTAGTTTTAGGTAATTTTCAGCAAAATTTTACTAAGATTTAGTAAAAATTTATTTAGTTTTAGGAAAATTTCAGCAAAATTTTACTTTTTATTTTTTATTATCACTTTAAACGTAAAAAATATTTAGGCTTTAGTCACGCCCCTTCTTGTACCTTCCACACAATTGCTAATATTACATCCTTCATAATTTCTATCCACTATGATTTGATATTTGATCATATTTTTGCAATTGTTTTATAAATGTAGAAGCTGATACGAATCTCCAACTACCTTCCACACAAATTATGCCGCCCTACTTTTAATTTAATTCCTTATATCTTCCATATATATGTTCTCTGAGAGTGAGGTCGGCTTAGCCGACTGAAGTTTACTTACTTGTTTTCTATTAGTTTCGAACAAAAAATTACAACCGAAGGCCACTTTATAACTTTTTGAACCTTTTTCACTTTCTCAAAAATCATTATAAAGGCTGATTTTTTAAAAGCTATAGGAAAGTTTTTCAAAAAAAAACACAAAATTCAGAAAAATCCATGAAATCTTTATTTGAATCGATAGTACGGTCCATATAATTTAATGTTTGAAGCTTATTTCATGCAAATGTTGACCTTGACTGCGCCTCAAATGGTCCATCCGCTTAGTCCAATTTTGGCATACACTTTCCAACATTTCGGCCGGTATCTCACGGATAAATGCTCCAATGTTGTCTTCCAATGCGTCAATTGAAGCGGGCTTGTCTGTATAGACATGAGCTTTAACATAGCCCCACAAAAAATAGTATAAAGGCGTTGACCGGTCCCTAACGTGAAATAAAATGTTCACCGAACTCGCCTCTCAATAAGTCCATTATTGCGCGTGCTGTGTGGCACCATATGTCATTCAAGTCCAGCTCTTGCATTTTGGGCAAAAAAAAAGTTGGATATCATCTCACGTTAGCGCTCACCATTCATAGTTACGTTACGATTCGCATCATCTTTGAAGAAGTACGGTCAAATGATGCTACCAGCCCATAAACCGCACCAAACTGTGACTTTTTCTGGATGCATTGGTAGCTCTTGCAATGCTTCTGGCTGATATTCACTCCAAAATCGACAATTCTGCCTATTTACGTACCCATTGAGCCAAAAATGAGCTTCGTCGCTGAACACAATTTTTCGCACGATGAACTTTCTTAACAGAGCACGCATTTTGATAATAAACTTCAATAATTTGCAAGCGTTGTTCGTTTGTAAGACGATTCATGGTTAAATTATAGACCAAACTGAAGATGTTTGACAGTGAAACAAAACACGAAACGTGCGTCAGCTGTTTAAACCAGTGTTGCCAAAAAGATAATAGCTAAAAATTCACCCTTTAGGTAACATGTGTTTTTGCTTTCCCTAAAAACATGTACTTTGTGTGGTAACACGTTTATCCATTGTCGCCCCGCATCCTCCTTATAAGTACACATTTTGAATCATGTATTTATGTTCGCGATTACGTAATTAAAAGACTGTACACCATTTATATCCCTTAAATGAAAAAATTTCGAAAAGTTCAATTTTACTGCGCTTGTACATGATCAGAGGAATGTAGATATCAAATTTCACGATTCTGGCTCCAGTACTTTAGTTGGTACCATTTTTATCACTTTTTGTCCCGCTCGCCCCTTAAAAGTACAAAAATGCATTTATATTGCGCTTCTAAATGGTGAACGGATTTTGCATAACAAATTTCACTATTCTAGCTGTAATACCAGGTACGATTTTATCCCTATTTGTCCCGCTCACCCAGAACAAAGAACAAATTTCAAAAAATCCAATTTTACTACGTTGTCAGAGGAATTTACATACCAAATTTCACGACTATAGCTGCAATACTTTAGTTGGTACCATTTTTATCCCTTTTAGTCCCGCTCACTCCTTGTAAGTACAAATTTCGAAAAAATCCATTTTTACTGCGTTTACATGCCAAATTTCATGATTCTAGCTGTAATACTTTAGTTGGTACTATTTTTATCCCTTTTTGTCCCGTTCGCCCCTTAAAAGTACAAGTTTTAAAATATCCGTTTATGTTGCAAGTCTACGTTCACGAATATAGCTGCAGTACTTACTTGGTATCATTTATATCCTTTTTTGTCTCTTTCCTCCCGTAGAAGTACAAATTTCGAAAAATCCGTTTTTGTAGCTCGTCTGCATGGTCAGTGCAAGGAACACACCGAAACTCAAGTTTCTAGCCACTGCCGTTTAATCAGGACGAAGATTAGATGTTCTTCCCTTTTTGTCCCATTTTACCCCCTAAAGTATGAATTTCGTTAATCCGTTTCTTAGTCGGGGTCTATGTCATATTTGGGAATTACCCTGAAACTTTCATGGTTTCAGCCGTTTGGTCTGGGCGCTGGTCAATGATAAGTCAGTATCACATTTTATATATATAGATATTTTGCTTTATTATGACATTGTTGATCACATAAATTTATATCTGTTAATGAAAAATTTATTAATGCCTATTTTTTAATTTTCCTATATTTACAGGTAAGCGTCCGTTCTAATATTTCCCATTTTCCCAAACCGTGAGTAAGAACTATATTTTATAAATATTAATATTTTCGGAATAAATATTTCCGAAATTCAATACATTTAAGTGTTTCAATGTATTCCCTTCCCCCCGTAAGCCATCATCACCCCGAAGTGAGAGTTTTCTTAACAATTGAATGCATTCATGCGTTCATGGAACATGATGCTCGTTTTAACATTTATATACGAGTATCACTAAAATTAAGGCTGGCAGCGTTATACGAAGGAAGGACCTGCAGTAATTGTGAGTGTTGGTGCATTTCCTGCATTTCATGCTTCTGGCATACACGTCAGTCAACGTCACAGTTGCTGCACAACAAGAACAACAGCGATACTTCAAAATGCCATGGTCATATGACATGCTTTTATCGCCGGCAGTTGCTTCTCGCTCGTCTACATTTAGTGTCACTGAAATGTCCTTATCGGCGCACAGTACAACTTTCGGCGAGAAGAGTGACAAATACGCATCCACATAAAGGATGTGCAAAATTCCACAGAAAATTTAAAACTGTAGTTTTAATATTTTTTATTTACTTGTAAGGTTTTATATGTACATATGTGTGTAAATGGCTTCCAAGTTTTTTTGGAATTTCCCCTGAAACTTTTTCCATAAATATAGGCGATAAAGCATACAATGGGCTTTATGTAGCTATGGGAAGTCATGGGCTTATGCCGAATAAGTCTCAGACTTGGAGAAAATTAAATAAAAAACAAATGTGTTAAGTGTTGTGTCGGTCAATACGTAGATATATTTTCTTCATAAAAACTCTTCTGAATCCAAATGTAAAAATTTTGATGATTGACGAAGCCATCAAAGTGAAAATGAGTCTTATCGCTAAAGATTACTTTATTCGAAAATTCCTCTCGGCCGAATTAGCCCATCTTTAATCCCAACCGAAGTGCAATCACATCATGTGGAAAATTCCAATATCCTGGCTCATTTCGTTTGTAAGCTATCGTGCTTTCAACAGACAGACGAACATGGTATAGAATTTTACCATGACCCAGAATATATATACTTTATGGGGCTCATAAGCACAAACTCTTCAGGCTGAGTATAAAAGTCCAAATTGTCCGGTTTTAAACTGGGTCATTTCTCCCAGAAAAAAGTTAATAAATAAAAAATTAAAACATCACATTCGGCGATTGTTTCTGTTCTAGATCAGACCTACAAATAAGGTCCTAAGGCTAGGTCGTTCTTGAAATCTATTTGGATTTATTCCAACTCATTACAAATACAAAACACAAAATGGAGAATGAATGAATGTATAGGTAGAACATACATAGATATATTAAGCATTTATTACCCTCCTTCATGGTCGTAAGACACTCCAGCACACAAAGTTTGCCCTTTTAATGTTCCAAGACAGAAAGTTAAGCTCTCCGAACCATTAACGTTTCCTTTTACATTCTATAAATTTGCCCTGACGTTGCTATTGTTTGGGAGCCATGCGGATAGAAATAAATCCTTTGTAATCATTAAAATGCTCAATTATTCATTTGTTATTTGATACCTTTTGCACAAGGAATTGCTCCACAACCACCTTCGGAATTGTTCAACAAGTATTATGTGTATATTAGGTTGTTTCTTTTGTTTTTCAAATTGGAATTCGAAATCAGCCATATTTTTGTAATTGATAATGGTTTTGCAATCACTTTAAGTGTACTAAATATGGCGGATTTTGCCACGCCCCTTCCAGTACCTCCCACACAAATCACTCAAAACTACGTAAAATTAAAGCTGTTATAACGCTGTTATACGGATGATCGGAATACTGTGAAATTTGATATTTGACAATGCTTTTATTGAGGTTACATTCGCATAGAATATGAATACGATATTGCCACACCCCTTCTGGTATTTCCCACATAAAGTGATATAAACTTTGGATACAATAAAACCGATATAACATCAATAATCAAAATCGTTTGCAATTTGATATTTAAAAATGTTTTTATAATCACTTTAAACATAAAAAATATTTACACTTTAGCCCTTTATAGTACCTCCCACACGATTGTCTCTACCATAGGTAAAATTAAATGCTTTATAACTCCTTAAGCGGTGCCTGAAATCCATTATGACTTCACATTTTATCATGTTTATACAATTATTAACAAATGTGGAAGCTGGGTCCATTTGGTACAAACTACTACACCATTTCCAATTGAAATTGGAAAAATCCCAATTGAAATTGAGAAATTCCATTTGAAGTTGAAGTTTTCCATTTTAATTTGAGAAAATTCCAATTGGAATTTAGATTTTCCATTTGAATTTGAGAAAATTCCATTTGAAATTGAGATTTTCCATTTGAAATTGAGAATATTCCAATTGAAATTAAGAATTTCCATTTCATAATGAGAAAATTCCAATTGAAATTGAGAATTTCCATTTATAATTGAGAAAATTCCATTTGAAATTGAAAATTTCTATTTTATGTTGAGTAAATTCCAATTGAAATTAAGAATTTGAATTCCAATTGAATTTGAAATTGAGAAAATTCTAATTTAAATTCAGAATATCCATTTCATTTTGAGAAAATTCTAATTGAAATTGAGAATTTCCATTTCATATTGAGAAAATTCCAATTGAAATTAAGAATTTCCATTTTAAATTGAGGAAATTCCAATTGAAAATGAGAATTTACATTTGAAATTGAGAAAATTGAAATTGTGAAATTTTTAGTTGAAATTGAGAATATTCTAATTGAAATTGAGAAAATTCGAAAATTTCTGTTTTCACCCAGGAAAATGATTGTTGAATTGTCTTCTACAATAAACAGTTTCAAATGCTGGAACAGGTGTATATTGTATGCAATTCTCTGTGGTCTTACATTTGGCGATTTGAGATCCCCCGTACCTTGGATCAAATAACTACGATATCGTTATCAAGTGGCAGTTTTTAAAGACTTGTTTCCAGTTAGCTACGGAATTAAACGTTATTGTATACCAAAACAAGTTCATTTAAATTACTCATCTCCTCAGCACTCATTCTTTTGTTGAACGCGTTTTGAATTCATATATATATATTCAGTATAATAATTCCAGTAGCTGTAATTACATATTCGTTAGAGGCGTGTTGTAGGAACGCCATAGGATCGGAAAACTCTGAATGAGCCTTTTTTTCAGTGGCACAATTGATTTAATTATGTACATTCAATAAATCGCCACTTCACAACACATATGATTTATGCCAAAGCAGAAATATTCTCAATTTCAAATGGAATTTTCTCAATTTCAATTGGAAATGGTGTAGTACCTCCCACAAACATACTCCGGCGCTAAGCCAAATTGAAGCCTTTCCATACATATGATGAGAGTGATGGTATGTATATATAAGTCGGTTTAGACGACTGACGTTTTCATACTTGTTTTTTGTGTGCATTGAGACATACAGATTCATAAAATCAACACAAAAAATATATGGATATTATTTAAATTTTTTTCTACAAATAAAATGTTCGTCGTAGGCACCTTTAATATTAGTACTCTCATTTTGGATATATTATGGTGGCTACAATAATTGCAAAGTACATTTTCACATAGAAACAGTAGCTTAGGAACAACCTCAGAAAATATGGGATTTTTTTTTTTTTGAAAAAATATCTTTTTTTGCTACCACGAAAAAAATAGAATAGAGAAAAAAGTCGGAAAAAATTTTGATTTATTTTTTAATAGCTAAGATTAAAGCGCAAAAATAATGTTTTTATGTAACAAACCTATGGATAAATGTAGAACTTATGATACTCTTTGAGACGCCAAATATTTTTTAAAAAAATCATATTTTTTTATTTTTTGTTCAAAAAGCTGAAAACTCCCATTACAAATTATATAGGTAACTAATTTTAATATCTAACATTGTAGTGCAAAAAACAATGTTTATATGTAAACCCAAAAGATTTTTTTAATCGTGATTTTTTAAATTTTTGTTTAATTAGCTCGTATAGTCCCATTACAAATTATATAGAAAAATATATTTTTTAGTTTATAATAGCTGGCATCTCAACGAAGAAAACATTGAATTTTCGAAGAAAATCTATGAATAAATGTAGAAGTTATATCCCTTATGCTGAAGCAAGAACATTTTAAAAAATCGTATATCATTTTGCTTAAATTGATTTAAACATACGTGAAGACGTGAACTTCTATAAGAAGGAGCATAACTTCTACTATCACAAACTAAAATAATATATTCTTTTATCTAGTTTGCAAAGTGATTTTTCGCGCTATTTATACAAAAATTAAAAAAAAATATGATCTACATTTATCTATATATTTTTTTACATATATCCATTGTTTTTTTTTTTTTTGAGTTAGAATTTTAGCTATTACAAATTAAATAAAATTTTTTCCCAAAATTTTGACGACTTTTCCTAAATCACTGTTTCTATGGGAAAGTATATCATTTGTAGCCATCATAAGTCCCTTTAATTTAATATATAACCGGGTGTTATCGGTCTTATATTTCCCAAGTGAGAGTACAAATATTGAAGGTACCTTCGCCAAAAATTTAAATTTTAGAAAAAAATTTATGTATAATTAAATTTAATTATGATGGCTACAAATATTGCGAAGTACACTTTCACATAGAAACAGTGGTTTAGGAAGTGCCTCCAAAAAATTGGGAAAAAATTAATTTTTTCGAAAAAAAAAACTATTTATGCTGACACGAAAAAAATCATAAAATGTTTATATTTCTATTTTTTATTGTTTTTATCGTGCAAGCAAAAGTAGATTTAAAAAAAAATATTCTTAAATTTTTGAAGACTTCCCAAATCACTGTTTCTATGGGAATGTGCAATATTTGTAGCCATCATGAGTACCTTTAATTTAACACATAACCGGGTGTTATGGGCCTTATGTTTCCGAAATGAGGATAAAAATACCATAAATTTTTTTAAATATTGTTTTCGAGTTTAGAAAGCCGAAATACATCTAAAAATGTTATAAATGACCCTTCGACAAAAATTTTGTAGCATAGTATAATTAAAGGAAATTCGAAATTATCTTGTTTTTTAATTGTTTCAATTAAACTCTATAATCGATCCAATTATCTTCAATTTTTTCCTTCGACTGGAAATGAGCTGCTCACATTTCTCTATCATCGCCAGTTTCCTGACACTTGCCAATTTTACTACAAATTTCAATTTATTTTCGAAACACCCCTTTCGTCCGAATTATGAAACCTTTGTTGAAATTTAGTTTATTATTTTCATGACATTATCAAGTCTTCGTCGCATAATGGCATTTTATAGTCAAGCCATTCACAAACTTCCTTGTTTGCAACCCCAGAAAAAGTCACGTGTTCGAGGGACCCTGAGAGTGGTGGTGGTGACTCCTTCTTTGATTCGCACTAATTTTCTAGCTTTTGGCAAACTTGTGCAATAATAACTGCAAGTACTGCTCTGCAACATGAAGTATTCTTTTTTATTCTTCGAAAAATTAAAATCTCCCTTCGAAATGGAACTTGAACATGCATTTATGCCACTCGGTAGTTAAGTGTTTTATGCTCCCCTTCCCTCAACCCCTTCTCGCTCTCTCTCCTTCCCCTTGTTTATTTAATGTTTAATGTTGTAAATACGAATATTATTGTACATATAAAAATGTATTTGTTTCAATACTTATGGGGGGTGTTTGTTGTAGAGAAATTCCTTGAAAAAGGAAACAACCAACCTACACTTGCTTCATTTTAATGGATAGTAAGTGGTGGCACAAAAGCACACAAAAAATACTGCTCGATTTTGAAATAAGAAACTTTGCAACAATAAAAATGTTAATTTTGAAAGTACCCTCACCATCCCTCTCCCCGCTGCTGCTGATCCTTGCTCAGCTTATTGCACATAAAAAATGTTAAAAGGATGTTGTCAAACATTTTATGGTTTGATAACGGAATTTTTATGTACACACATACATATTTATGTGAATATGTATGTGAGCTGTGAGCACATAAAATGAAATTATATTGTACATAATATCGTGTTTGTCTGTTTGTACATGCGTTTCTAATGGGCGTGATTGCGCAAAGCAGAGGTAGTCTGATAAGTGTGGTGAAACTCAAGTAAAATGAAACGCGTCTAGCAAAAGTCTTTAGCTCTTCTAGAGTTCAACCTTTTAGAGTTCAATCATGATTTTTAGTATTTGTATTTTTTGATTACACTGTCCAATAAATTAAGACTTTTTGATAGGCACAGAATAGCGACACTATAATAGTGAAAGGGCATGTTGAGTAGACCTTCCTCCTGGTCTGAGTTTCTTTTTTACAGTGGGTCGAAGTTTTTATTTTTTGGTACTAAGTGAAAAAATGTTGTATGTTAATGTCTGAGAGAATTCTTATCATCAGAACTATATTATGGAATTTTATGAGGATCACTTTTGTGGAAGATCATAACCCCGTAGATACTCTTTTTATACCCTCCACTTCCAGGATGGGGGTATACTAACTTTGTCATTCCGTTTGTAACACCTTGAAATATCGATCTGAGACCCTATAATGTATAGGGTGTTTTTTATTGAGGTATAGAACTTCGAATTGAAATAAAACACAAGAAAATCGTTTTAATGTCCATCAATTTGGCTTTATTGGAAGGATAATTTTATGCCATTAATGTTTAAATATGATTTCGGGCATGTGGCCGCCGCGGGCTGGCTCGAATATATCCAATTCTACAGGTCCAATTTTCAACCACTTTCTCCAATTGCTGTGCAGCTCCAATTGCTGTGCACGGTGGCGAATCGATTCATTCGGGTCCTCTTCAACACTTTGCTCTACAGCGGCAATTGTTTCTTCGGTGCGCACTGTTCGACGTCTCTGCGGATGCGTATTATCACATAGAGTAAACGTAGTGCGAAAATGATCCATGGTTCACCGAATTAATTGCTCTGATGGACGATTATGTCGACCATAAAATGGTGAACTTCGCGAACTGAACCATTACTTTCGAAATAAATTTGCACGATTTGCAAGCGTTGTTCTTTTGTCAACCTGTTCATGATGAAATGGCAAACCAAACTAAATATTAATCACTTGACAGCTGACAAAATGGCCGCCAGTTAAAAAAGTGATGCCAACTTAAAGTTCTATACCCCAATAAAAAACACCCTATATATATATTCTTGATCGTCATTAGATTCTAAGACGATTTAGCTATGGCCGTCCGTTCGTCTGTCCGTCTGTTGATCTAAACGAAAGGAGCTAAAACGTTAAAATTTTCCATAAATGCGTCTTATAGTCGTAGATCGGTTGGGATTGAAACGGGGCAAAATCGGCCCAAAGAAAAAAAATTGTTCACTCACAAGAACTAAAAATACCCATATAATCCCTAATATTTTAGCGTATTTAAGCATGTTTTTTGAATATGTCTGTTTATATTTACTTGATATTTGGTATGCGCATTCCCCTTATAGCAAAAACGTGCACCATAAAGTGATTTATATTTGTAGGGGGTGAAATGGGACAAAAAAGGGATAAAAATGGTACATATTAAACGACAACAGCTAGGAACACGAAATTCGGTGTGTACATTCCTCTAATAGAGTTGATAAGTATGTTTTCCAAATTTGTACCCTTTAAGGGGTAAAGTGGGAATAGAGGGATAAAAATTTTAACAACCAACCAAACGGCTGCCCCTAGAATAATCAAATTCGGTGTATACATTCCTCTAATTGCATAGATACGTAAAATACACGGATTTTTCAAAATTCGTACTTTTTGGGGTTAAAATGAAAAAAGGGGATACAAATACTACCAATCAAATGACCGCAACTAGAGTCATGAAATTTGGAGTATACATTCCTCTGATTTTGTAGACGCGGAAAATAAACGGATTTTTAGAAATTCGTACTTTTTGGGGTCAAAATGGAAAAAGGGGATACAAATAGTACCAACCAAATGACCGCAGCTAGAGTTATGGAATTCAGAGTATACATTCCTCTGACTGTGTAGACACGGAAAATAAACGGCTTTTTCGAAATTTTTACTTTTTGGGGTCAAAATGGAAAAGGGGATACAAATAGTACCAACCAAATGACCGCAGCTAGAGTTATGCAATTCAGAGTATACATTCCTCTGACTGCGTATACACGGAAAATAAACGGCTTTTTCGAAATTTGTACTTTTTGGGGTAAAAATGGTACCAAACAAATGACCGCAGCTGGAATCATGGAATTCGGTGTATACATAGACACTGCATAGACACGCAAAATAAACAAGTTTTTTTCCAAATCCGTACTTTTTCTTTTACGGCAAAAATTGCACTATGTACGTCTGATAATGGATTTTCAAAATTTGTACTTTTGGAATTAAAATAGAATGGAAATACAACCAACTCTAGCTTTTTCAAAATATAAATAAGAATATTTTTTTTTTTTGAACTGACGTATTGGTACCCTTGCCTTATAAGCGTGGTTTGAAATAATAAAAATATTATATTTATTTATAAAATTATTTTTTTTAATATTTGTATTTGTTTTGATTTAGCTGTATAACAAATTTATACTTTCCTGTAATATTACTGCACTTCTACGAAAATCGACATCCTCTGTGGAATGCAATCCATGGTGAAGGGTATATAAAAATAGGCACGGCAGAACTTAATGCCGTTTTTAGTTGTTATTGGGTCAATTTGACCCTTTTTTCGAGAAAATCAATAAAAGTCCCTTACAAAGGTTAAGATCTTCCCCAAAAATGATTCTCATAGAATTCCACAATATAGTTCTGACAATAAGAATTCTCACAGACATTAACTTAAATTAACATTTTTTATTTAGTATAATGATCCCTACGGCCAAAAATTGAAATTTTTGACCCACTGTAAAAATGAAAATCTAACCAGGTTATTAGTTTATTCTGCAAAAATGGTCTAACCAACATGCCCTTTCAGAATTAAATGGTCGCTACACTATTCCATTATGTTATTGATCGATTTTGATTGACTTTTTTAATTGTTTTCATTGTAATACTATCAAATGCCAGTTATTTCGATCAAGTTTTTTCTTCTAAAGAAGTAAGTTTTGTTTTTGTTTTATAATGGAATAGAGGAGAATCACACTATACACATTTCGGCCATATACGTATTTCATATCATTCGTCAGAGGCTCTTCTTTATAGAGAGGTTGTGTTGCCAGTCATATATACAGGGTTTTCCCAACAGGAGGTGTTATTTTGGTATTCAAAGAAAAATGTCATTTTTTGAGATAAATGATCGGATGTTTATATCATAATAAAGAGGAGGAAGGTATGCCGTTAATAATGAAAAGCAACATCAGCCAAATGGCCACCACGACCACACTTTTCATGGAATTTTTCATAACCCATAACATAAATCGCAAAGTGGCTGCCCTATGTCCTCGATAGCCTCACGATTTCTATCTTTGAGGTCTTGAATCGACGCTGGGCTATTGGCGTAGACCTTATCTTTCACGTGGCCTCAACGGAAGAAGTCGCAAGATGTTAATTATTAATCATCTCTCGATAGCGCTATCCATTCACCGTAGCTGTTGGTCCAAACTCATTTTCGAAAAAGTAAGGTCCAATGACCCCGCCGGATCATAAACCGCACCAAACAGTCACACGATGGGAATGGAGAGGCTTCTCAACAATAACTCTTGGGTTTTCCGAGCGCCAGATGCGACAATTTTGCTTGTTGACGTAGCCACCGAGGTGCAAATGGGCCTCAACAGTCAAGATGATTTTTCGATGGAATTCCGGATCATTTTCATTCATGAATTTTAATAATTTCAATGCGTTGTTGAAGCGTGTATCGTTCCATAATGGCGTAGTTTCTACTTGTCAAATGTCAACGAATAAAGCTTCAAAAGTGACAGCTATCGAAATACCGGGTGATTCAAAATAACACCTCTTGTTGGAAAACCCTGTATATTTCCCTGGAAATGGGAAATTAATATCGTGAATTTCTGAATTTAAATATCTATCGATTATTTACTTTGTTTTATAAATGCTATTTTATCTTAATTTCGGGAGAACGTGGGATGATTTAAAGTACAAATACGTTTTCTTAGATTGGTGGATAATGTCGTGAATTTATAATCTATCGAAGGTTCTGTCACATTTGAGGTAATGGGCTGATTTTCTTCCTCTTCGTTGCCAGCGATTGTGGGATTATAGCTTCTTTCTGCGATCACTCTTGATACGTTCTCTATATTGATGCTGAGAAGCGACTTGATGAATTCAGGCCAAGTTTGATTGTTGACGTTTTTCCACATGAAACTAATTTTATTTATGTAGTGCATATTTATTTCTTAAATGTGATATTTATCAAATCCTATTGGCCTTGCGACAGTCCGAGAGTACTTTAATTATTACGACGCACAGTTGTTGTGATCCCTCGGCCAAAAACAGTAAAAATTGAAATTAGACAAGTACCCCAGGATTATTTTGAGATATTACCATCGAAAATTAGGCAATAGGATATATTTTAGAAATAAACCCAAAGTTGGTCACTTTTTGCATTTTTCGATTTTAAAGAAAAGTATATATATATATATATATATATATATATATATAATATATATATATAATATATATAATATATATATATATATATATATATATATATTTATATATTTTTTGTTTTCGTATTACAGATTTCCATCTTTTTTAGATTTTGAAAATTGAAAAGACGCAATTTCTTTTTTCGACTTCGTCGAAATGTTTCTCTGCACTCGAATTTATTTTATTAGAAAGCGCGGTTTCTTATCTTTTATTGCCAAATAAAGTTTGTTTGTAATAAATATTTTAAAAATAACTTTTTGAAAAAACCAACATAATTGTTTTCCTTTGAAAGCCTTTGAAGAGTAAAATTCATATTTAGAAAGGTTGAAGGATACCCCCTTTTTCATGTACGAAATTGCACCCTTGAAAGATAGGATACATTTAGTGCAAAAAGTCAGATTTATTAGTTCCAAAACGCTAATTACTCATTTTTATTCACTCCACGAGAGCATTATGTCTTTGTGCACTTGTTTGTAACACCCAAAAGGAAGGGAGATAGACCCATTGTTAATTATATTTAATTTGAAGAAAATCGGTTGAGATTTGTTTTCAAAATTGGCAAAACATCTCATATTTCAACTAGAAACACAAAATGAAAATGGTTAAGATCGGTTCAGATTTATATATAGCTCCCACACAAATTTCACTTCCGATTTCACGTTTTCCACTCTATAAACCACATATTTTAACAGATCTTCTTCAAATCTTTCAAAATACCTTATATTTCAACTAGTAACACCGGTGGTAAAAATGTGTTAGATCGGTTCAGATTTATATATCGCTCCCATACAAATTACACTCCTTATTTGACTTTTTCCGCTCTAGAAACCACATATTGTATCCGATTATCTTCAGATTTGGCAAAACACCTTATATTTAAACTAGGAACACCTTGGGGAAAATAGGTCAGATCGGTTCAGATTTATATACATATATCTCCCGTTAAAATTTCGCTCCCGATTTGACTTTTTCTGCTCTAGAAACCACATATTTTAACAGATCCTCTTCAAATTAGGCGAAATATCTTATATTTGTACTATAAAAAGCCATGGTGAAAATGGGTGAGATCGGTTCAGATTTATATAAAGCTCCCACACAAATTTCACTCCCGATTTCACTTTTTCCATTCTATAAACCACATATTTTAGCAGATCTTCTACAAATCTTTGAAAATATCTTATATTTCAACTAGAAACACCCATGGTGAAATGGATCAGATCGGTTCAGATTAACATATAGCACCGATACAAATTTCGCACCGGATAGACTGTTTTCGCCCCAGAAACCACGAATTTTCACCGAATTTCTTCAAATTGAGCATAACACGCTATACTTGAACTGGTAGAACTTATTGTGAAAGTTAGTCACTTTATTCCATGTTTGCATATAGCCCCGATACAAATATTCTTTTCGATTTGACAAATTGGACCAGGCCATATTAGCCTATGATTAAAAAATTCTTTTCATATTTTACCGAATTGAATTGTATTCGGATAGAAAGAGGAGTGTATAGTCGGCCCCGCCCGGCTTTAGCCTTTTCTTACTTGTTAATCATTAACTTTTGAAAAGTACTTAAGTACGCAGCTAAAATGATGTGCAAATTTCCATTATCTTTAAATATTTCAAATAATCCTTGTGCCCTTGTCTAATTTAAATTTTTTACAGAACTCAAAAATGTTTGCAAAAACAGTTGCACCAAACGGCCACCAAACGATATATTTGATATTTGGATTGCGAAGGTTATTTTCTAGAATAATGTTGTTATGTTGATTTTAAAAAATCAATTAATTTTATATAATGAAGAGGTGGCCATTTTTACCTATTCCTATTCTACTCTTAACTGAAAGGTGACTATCTGATACAAACCACATAGTTGATAAAATTTTATAATAAATATGCTGCAAAAAATGTTCATTTAATGAATAGAATACTCTCCATTTGAATTAAACCAAATTTATCATGCGACCTTCGTGTA
Organism: Polietes domitor; assembly: GCA_947397865.1. Classification (NCBI taxonomy): domain Eukaryota; kingdom Metazoa; phylum Arthropoda; class Insecta; order Diptera; family Muscidae; genus Polietes; species Polietes domitor. The sequence goes on along the minus strand of OX377618.1, from coordinate 192,058,255 downwards.
TATATCTACTACATCTTCATATATCTACATACGCATTTATGTATGTGTGTCAAAGTATTTAACTAAAATATTCCATTCTGTTTGGTTTAGAAATGGCAGGAGGAGGAGGAGTAGAGTAAATGTTGTGTTATATAACAAACTCATAAATTTTCGAAATTTCCCAAAAAGAAAAAGTCCAAACAAAAAAAAAAGAAATCAAAATTGTGCACTTTTGCACTAAATTAAGTTTTCAGAAGAGGGTGAACATTTAATGTTCTGTTTGAAATGGTGGCATCCCACAGACATACATTGAGAGGAGGGGGAGGGTTGTAGTGCGTACGGTTCATAAAAATTAGTCCATGCTAAAATATATAGTTATTAAGTATACAAGGAATATAACATAATAAAATTACGAATAAACAAGTGTATAGCAAACTACCACCACACTATAATACACATGGCATTGTATGGAAAAAAGGAAACGTAATGGATATATCGTTAAATAAAACGAAAGACTTATGCCATCCATCTATACATCCAATCAAAGTACAGGGGGCTAATCGAATGGAGTATTCAAAATCGAGAATGTTACGATCGAAATGCGCTTTAATTTATTGCAAGAAGGCATACATTGCGACAAAACTTATTCAAAATCTAAGGAGATAGTTCAAATATGCGTTATCTCAATATAATATTTCCTTTTTTTGAAATGTATACTTCTTTCAGAGAAAATAAAAATTGATTTCGATCGAAATTTCTCGATATCGAATCTTGTGATTAGCCCCCAGGTCTCAATGATTGATAAGGTGATGATCGGTTCTTAGCGTACTTATTACACTATGCAACAAACAATTTTGTAGAAGTTTCATGTATAACATTTTCTGATGTATTTTGGCTTTCTAAACTCAAAACAACATAAAAATGTATATTTTTTATTTTTTTTTACTAAAATTGCAATTTTTGGCGAAGGTACCTTAAATATGTGTACTCTCATTTTGCAAATATAAGTCTGATAACAACCGGTTAAATTTTAATTTAATGGTACTCGTGATGGCTACAAATATTGTAAATTACACATTCACATAGGAACAGTGGTTCAGGAACAGTCATCAAATATTTGGGAAAATATTTTTTTTAGCATAAACTAGTAATGACAGCTCGTTACGCCCTGCATTATTTTGAAGTATGAAATAATTACTTCCTTATAATGGTTTAAATAAGTAGTTATTGGTAAGTTAAAATTTCATAGAACTTCAGATTTTAAAAATTAATTTGGCTACATTATTTGGCTAGTTATCAATAATGACTTATTTTGTATCTTCCTGGAGGCCACTTGTTTTACAACTCGTTTAGAAGTGCTTATTTCTTAACTTTTCGTAAGCGTGCGTGGAAGTACTTATATTTCAACTTTTTGTAAGTGTGCGTGGAAGTACTTATTTTTTTACAATCCCTTTATAAAAATAATTAGAAACGGATCCGAAAAATAAGTATTGAAGGTTTTTGGTTTTGCCTTATTCCCCCCATTACTTGGTAATGAGAGTTTTTGCTGGGTAATTCAATTTAAGCAAAAACTTCGTAAAATATGACACGATTTTTTAAAAATCACATACTTCTAATATAAAGGGTCCGCCAAATAACTCTTTTTTAAATGCTATAAAAAAAACTAATGAATATTTTCTCAAATTTATTTTTTTCATTTGAAAGTACAATCCTTCCGGTTAATAATGGGAAATAATTTCATTTAAATGGCTGCCTCGGCTGGCCATACAGTAGCCTACACGATCGGTCCAATTTTTAAGCACATTATCGATTTATAATGGGTATGATCACATTTATTCGTAGATTTTCTTCAAAAATGCCTTGTTTTCTTCGTTAAGATGTCAGCTATTACAACTAACTAAAACTATATATTCTTTAATATAATTTGTAGTGAGATTTTTCACTATTAAACAAAAATTAAAAATCATGATTTTTTAAAAAATTCTTTTGCGTCTTTTCTACATTTATCCATTGATTTTTTACATATAAACATTGTTTTTTGTTTCATAATGTAAGCTGTTAAAAAATAAAACTAAATACTTTTTTCCAATTTTTTTCTATTTTTTATGATTTTTTTCGAAAAAATTACATTTCCCAAATTTTTGGAGGCTGTTCCCAAAGAGTAATTCGCAACATTTGTAGATATCATAATTGATCGTAAAAGCGGATACGATCGGGCCAATATATCCAAAATGAGAGTACAAATATTAAAGGTACGATTTAAACTTTAAATTGGAATCGGGTATAAAAATGTACGGATTATTTTTTAAAATTTCTCGTTTTATTGTTGAAAGGTTGAACTTTGTCATTTAATAATGGAACACAATATCAATCATATGACTACTACGACTGGCTAAAAATCCACACCAAACAGTGGCTCGTTGTAGATGCATTGGCTTCTCAATAGTCACGTATGGGTCTCTGAACCCCATATACGACAATTTAGCTTATTGACATAGCCACCGAGATGAAAATGAGCTTCATGAAGGCTGAACTGAATGCCAATATCTTCGCGAAAATTTTCCACGTAAATTTCTTACAGTTTGCGTTAAAGACTCACTACTTTGGAAATAAGTTTTTAATATTTCCCAATTTTGTTCGAGCGTAAGCGTCCCATTTTTGCAAATGTCAAACATAAACTTGAAAATAAAAATGAATGATATTCTAACTTTCAAAGTAATCGGTAGTTCAAATTTAAAATGTTACATGGCCCACACTATACCCGCGACGAAAATTTTAATTTTAGTGAATTTAAAAAAAAAATGTTTCTATAATTTTTTTGTGTTGATTTTATGAATCAGCGTGCCTCAAGGCATGCACAAATACATTTTTTCGCCTAGGACAGAACATTTTTTCTTTATTGTTGAATATGGTTATTATTACTAAATTATTTGATTTAATATATTAATTAATTCAATTTATCTTTTATTTCATTCAAGTAATTTTTTAATTGATTTAAAGGAAACAGTTTACTGGCTCTTTAGTTTTTTAGTGTATTTATTTTTTCTCTCCCCAATTTTTCCAATTTTTGTATACAACATGTGTGATAATTATTTTGCAATTAATCTATATCCATATTTCGTCATACTCGCGAGTACACATCATAATATTAATCTTAGAATTTATTTAATTTTAGATTTTTATAGACAAAATCTACAAACTTATTTTTTGTTTATTATACGACGAGCGAACGCGAACTGGCGAACAGTTAATTTTTTGCTTTTGCCATGAAGTCTATATAAATATACCTATAATGTTTTTAATAATAAACACATTTGTGCATTTTTATTACTTAGATTTCTCTCTGCCACCCCCTCCGCCCCGCCCTCGAGAGTAAAACAAACAAAAACTAAAAATTTTCCATTTTAGTATACTGCACGAAGTGAACAATAAAACTACATATATTACAGAACCGATTTTTTTTAGGACATCGTAAAAAGTTTGCGATGTGAGTGTTGTCATGGCACATCGGTGAAAAGTTGCATGAAAAGTTTACACATGAAATGTCGGAAATTATGAGCAATTTTTGCTCCCCATAGTATTTTGTGAGCTATGAAAGTGTTAAAAGTTGTATACCTTGGGGGAGGGGTATAGGAGGGATGGGCAAGGATATGAAGGATCTGGGGAAAATTAAAACAAATTAAATCTGTCAAAGAGCGACAAAACTTATTCAGGGAAAGACTGACTGCACATGTTTCACATGACAAAATACTCGTATAAAATGCGAAATCTTTTACAAAGAAGCGGCAACACACTGCAACAAAAAATAAAGCACTTTCCTCTCGATCTCATTGAGAAATAACCAAGTTATGACAAACCTCGTATATTTACCATAAGTTATCACCCACTTAAGACGAGTACAAATGTACGAGTACATGTGCTACTCTCTGTCTCATTAACATAACAAAGTTCACGACCTCAACTCGCAAACTGACTTCCGGTTTGGCATTCAATTAAAAGAAACAATAGCGATTTGTCAATTGAACAATAATTTATCATTCTTTAAAAGCAAAAAAATGCACAAAAAACACGCACGCTTCACGCTTGCTCTACAAAACCTCCCCGCTCCAGGCACCAGCACTTTATGTCAATTGTCGTCTGTACAAATGCGAATAATTTGTTCTGCCGAGAGAGTGGCAAGTTCAATATGTAATCCCTCCCTCCATTTACATAGAGCACGACGAGTACTCGTACGACAGAAAAAAAACGTCCGCTACACTTACTTCACATTTCATTTGAGTTTTTTTTGCTCGGATGCAATTACCTATGGCACATTCTAAGTTACAATTGGTAGCACTTGATGGTGGTGTCTTAACACGTTTTTTCTCTGTGGAATTGGAGTACGAGAGGCACAGTCAGGCCGACAGAGCGACACGCAACAACATTTGCTACTGTAAGGCATAACCAAATGTGATTGCAACATTGCTTTGCATACGCAGATAGAATTAGACGGCGGGCAAAAAAAAATCATCCAACAGCCTAGCCTGTGAAGCTGCGACCTAGAATGTTGGGGGTAGTCATAAATAATGGCTTGGTTAAGAAATCTGAATAAGGCAAGAACATTTTTCATTATTTCCTTAGAACTCTTCATTACACATTTAATTACCATCATAAAAAGGGCGGGCCACGCCCACTTCTTTAATAATGAGGAAATTTCCCTTATTTAGAAAATACATCAATGAATCAATGAATATTTTGTCGGAACGCTGTTCAATCTTCTTGGCGTTTTGATATGTGACATTATTTATGATTTTAAAAATGGGCGAGCCACGCCCACTTTTTTATTAATGAGGAAATTTCCCTTATTTAGAAAAATACATTAATTTTGAATATTTTGTAAATGAAAATTAATATTTTCCATCATTATTGATATTATTTCACTTATTCTCTTATTGTGATGTAGTTTCCACATTCTCCGTTTGTAATAATATGGGTCACTTAAATTGGCTCTAATGAAAATATTGCAAAAAAACTGCAGCTTAAAATTAATTGTACTTAGTTATGTTCCCCCCTTGGGCTAATAAATGGTGTATAGTCACAACCTCTTCTCCCTCCTGCTCTTATAGTTTTACTCCAATCAGAGTTGGATGTTTTTATTTTGAATTTTGAAAAGGTTATTTTTTGGAACACCTAGAACACAAGCAAATACTTCGCGTACGTATTTCACTAACAATATACACAATTGAAGATTACAACCCAAATTTTCAGAAAATGCTTATTTTTGCATAAAAAAGTTGATACAGAAATCATGGCCTACTTTTTCGACGTTGTAAATAAAGGTTTTTTAGTATTTTTTTTGTAAATATATTTTAGAAAATATATATTGTTATACCCACCACCTAAGGATGGGGGTATGTATATTCACTTTGTCATTCCGTTTGTAATACCTTAAAATATTCATCGGAGACCCCATAAAGTACATATATATATATATATATATATATATATATATATATATATATATATATCGTGGTAAAATTCTAAGACGATCTAGCCATGTCCGTCTGTCTGTTGAAAGCACGATAGCGGCCGAACGAAATGAGCTAAGAGGTTCAAATTTTCCCTGAATGTGTGTCTGCAGATCGGTTGGGATTGAAAGTAATACCTTAAAATATTCATCGGAGATCCCATAAAGTACATATATATATATATATATATATCGTGGTAAAATTCTAAGACGATCTAGCCATGTCCGTCTGTCTGTTGAAAGCACGATAGCGGCCGAACGAAATGAGCTAAGAGGTTCAAATTTTCCCTGAATGTGTGTCTGCAGATCGGTTGGGATTGAAAGTCAAGAGGCTAAAAATTGGCCCTGAAAGTACTCCCTAATATTTAGAATATTTAAGCAATTTTTCTTTAAATTTCTGCTTTATATGCACTTGAAATTTGTTGCGTACATTTCACTTGTAGCGTAAAAGCACCAAAAAGTAAATACTCGCTTTAACGGGCGAAATGGGACCAAAAATAGATAAAAAGGTACCAATAATACGATAACAGCTAGAAACATGAAATTTGGAATGTACATTCCTCTAATTGCGTAGATACGTAAAATAGAGGGATTTTTCAAAATTCGTAGGGATAAAAATGGTGCCAACCAAGCCGCTGAAGTTGAAATCATGAAAGTCGGTATGTACTTCCATCTGACTATGAATATGCGAAATAAAAAGGATTTGTTCGAAATTTGAATTTTTAGCCGGTACCAAACAAACGGCTGCAGCTATAATAATGAAATTCGGTGTGTACACGTCTCTGACTGCGGTGACGCGAATAATAAAGAAATCTTCGTAGCATCAGGATCTAAATGGAATTAAATGTGGCTACAATCAAATGGTTGTAGCTAGAATCATGACATTCAGTATTTACACTCGCCTGACTACGTAGACACGGAAAATTAGAAGTACGAATTTAGAAAAATTCGTACTTCTAATTCATACTTCGAATTTTTCTAAATTCGTACTTTTAAGATCAAAATGGAAAAAGGGAGTGAAATTGGAACCAATAAAACTGCTGTAGCTAAAATCATGAAATTAGGTGCATACATTCCACTCTGAAATATATTGGATCTTCAATATTACAGCTTTTCCAATCAGAATGGCAGATGACATTTAGGCTGTAGATAGAATCAAGAAATTGAAAATGGGGAAATCGGTCTTGAGGAAATTGTCTACCTAATAATGTTTAGGGGACATTTTTTGAAGATTTCTGACTAATAATTATATTAATATTTATATAGTAGACGACTATTTATAATATAATAATGAAGAATCACAATTTTCCCAATATGGTAATGTCGACAGTCTCTAATCTACCGATAGTACTGTGGAATACACTCCGTGGTGGAAGGTATATAAGATTCGAACTTAACGCCTTTTTAATTGTTTAAAAAATGATATGGTGTTATTTCAATAGCTATCTTTCATTTGACATCAAAATTTATTAAAAATTTTTTTTGACTTTTTGCCGTTTGATACCTCTGTGCATTGATTTATGATATTTTATGAATTTTATAGATTTTGTGACATAGTAGGTTCGGCTCTTCTATATTGAAGAAGTTTGAAAACAACCGTTCACAATTTAAAGTCACTGCGTAATTTTTGGATAACCCTCATACTCTGTCTACATATACACATATCTGCATATATATATATATATATAAAAAGGGTGATCCAAATCCGCATTTCTTTTTCAAAATTCAAAAACTTGATCAGATTTTTTTGTTTATTCAAAAGAACAGCCTAGACTGGCTACGTGGTAGTGCCAGTCTTCACAAATGACCTGTTCGCCTTAAGGGCATGAATTGTTCATGGTTAATTGTTGTTGTTGGCATAACACCCCCAGCAAAAACTCGCATTACCAAGTAATGTGGGGAATAAGGCAAAACCAAGAACCTTCACTACTTATTTTTCGGATCCGTTTCTAACTATTTTTATAAAGAGAATGTTTAAAAATAAGTACTTCCACGCACGCTTGCAAAAAGCTGAGAAATAAGTACTTCCATGCACGCTTACGAAAAGTTAATAAATAAGTACTTCTAAACGAGTTATAAAATAAGTGGCCTCAGGAAGATACAAAATAAGCCATTATTGATAACTAGTCAAATAATGTATTACCAATAATGGGCTTAATTAGGGATGAAAACAACATTTTTAGCTTTTTAACAATCTGAATACAGAATTTAGGTTGTTTTTCTTTAAACCTGGATAACTTAGCTGCGATAACAACGGCACTGACTCACCACAGAAATGTAGAAAATTAATTTTTAAAATCTGAACTTCTATGAAATTTAACTTACCAATAACTACTTATTTAAACCATTGTAAGGAAGTAATTATTTTATACTTCAAAATAATGCAGTGTGTAACGAGCTGTCATTACTAGGTAATGCTAAAAATAATGAGGTAAAATAGTACCCCACAACGGTAGTCTAACGGCGTCAAGTCGTAGCACCGAGATGGCCAATTGACATCGTCAAGATGGAAATGTAACCGCTGGTGACGAAAATAGCTGTGCAAAAAATTACTTATCTGGCTCAACGTTTTGAGACACCTCAAGAGAGATTAAATTTTCAGACCATCATGGATATAACATAATGTTTTGAGGTTTCCGAACCTGTAGGAATTAAACCCAAAATCAGCTATCGCCTTAAAATGATACAATGAAATTCTACTTATTGGTCTTACCATGAAGGGTTACAATAATTTCACTATAGAAATCCTCTGTTGGTCGCAAGGTATAATTAAATAACCATATTTGAATGTCAGAAAGAAATATTGCCCCTAAAGGTATGCTGTACAAAAATTGTTGTTGTTAAAAAAATAATTTCGGTTTGGTTTTTGCTTTACACTTTTTGTAAATCAATCGATGTTAGCAGCTACAAGTAGAACTTTAATTTTGCAATGATTATTTGTGACCCCAGGGTATCAATATTTATAAATGGCAAGGCATCGGAGAAAATTAAACACAATGAATGAGAAATATCAATAAAATAATATCTAAAATAATGAAGTTTATGATCATTTGTGAACTTTAAATGCTTCCACAGCAATATTTTAACAAAAAATCGCTAAAATCTTGATTGGAATGTTCGTCACAGAATTCAGTCAACAAAGTAGAGAATTGGGCCATCAATATACACTGTGAGACGGGGTGTGTTGTTATGCCATGACAATCTCAATTTGCCAAAACTTTCGTAGAGCATTCCGACTGTTTGGGCTACACAGCATCGATTTTGGAAATAAGTTTGAATTTGCATAACGAACATTCCAGTGTAAATCGATTCGTTTCGTTTAAGATCTCGATTGAGAAAGAGCTTTCTGTCATAACAATTCAATGACAAAATTCAAACTTTCCAATAAAACCAGAAATTTGAAAACAAAATAATCAGTATTTTTTATAGCCGATTCTAATTTAAACTTTTAAATGGTCCACCCTATATTCTACTTTACCATTACTGCCGTAGCAGCATCAGAGTTCGAACAAAAAACGTATATTGTCTAGAAGCATGTCGCTTGTTATTTGTATCTCTGATCTCTGTTCACCTTTCACAGCATGAAATGACAAAAAATATTGTTTCATTTGCCACAAAGTGTAACATGGCATTAGTGTTAGAAAAAATCGATTGGAATGGATTATCACACCAACCCACAACAGGAGCAACGTACGACACATTCGTATACCAAGCTCGTTCGCATAAGAGTCATTCCATGCCAAAATTGTAGAAAAAAAAACATCTAAGTAAGTTGCAGTCGGCTAAACCGACTTATATAATAAACTCACTCTCAGAGTGCACCTGTATGGACGTCACGAAGACACTTAGGTCGTATTATCTATATGGGAGATACTAGAAGGGCTTAGCTTTCAAGTCATAATGGATTTCAGGCACCGGTATCGAAATTAAAAATGATTAAATTTTACTTAGGGCGAGAGTATAATTAAATCCTCCAATTTCTTGTAAAAACATTTTTAATTGGCCGTAAACAATGATATAATTAATAGCTGTCCATACGAAATTAAAGCTTGGATTGTTTAATGATTATTTCCAAATATTTCGTCCCTAGATCAAGCCGTCTGTGAGCTAAACGCTCCTGAAAATACCCCTAAAAATCATGTTTTTCCCGTGTAATTTTTTTGTACTGCATTTTTGTCAATTTTTTTCTGAAATAATAGACCCTTTAAAGCACTTTAAATATAAATTTTGATTCTTGTCTCAGAGTGACTTATTGATACAATTATTAAAAATAAATAGTCAATTTCAAAACATTTCGATTGACGACGTAATGCTCATTTTTGTAAAAAGAGTTTGTAAATGTTGGCTTTGAAAATCCTTCTCCTGTATTAAGTTATTTTACAAATATGGAATCAGTGACGACATTTTTCATCCGATATTCATCATTTAGGCAACATTCGAAAGGTATATAAAATATTACCAAGAAATATGAGTTTTTAGCTGCCACCTTGAAAACCCACAAAAAATCAATATAAACGTCAAATAATACGACCAATGAGTTATTCTGAGACAAGAATAAAATTGTTTATTTAAAGAGCTTCGAAGCATCTATTAATTCAGACAATAATTTTGGACAAAAATGTAACATAAAACAAGTAAGGAAAGGCTAAAGTCGGGCGGGCCGACTATGTGATACACTCCACTTTCTATCCGAATACAATTCAATTCGTTAAAAAATTGAAAACGGGAAGCATTTTTGTATGCTTCCTAATCATAGGCTAATATAACCTGACCCAATTTGTCAAATCGAGAAGAATATTTGTATCGGGGCTATATCCAAACATGGAATGATGTGACCCACTTAAACAATAGGTTCTTCCAGTTCAAGTATAACGTGTTATGCTCAATATGAAGAATTTCTCTAAAAATACGTGGTTTCTGGGGGGAAAAGTCAAGCTGGGAGCGAATATAAATATACAGCTATATATAAATCTGAATCGATCTGACCCATATTCACCATGGGTGTTTCTAGTGGAAACATTAGATATTTTGCCCAATTTGAAGAAGATCTGTTAACATATGTGGTATCTAGAGCACTAAAAGTCATATCGGGAGCGAAATTTGAATGGGGGCCATATACAAATCTGAACCGATCTGACCTATTTTCACCAGAGTTGTTCCTAGCTTAAATATAAGATGTTTTGCCAAATTTGAAAACAATGTGATAAATATATGGTTTCTGGACCAGAAAAAATCGAATCGGGAGCGAAATTTGAATGGGAGATATATATAAATCTAAACCGATGTAACACATTTTCACCACAGGTGTTTCTAGATGAAATATAATATGTTTTACCAATTTTGAAAACAATCTGATCAAATATGTGGTTTCTAGAACGGAAAGGTGATATTGGGAGCCAAATTTGTATTGGAGCTATATATAAATCTGAACCGATCTGACCTATTTTCAGCAGATGTTTTCCTAGTTTAAATATAAGATGTTTTGCCAAATTTGAAAACAATCTGATGAAATATATGCTTTCTAGAGCGGAATAATCAAATTGGGAGCGAAATTTGTATGGGAGCTATATAATAATATAATAATATATAAAAATATATAATATAATAAATCTGAACCGTTCTGACCCATTTTCACCACAGGTGTTTCCAGTGAAAACATAAGATATTTTGCCAATTTTGAAGAAAAAAAGCAGAAGAAGTCAAATCGAGAGCGAAATTTGAATGGGTGCTATATATAAATCTGAACCGATCTGGACTATTTTTACCACAGCTGTTCCTAATTTAAATATAAGATGTTTTGCCAAATTTGAAAACAATCTGATAAAACATATGGTTTCTAGAGCGGAAAAAGTCAAATTGGGAGCGAAATTTGTATGGGGGCTGCATATAAATCTGAACCGATCTGACCCATTTTTGTCATGGGTGTTTATATTGGAAATATAAGATGTTCTACCAAATTTGAACCAAATCTGTTAAAATATGTGTCAAATCGGGAGTGAAATTCGTATGGAGGCTATATCTAAATCTGAACCGATTTTGTTCAAATTAAATAGCGTTCGTCCTTATCCCGAAAAACTTCGTTGTGCAAAGTTTCGTTTGGTTCTGGCTACAATCCGACCTGTATCGTAATTACAAGAATAGATGGACAGACGGACAGAAAGGCAGACAGACAGACAGATTGCTAAATCAATTCAAAAAGTGATTCTAAGTCGATCGGTATACTTAACAATGTGTCTATTTCGCTTCCTTTTGGGTGTTACAAACAAATGCACAAAGACATAATACTCTCGTGGAGTGTATAAAAATTGCACGGGAAAAATATGATTTTTAGAGGTGTTTTCGGGAGCGTTTAGCTCCCATATGGCTTGACCCAGTAACGAAATATTTAGCAGATCATTGAATCATCATTGAACAGTCCTGGGGTGACCGCTGCAATTTATTTTCGTGACCCATCCTAATAATTAAAGAGGACTTGATCTAATATTCGGCCGAAATAATTTCCCAAGTAAATAATTTCTGACCAAACAAGATAGAAACAACTAAAACTTACCAAATGGATTTTGATGCATAAACCCCAATTAAATTTGCATATATGCAAAGAAACGAACATTCCTTTCGTCATTTTATGGCCATAATAACGACATTTACATTATTACGGCCGATGTAGTTTTTAGTGGATACCAGTTTGCAGTTATTGTTTGTTTTTTTGTCGTTCGTTGTCAGCATAAATTGCTGTTAAAGTTTAAAACATGCACCGACCCCACCGACCGGTGCGCTGAACTGCTGATCCCTCAACAGTTTAGTGGGTTAATGTGTTGTTTATTAGGATGCTATAAAAGTCAGTACACAGCACATAAATTATTTGAAATTATTAATTTTTAACATTTGTTGTCTTCGTTGTGTCCTGTCCCTCACTCTCGGAGTCGTCTTCGTCATAGTCGTGGTCATGGCACAGTGTCTTTTTCATTAGCGAGTATTAGTTTTATGATCAACTTTTTGTCATAGTCAGTCTTCGTCGTCGTTGTCGTCGCATTCTCCTCTCCACAGGGCACTTTGTCATGTTGTGTGTATTTGTGTGTCTCTTAACGTTTCCATTTAATAACTCTGGCTAGGAAAACCCCCACCCCCCTTTTCTCGTCGGTCGTACGTACACTATTCTGTTAGAAGCTAATTATACGTGATGGAGCCAGCGATGTGCAATTTAGGGCACATTGTATTAACTGAAATTGAATGAAATCATAAAACGTGTTGATGATGATGGACCTTTGGGTGGACATGTGCTTGCAAGGCAAACGTGTGCCCCGTACCACCACCCCAATTTTGTGGGTCATGGTCAAAACTATATAGTTTTGTGAAATTATACACTGCACAATTTTGGCTATTAAAATTTGTATTAGCTGCTGTTGTTTGTCTTCAAGACAAGTATTCCTTGTGAATACATTCTAAAGATATTATTATCCTTTTGAAACTGGCCTTAAAGAATGTACTAATTAACTTGTCTTCAGTTCAGCAATTGTCAGAAGGTTGGTTCCCTTCAGGGATGAATGAACAGGAAATTGACAAACCATTATCGAGAAATATTTAAAACATGATGATGTTCAGATTGAATACTCATTGAAGCGTTCTTGTTAGTCTAATCATCCGATTTTAAATGATAGTGTCTCAACAATTGTTATTTTAACTAGAAGGTGGCTTATGACTGCTGCAACATGTCACATAGACAGTCCTGTTATGACAGAATTGCCGCGAATATTTCCTAAAAAACTGATTTCAAGATTAAAAGCCAATTAAAATATTTAATAAATATGCATTAGTCATTCAAATGATCACAGATAAAATAACTCATATGAATTAAAAAGATATTTAAGTTACTTAATGTAGCCGACATTCACAGTCACCCTGTATATCAAAAGATACAGGTTATTGGTCGATGGAAAACGATTATGGGCCCTTGGATTTTTTAGACTCTATTTAACGTTTATAAGATACTATATTCCAAGTATTTATATTCCAGTACAGTAAAATTTCCGTTAAAAGTAGTAAAAATAACTATGAATGGGGCGATTTCAAATTTTTTCCACACAAAAAACACACTTTTTTGACCCGACCCCCTTCTGATTTGTATAAAATTTGCCAAGTTTGTTCTCCTCGTTCATACGAATTTTTAACGTCAACATATGGACGATATTCAATGTTGTTTTTATTTTATGACCCGTCAAAGTTGGCAATAATTATGTATAGATATCATCGGAAAGCTCTTCACGACTGTTTTTAAACGTAAATCATTTAAACGGAATCAGTCTATGAGTAAGGTTTCCTTATTTCAAAGTCATAGTAAATGCATAGTTCATTTACTAGAAATATGGTAGTAAATTTTCTTAAAATACATTTCTGTGGATCTATACAAAAATTCTTACAATTGAATAAAAAAGGTTTTAAAAAAGAAATAAGTAAGGAAAGGCTAAAGACGGGCGAAGCCGACTATATGATACACTCCACTTTCTATCCGCATACAATCCAATTCGGTGAAAAAGTGAAAACGGGAAGGAATTTTGTATCCTGTATATGTATGTGTTTGAAAAAAATGTTAAATCGGAAAGAACATCTATATGGTGATATATTGAAACTTGGAACAAAATAGGTGAAATACAATATGTATAGTTTAGCCAAAATCGGTTAAACATTTAGGAGCAACATTTGTGTTTGGGCTATATCTAAATATGAACCGATCTGTGGTTTCTAGAGCGGAAAATGTCAAATCGGGAGCGACAAATGGAGGCTATATCTAAATCTGAACCGATCTTACACAATTTCTGCATATGTGTTTCTAGTTGGATTATAAGATGATGAGCCAAATTTAAAGAAAATCGGTTACAAGTGTCGTTTCTAGAGCGAAAAATGTCAAATCGGGAGCGACATTTGTATGTGGGCTATATCTAAATCTGATACGATATTACCACATTTCTGCATAGGAGTTTCTAGTTGGATTATAAGATGTTGTGCCAAATTTAAAGAATTTAATTTCTAGAGCGGAAAATGTCAAATCGGGAGCGAGATTTGTATGGGGGCTATATCTAAATCTGAACCGATTTGCCTCAAATTAAATAGCGTTCGTCCTTGATCAACAAAACATACTTGTGCCTATTTTGGTTAAGATCGGACTATAATTGCAAGCTGTAATTTGATTACAACAATAGATGGACAGACAGACGGACATTGCTAAATCGATTCAAAAAGTGATTCTAAGTCGATCGGTATAATTAACAATGGGTCTATCTCGGAAGAAGTGCAGAGCAAAATAGAAAGAAACAAAAGAATGCTTGAAATTGAGGAAATTAAACTTGCAATACTTCAGAGAAGAGAGGCTAATAAATAACCACATTACTTACATATTTTTTTTTAGTTTTAAGTATCTCCTGAATTTTTTGTTTTAAGAAATGATCTCTTATTTTTTTAATGTGTACCTAAAATCTACTTTTAAGAAAACAACTGAATTTTTTGTTCTAATAGTTTAATATTTTTGGTTTTAAACCAACATAATAAAAAATATATTGAAGATACACTACAATGAGTTTGTTATGTTAGTACGAATGCGTTCTGCTGCATCCTGATACCTGGTGCCTTCGGTTGAATAGTTAATTTCAATCATGACGGGCTCGTTGCTATCCTCTTCAGTTATAATTTCACTGATAAAATCGCAATTATAGCCAATGCAAATGTTATGCAGAGCGACACATACATTTATAATTTTTACGGCTTTCCTTGGTTCGTAGTAGAGCTCCCTAGTTCCGAGCAAACACCTCCATCTATTTTTAAGAACTGCATTTGTCCTTTCTATGATGTTTCGACATTTACCATGGACATCATTAAATTTCTGTTTGATAGAGCCAGCTGCAGGAGTTCTATATGGCACTAACAACCGGGGCTCCATGGGGTATCCGCCATCACCTAAAAAAGTTGATATGATATATGAGGTTAAATATGTATAGATATATATTCACCTAATAACCACTTTGCAGATAGTCTTGTTCCATTGCATTTCTGAAGGAACTCGTACTCCACACAAAGGAATCGTGACAAGCTCCAGGATGTGTTCCATCAACGAATCTTATCCTCATTTTACTATCACATATCTAAAACATATATTTGATTATATCGGGAAAATATAAAATAAAGTAGGAGACGTACGAGCGTCACATTTAAGCTAAAATGTCCCTTTCTGTTGGAGTACAAGTGCTTATTTGTCTTTGGTGCTACGATATTCACATGTGTACAATCAATACATACAAGGACACCGGGTATTCCAAATTTAGATTAGAACTCCTGTGCAATAATTCTCCCTTCCTCTTGCGTTGGATAAGTTATCCACTCGCGACAAATTTTTGATTCTAATGTAATCAAAACTTCGGAGAGTACTTCGCTGAAGGTTGACTGTGCCATTCCGACTTCATGATTTCTACCAACTCCTTTCTGATATCCACCCTCTGCAAAGAACCGTAGGCAAGCACTGAGTTTAACAACACAGTGCAACACGAAAAAAAATAACCATATACGGACACCGCTACATGATAAAAGACCAAAAAAAAAGACCCGTGTTTTTTTCCCCCAAAGTCATGCACTTTTTT
The DNA here is from genome assembly GCA_947397865.1 of Polietes domitor. NCBI lineage: Eukaryota > Metazoa > Arthropoda > Insecta > Diptera > Muscidae > Polietes > Polietes domitor. Next base: position 192,042,145 of record OX377618.1, on the reverse strand, counting down.
TTTATGGGCCCCCAGAGATTTGAGGCCTCGGTGTAATTTTTGGAAAAAAGTGATCATATTCTCAGGCTCATATCTTGCAAACCGTTGATTTACTCTCTGAGGCAAAGTTCTAGCTCTTGTCATAAAGAACAAAAATTGTGAACATATAAAATCAAAAAAACTTCATCTTCAAGGTCAAAATCGCAAAAAAATTCGATTTTTTTTAACCTTTTTTCCCCTGTTCAGGTCCATAGGTAGCAAACCGTTGAAAATTCAGGGAAACAGGCGGCAGAGAGGTGTCCAGTACATTCAAGAGGTATGTAAAAGCCGCCTTGTTTACTCTGTAATGTTGAATAAATCTAAAAAACGATTTATACAAAAAATATATGCTGCTAAGAATACTTACAGTATATCAGGCAACTCCAAAGGATTTGATGCATCTCTCAAACTTCGCCGAAGAGCTCGCTGTTCTATACACCCTTCTTGTTCTTCTAATAAAAGAATAATTCCCATCCTAACATTTAATTTATATTTTAAATCTGAACTTTGAATAATAAAACACTTTTTAATTCTTCTTCTTGTTTTTTACGTTCACTGTGCACTGATAACTTATTAATTTTTAACAGCAGTTAATTTTCGATTCATTCGAAGTGAACAAACTGTTCCCTATTATTCACGATAGAATTTTCCACTTCGCGTGAAGTGAACAAATTTAGGGAACAAATATTCCACGTATTATTCGCGATAAGGATGATTATGTTTTTTGTCGCTCTCCACATAAAATGTAAAAGCCCGAATTTTCTTCTTAAAAAATATATAAAACTTAATATGCTTTTTGATGAGGTATGATTCTAAATATGATTTCTATTGAGTCTTAAGGTTCTAATTCATACAGGATGTTTCTTAAAATCATTATACTGCAGATATCGGTTAAACAAAAAAATATTTTTAAATGGTTTCTTCATTTTAAAAATCTTTGATATATATCTCTTCGAATAACAAAGACAGTTTTTCTTGTACTCGAAGAAATCCAATAAAAATAAGAAAAATAATTACTAAACAATTTCGAACTACAAGAAACTCAAACAATTGAAATTTGAGACTACACTTTTGTTTTCACTAGGGTTTGTGGTCCGGGTATTCCCGAATCGATTTTTTTTTAATTTCCCGGGAATACGGGAAATATTATATTATTGATTACTTTGAGCAATAATTTAGATTTACTATATAAATTGCAAATTTTAGATATATTTCAAATTAATATATTTACATTACTGACAATAATAATGAGTATTTGTTTATTACTATAAACAAAACGTTTTAAATTCGCTAAGTAGCCATTTTGCGAAACCCAGCTAGAAGAATACAAACCTTTTGTGACGATATTTGCAGGATCATACCGACAATAATATGGCTAACATAATGTCAATACCTAAATTTGAAGTCTTGTTTTCATAGAAGAATGTGAATAAATATGAAATTGTTAAAATTAAATTTTCACCTGGAAACTTTCAATATAAATGTAATAGGAATAGAAATATATTTTACGGTATTTTTAAATGATCCTTTGTAAGAACTAATGACTGGACTATTTCAATGTTTGTATTTTTTATGAATTTATTTAATTAATATTAAATTGTTTATATTGTTTTTACAGTTTATGATATTTTCCCCTGTTTCTGTAAAATATTTCCGTCTCCAGACGAATGAATTTTCTAAACTAATTACGTCCTAACATTCTCCGTCATAAGAGTTGTATGTTTCCTTAATCATTTTTAAATTTTGAATCTAGTTTAGGTGTAAGTCACTTGTGCTTGCGATTAAAATGTCAAATTTTATGACGCCTTCAAATCTGACGATTAGTCTAGAGTAAAATATTTGTAAAATGATAATAATTTATAAAATATTTTGACAAATTATTCATTTATTTTGTAATATGATATTATTTCAACCCACCATCGCCCAATTTATTATTTTTTTTTTCAATTATTTTCGTAATAACTACTGCAATAATAAAAAATACTTATTTTTAGATTAGTATTATTGTTTTGTTCCTCTCGATCACTTGTGCCATATGAGGCCTCTTCTATTGGACTTACTAGCTTACAATTAAGGGACTTGATAAGGTGGCAATATTTCTATCCATTGGTTTTTCTTAAATGAATCAACAAGAAAAATCTGACAGCAACGCTAAGAGAGTAGTAAACTGCTTTCTTGTTAAGTGAAAATAAATTCTAATCGAACAGGCCTATATTTTAATAATCAGGCATACATATTAAAATTTATAAAAATGTATGAAAACCTTGGAATAGTGTACACGGACGTGTTAATAATTTAAAAAGCACACCAGTTACTAATTGTTGACATTTTAAACCATAAAGACATGCCTAAAATAAATTACCTTTTCCCGGAAATTCCCCTTCACCTTCCTACACAAACCCAAGTTACCGAATTTGTTGGTTCCCTTATAAATATCCCTTGTTACATATGTAAACAAAAATAAAAATTATTAATTCTGCAAAATATGTGTTTTTACAGATTTTATAGGACTAACTCGCAATGTTGCCTATAGGCAACATTTTGAATGAGAGTGTTAAAATGGTATACATTAGGCTGGGTCGCGGTCCATACAATTAGAAAAACAACTTCCAGTCATACCATGAATTGGATTGTTTAATGATGATTTGCAAAATATTTTGTTCTAGATCAAGCCATCTGTCAGCTAAACGCTCCTGAAAACACACAAAAAATTTTTTTGTGTATTTTTTTGAAATTATAGATCCTTGACTTTGATTATTGTCTTAGAGTAACTAAAAGGTCGAATTGTTGGACGTTTATAGTAATTGTCTTGTTTGTTTTTTACTCAGATACTCTTGATGTTCTAGGCATGAAAATTCAATCTGATGTTCGTTGGACAAAACATGTATTTGAAATGTCGAAAGAAGCATTCAAGTGTCTAGGCTTCTTAAACCGGTGTAAGAAATACTTCACTCCCCCTGATCTTCTCAATATCTACACTACTTACATCAGACCAAAGATGGAATACAACTCCCATATATGGTCGGGTGCTCCAGCTTCATCACTAGAGCTACTTGACCGTGTCCAGAGGAGGGCGATGGTGTTGATAGGTGATGGTAGGATATCCAATTCTATTGTCTCCCTTGAACATCGTCGTAATGTGGGTTGTGTGTCCTTGTTCTATCGTTACTTTCATGGGGTTTGTTCCTCCGATATTCGTGATCTTATACCGCCCGTGAGAACGTTCGGTTGAGATACGCGACTTTCCAGGAATTCTCATCCATTTGTTATAAATTTGACAACCGACCGCACCACACATTACAGAATGAATTCGTTCTTTGCCCGCACTATCCGTATGTGGAATCGACTTCCGGCAGATATCTTCCCAGCTAATTATGATGTTCAGAAGTTTAAAACAAAAGTCAACAAACACTACTCCCTCTTTCCTCCTTCCAATACCTTATTTTCCTTCCGCCAACGCAATGCGCTGCATTTATAGGGGACATCCCCTGAGTGTTGGTTCAGTGAAAAAAAAAAAAAAATAAAATAAAATATATAATAAATATATGTATGTATACTGAATTATATAAAAAATAAATAGCTGCAATAAATACCTTTTTAATGATGTCTTTTTTTGTGTGTGTTTTTAGTGATGAACTTCGGAAGGAAATTGACACGGCAGAGCTCATTTTTGTAAAAAGAGTTTGAAAATTTAGAATAAATATTATATATAAAGTGCTTCCACGGATCTATTAATTGGAAAAAGATGAAACACAAATAATACACGGGAAAAGATGATTTTTAGATTTATAGTCTTTCAAGGGCGTTTAGCTCATCTGTTTCTTCCTGAAAAAAACTATATTTTATAATTTGTGAAATGTATTTTGAATAGAGTGTCACTTCAATCAAATTTTCTGCTATAACATTTGTAATAACAATTTTTGGTGCAAATTTATGTTTTGCCGGAAGATTGCCATACTGTAAAAAACATACTTTTACTCTCCCTGTTTCATACATACATATAATAATCAAATTTTTATTGCACTTAGAAATAAGTACCGCGTAAGAATATGTCCAACTATTTATATTTCCAACACCTTTCTCAAAGTGGAAAATTGTCCATAACAAATTTACATGTGAATTTGCGGACATTTCCCCCCATTAAATTGAAATGTTATTTAGACAAATATTTTCACTAAGTTTACAATTTCATTCCAAGTATTCTCGCTCAGGGGAAAACTTTAACAAAATATTTATGATATTAAATTTCTGTACAACTTGTAAATGTTGTTCTAAGAAATTTGTTTGAAAACAAATAGCAAATGTTGTACAGCGCAGCACAGCACAGCACAGCACAGCACAGCCGTCAAGAGGTGGCGGTAACAACAATTCGCTTTAAATTAAGACCAAACAGAGAATAATAACAGCCGAAGGAAGCAGCAAATATATACACAGTGTTCATTAAGTTATTATTATTGCTAGCTTCATGTTATCTTCCTACTTCTTGCTCCACGAATTGCTCCTGTGCGTACCAAGTGCGTTCCTAACAACAACGTTTCTTCTCTTTGTGCAAATACACCGACCAACCAGCGAACCAGTAAACTGATGACAAAGCGTGAATATTTGCGTTGCTGTATTATTTTTATTACACGAAAAATTAACTGATACGACGAGTGTACACTCGTCTGGAAGATGCACCACCAACTCAACTCTGCAGACGTCCTTAGATACGGCCAATAACCGTGTGGATGGGGTTATTAAAGGGTGATTTTTTAAGAGCTTGATAACTTTTTTTTTTAAAAAAACGCATAAAATTTGCAAAATCTCATCGGTTCTTTATTTGAAACGTTAGATTGGTTCATGACATTTACTTTTTGAAGATAATTTCATTTAAATGTTGACCGCGGCTGCGTCTTAGGTGGTCCATTCGGAAAGTCCAATTTTGGGCAACTTTTTCGAGCATTTCGGCCGGAATAGCCCGAATTTCTTCGGAAATGTTGTCTTCCAAAGCTGGAATAGTTGCTGGCTTATTTCTGTAGACTTTAGACTTGACGTAGCCCCACAAAAAATAGTCTAAAGGCGTCAAATCGCATGATCTTGGTGGCCAATTTACCGGTCCATTTCTTGAGATGAATTGTTCTCCGAAGTTTTCCCTCAAAATGGCCTGTGTGGCATGTAGCGCCATCTTGTTGAAACCACATGTCAACCAAGTTCAGTTCTTCCATTTTTGGCAACAAAAAGTTTGTTAGCATCGAACGATAGCGATCGCCATTCACCGTAACGTTGCGTCCAACAGCATCTTTGAAAAAATACGGTCCAATGATTCCACCAGCGTACAAACCACACCAAACAGTGCATTTTTCGGGATGCATGGGCAGTTCTTGAACGGCTTCTGGTTGCTCTTCACTCCAAATGCGGCAATTTTGTTTATTTACGTAGCCATTCAACCAGAAATGAGCCTCATCGCTGAACAAAATTTGTCGATAAAAAATTTCGAACCGAACACTGATTTTGGTAATAAAATTCAATGATTTGCAAGCGTTGCTCGTTAGTAAGTCTATTCATGATGAAATGTCAAAGCATACTAAGCATCTTTCTCTTTGACACCATGTCTGAAATCCCACGTGATCTGTCAAATACTAATGCATGAAAATCCTAACCTCAAAAAAATCACTCTTTAGAAGGGTGGATTGAATGTTAGGTTGAATGCCAACATCATACTTACTTAGGGGTTGCTTTGGGGTACTAGACAGACGGCCACATTATGAATGACATCCATCCCAGTAAAATTCAACGTAGTCAGACAGTTATTCGAGGCAGCATTCAAAGCTTCAATTTATTTTCTTTTCTGGAACATGGCGCGCGTTCGACCTTTTTTTCGTCGGCACGAGGGTAATACTATAACTCAAAGCACAAATGTGGCGTAGCTTAATTACTAACTTAAGTTCAAATGTTGCAACTATCTGCTATCACTAGACCATGTTTGATTTTTCAGATATATTTCAAATAATATTTCAAATCATTCACTGTATGGTGGAGGATATAAAACCAAGAAATGAAAGTCAAAAGATATCATTTCAAATATTTAAATTTTATTTTTGAAAGCGTTCGTCGTTACATATGATCTGAAGTTTGTTTATAGTCACCACCACACAGTGGGGAAATTAAAAAATTCTTCGATATTTATTAAATTTTGCATAGAGAAGAACTGTCGATCTTAATTTCACCACCCCGGCAGAGATTCGAGGACCCGGCTCTGGGAAAAGTGAAAAATTATCCTCCGTAATATCTATGTTGCGACTAGGAAAAGTGCGCTACTTCGCACACAAAAATTTCCAGATCTTTCAGTTTCTGTACAAATTTTTTCCGAAAATAATGTCGTCTCTCCCTAAAAGCTTTTTAAGAGTCAGATTGGGTGGACAGACCGTTTTCTATGATTCTAGCTGAAACTTTTTGGTATAATTTGTATCCATTTCTGTTCTACTGCCCCCTTAAAATTTCGACTGTAGAAAAAAATGGTACCAACCAAAGTGTATCAGCTAGAATTGTCGAGGTACTCTTTTAGTCAGATATATGCACACACCTAACTTTACGTTTCCAGCTGCAATACTTTGGTTGGCACCTTTGTTATCACTTTTCGCTCCCATTTTACCAACTTAAAGTACGTATTTATTGGAGTAATACCCTCCAAATTTCTTAACCCTGACTTATGCCGGAGATTTTCTAATATAAATGAAAAAATGATTGGGTTCTGCTGAAGACTTCAGCACAACCTTTGGTCTTAAACCAAAATAAATGACAACACATACAACATAACAGACCAACAATACATACAAACAACAACAATACACACGAGTCAATGAAAAATGTCATAGAATTTATGAAACATTTCTAAGCAACTATGAAATGCAGTTCTGCATTCGAATAACTTTTGTCATACAAATTCATTATTTTTTCATAATATGATTTATGAAAATTTTCATAGATTTTATGAAGAAACTTCACTAATTTTATGAAAGAGTTTCATAAATAGTAATAATTTATACTGAAGTTTCCAATATAAACAAAAAAGCAAAACAAGGTCTGACTCGTTGACTAACCAATCAACACACTCCACCATTGCGAGAGTCTTTGCAATGAATATGGGTGATTCCACGTAAAGTGACCCTTTTTTCGACAAAATTTCAAAATCAATTTATTATTTAAGAAAACACCGATAAACATTCGTAATGTTTATTCTTTTCATAATACATATTTTTGATTATATTTAAAAAAAAGATTATGACAACAATTGGTCTGATCATTTCCTTTTCCAGATATAGACTGGTATCGTAACAGGATTTTCGTCAAAATGTCACGCCCGTTACAATTTAAATATCCAATATTTCCTATATTCATAAATAGATGTCGGTAATGTATACTTTAGAAGAAGGTTTGATTATCAAAAATGAATAAAGTCATATAATGGGACAATATTACAGAATTCAAGAAAATAAGTAAACCTTCAAGATTTTCTTCAAAGCTAAGGTCACACCCGTGACGCTCTAGATTGTAGTATATCTCCTATATTTAAATCGCTAAAACATGTTTGTATTTGCAATAATATTCCGATTATCCTGACGTTTTCAATTGGCAATATAGCAAAAATCTCAGTCTATGAATATGGGAGATATTTAAACATATTTAAGGAAATGTGTCACACCCGTTTCAATGGAATCACCCATATGTCTTGGACCTAAATCAGGGCCCATACTTATGTCAGAGATAACAGAGTACAAACGAGAATTGCTAGCATTCAACAAATAAAGTCGACACACTAAAACTGTAGTTGTATATTATGCAACATTTCATAAAAACTATGAAATCCTTCATTATATTTATGAAGACATTTCATAACACAAATATTTTGTTGTATGAAACATTTCATTTTATTTATGATTTTTTCATACATATTAAGAAAAAATTCACTAAATTTATGAAAAACCTTTTATGAAATCGCTTCATAAATATTATGAAGGAAAATTCTTTCAGTGTACGTTTAAGGGGTAAAATGGGAAAAAGGGGATAAAAATGGTACCAACCCAATGGCCGCAGCTAGAATCATGGAATTCGGTGTATACATTACTCTGACTGCATAGACACTATAAATAAAAAGATTTTTCCAAATTCGTACGTTTTTATTTTCTCGACAATAATCATAAAATTACATAATGAATTTTCAAACTTTGTACTTATGGAATTAATATAAGATGAAAACGGCTGTAGATGGAAATGTTTTTTTTTATTTTTATTTGTTTTGGTGAAGACGGGACATACCGTACAACAACAACCTTTTGCATTGTTGCGAGCGATGCGAGCACATGCACAACATTGAATTGGCAAAGTGAGATTTTTAGTGTATCGACTTAGTTCGGTGGAATATTTTGTTTATCAACGCTTTTCAATATGAAATTTATAAAAAAAATCACACTTCATAAGAATAAAATCGGAGAGATCGTAAATTTCGTACGTTGGCCATTATAAATTCTATGAAGAAGTGGTGTACACATTTTTATGATTTGCATTAATTTTTTGGTAATTAATAGTCAAGCCCGAGGTGTGTTGTTGCATTGATACTACGCTAGTTTTTAAGAAATTTTGTGTTTTTGTTGTACCCCCCAAGGAAGCAAATAAATGTATCTCCCAAATATTGGAAAAAATAAATAAAAATTTCCAACAACATATTTCGAGCTTGGCTATTCATTACCAAAAAATGTACTAACAAAAAGTGGAATAAATACACAAATTACTGTATTAATTTTTGTTAATAAAAACTCACTATTGTAATAAATATTACAAACAGAAGAAATGAATATCTATATACACTACTTTTCGCTTAAAGCGAACTTCAAGGGACTGGGTAAACTAGTTCGTTTTAAACGAAGTTCGGTTTAAATGAAGTCTTGAAGAAAACAATTTATGTATGTAAGTGCACATGCATTGATTTATTAAAGACAATTTTGGGATATTTTAATACATATTTATAAAAAAATTAGTTTTTAAAAAAATCAGTTATTTGAGTTTGCTTAGTACCATTATTAGTTCCATTTATATAAACTTCAACTTGAGCCAAGTGATCAAGAATTTGTTGTGGAGTGTCGCGTGACTGAAGAAAAGTTCTTACATAGCTGTGTACTGTGACTCGGATTGGCTCTTCGTTGTCCATATCGTCGTCAAGGTCATCAGCGCGAACAGACTGCAAAATAGCTGCATCGTCCAATTCTTCCATAGTTACAAGGTCGTCATCAAAACATATGTAATCGTTGAAGCTTTCTGTCCCAACTGTAAATGCAAATAATAAAGGTTAATTTAAAGTACGACAACTCAGCAAACCCTTTTTATTACCATCTGTAATTGTTTCCATTGGTTGATTTAGCAATTCTATTAATGGCAGATCATCATCCGCCGTGCCGAAAGCAATTAGCAACTGTTGTTTTGCTGACTTTTAACCATGCCATATGCAAAAAATTGATTGCGTCCAGTATACTAACTTAAAAGTTATCTTCACCCATATCAACCGAATTAACAATTTTTGAGAGAAGCAAGTTGCGATATTTACTTTTCAATGCGTGAATGACACCTTGGTCCATAGGTTGTAAAACTGAGCTTGTATTTGGAGGCATAAACACTAATTTAATGCACTCAAAGTTCTTTGTATCTGGATCCAAGCCTTTTTATTAGCCTTGTATTTATTAAGTAAGTTCTTCTTACGTAGGATGTTTATATTTTTGGTTACGGAAAGGAGGAGAATCACACTCAACCTAAACTAAATTTGATTTTTGACAATTGTTCCTTTTTTGCCGTAAACTAAAGTTCTGTTCTTCAATATTCTCCATGGAACATATCCATTGATTATAAGTGGTACATATATTACCTATTTAAACATTTAAATGTTCCTCTCGTTAGGATTTGTTTTGAATTATTTGCAATATTTTTTATATATTATAATTTTTGTTATTTTTTATATTTATTCAAAAAATATGTTGGTATTTATACACTCCACGAGAGTACATTTTTCTTTGTGCATTTGTTTGTAACACCCAAAAGGAAACGTTTATTATACAGATCGGCTTAGAATCGCTTTCTGATTTAGCAATGTCCGTCGTCTGTCTGTCTGTCCATCTATTGTTGTAATCAAATTACAGGTCGCAATTATAGTCTGATCTTAACAAAAATTGGCACAAGTAAGTTTTGTGGATCAAGGACGAACGCTATTTAATTTGAGGCATATCGATTCAGATTTAGATGTAGCCCCCATACAAATCTCTCTCCCGATTTGACATTTTCCTCTCTAGAAACCACATATTGAGCCCGATTTTCTTTAAATTTGGCAAAACATCTTATAAACCAACTATAAACACCTATGCAGAAAATGGGTAAGATCGGTTCAGATTTAGATATAGCCCCCATACAAATGTCGCTGCCGATTTGACATTTTCCGCTCTAGAAACAACATAATGTACCCGATTTTCTTTAAATTTGGCACAACATCTTATAGTCCAACTATAAACATATATGCAAAAATGAGGTAAGATCGCTTCAACTTTAGATATAGCCCCCATACAAATGTCGCTCCCGATTTGACACTTTCCGCTCTAGAAACCACATATTGAGCCTGATTTTCTTTAAATTTGGCAAAACATCTTATAATCCAACTATAAACATATATGCAGAAATTAGATAAGATCGGTTCAGATTTAGATATAGCCCCCATACAAATGTCGTTCCCGATTTGGCATTTTCCGCTCTAGAAACGACATATTGAGCCCGATTTTCTTTAAATTTGGCAAACCATCTTATAATCCAACTATAAACATTAGAGCGTACCAGGTTACAAGTAAAAAAAAAAGTTCGCCGTACACCTTCGAATATGAAGTATTATTGAAAGGTAGTTTCAAAAAAATTTTTTTTATTTTTTTATGCCGAACGTAGGGGTCGCGCTTTTAGATTTTTCTATATAACTTCTGCATTTATAAACGGATTTTAAAGTGTGATACATCGATGTTTTTGTCCGATTTTTTTGTCTTTGAAGTCATTGAGCTCAAACATGATTCATGATTTTATGCGAGCTTTAATTTTCGATTATTAGAGTGGTACATTAGGGTAGTAGCAACTGAGAAATGATGGGTAAGTACCAGAAGGGGGTGCTTGAGCTCAATGACTTCAAAGACAAAAAAATCGGCCTCGTCGAGACAAAAACATCGATGTATCACACTTTAAAATCCGTTTATAAATACAAGTTATATAGAAAAATGTAAAAGCGCGACCCCTACGTTCGGCATAAAAAAATAAAAATTTTTTTTTTGAAACTACCTTTCAATAATACTTCATATTCGAAGGTGTACGGCGAACTTTTTTTTTGAGGTACGCCCTAATAAACATATATGCAAAAATGAGGTAAGATCGGTTCAGATTTAGATATAGCCCCCATATATTGTACCCGATTTTCTTTAAATTTGACACAACATTGCTGATTCCTAATATCCGTGTGGAAGTTATATGGGTTTTAATTTAAAATTGGAATATGGACCATTTGTGTGGAAGGTACCAGAAGGGGCGTGGCGATTTCGCCTATCTTCGAACTTAAACTAAGTTAGTGGAAAATATTACGATGTGCAAAGTTTGAAGCGATTCCTTAACTCCTTTCGAGAGTTATCCAGGCAGAAGGACGGACATGGCTCAAACACCTTAAAAAGTCGTGAAATGGATTTGGTCCAAACATACTTAGGGTCTTAAGTCACTCCTTCAATGCGTTACACTTTTTTCTGTCCTAAATGATATATACCCTCCAACTCTGTATAGTGAGGGTATAATAATGTAGAACGAAAAATCGGGACTCTTGTAATAAAGGGGAATTATGCGGGATAGAAAATTTAAGCGAGACTGGTACAGTGTTCTGGGACAATTTCTACGAATAAGTCTTCAAAGGTTTACCTCACTCTAGGATTTTCGACAAATAGATTTTTATATTTTTCTTGGAAATGACTAATTAAGGTATAGAAAAGATTATGGCGCCGGAAATTTCTCAGCGGCCATTTCTGGGTTTTAGTCGTTGGTTACCAGAAAGTGAGTAGGATTTTTATATTGCATAAATTTGTTGTTATTAACAATTTAGGCAAAATATTAGTTTTATCTATTTTCGTATAAATCATTTGATCATACAACGCCTCAAACAACAAAGTATATAAAATTCAATTGGTATATCGTCATGAAAAAATGTAGTCCAATTTAGTATACTTTACTTTACATTGTCATTATGCATTTGTCATAAAATTCATATATCGAAAAAATCCTACGTACTTCTCTAGCTACTGCAAAGTGTGTTGAAAATCTTATCAAAATTAAAGAAATTTACGTGGAAAATTTTCGCCCTCATGAAGCTCATTTTCATCTCGGTGGCTATGACAATAAGCAAAATTGCCGCATATGGAATTCAGAAAACCCACACGTGACTATTGAGGAGACAATTCATCCACAACGAGTCACTGTTTGATGTTTATTAATGTAAAATGTAATGTGTTTGATTTTAAATGTAATTTCTGAATATCAATTGATGAGTTCCGAATTTCAAATGCAATTTCTGGATATCATTTGATGAATTCTGAATTTCAATTAATATTTGCTGAATTACAATTGGTCTTTTGGATATGGTGTAGAAAATAAAATAAAAGATATTTTACGCATCTATAAAATAAAAAACAGGATTCAGGATTTTTATCACACTTATCATACGGCCTTCGCCTCGTCTACTCGTATAATTGTCCTGTTTGTGGTTATCGTTTCTCTTGCATTTCTGCTGTTACAGCCTTTTTGTGGTTTTGGTAGAAAATTACTTAATTTTTACATTTTTTTTAATTTATTTGTTCATACTTTGCCGACTTTGCATTCCTGCGAGTAGTATATGGGATGGTGGGTTTGAATGTATGTGTAGGCACATCGTATTTTCCCAAAGTTTGGCTTTTGCTTTGCGATCCTTATGAATTGCAAATGTTTAGAGACTCACCGAGTTGCTTGCTGGGAATACCAAACATTGCAATATTTAAGTATTTTCTCAACACCACCCCCACCACTTCTCTACTCCTGTGCTGGCAATTTAAATTCTTCTTTTGGTTTCTTTTGTCGTCCCCATTACTCCTTGAATTTGAGTATGCTTTTGAAAAAGTATTCTTGAGTTTAATTTTGGCGTCGTCTTTTTCTTCAAGAAAAAAGGGAAAAACGTGCTCTGAAAATATTTGAATTATTTCATAAGAAAATTCTTATTGGTTCCTTTGGTTCCAGCTTCTTTCTCACTCTCTACTGTTTTCTTTATCTAATGAAATTCTCCATGAAATCACATTATGATGATGTATTTTCTTAATTCATTCGTTTCAGGTGGTTCGGATAGCAATAAAGGAAAAAGTAAGAAATGGCGAAAAATCCTACAATTTCCTCACATATCACAGTGTATACACCTGAAAGACAAATTAGGTAAGTAAATCGTCTTCTTATACCCTCCTTCATCATCATCATCAGCACATATATTTGTTTGTATTTAAATAATAATGAATTCATGGAAAAATCCCCACAATTTTATGAATAATACGATGCGCATTATGTATTCCATGCATGTATTCATTAATTCATCCGTAAAATGTAACAAAGAATAAGTAAATAAGAAGAATAAATAAAAAAGAATATATCCTCCACCGTGGTGTGCATTTCACAGTGTTGCTGACAAAGTCGAAGTGGTGGGGGCTAAGACTCCGTACAATGTGAAGAAAATTATACAATTTCTTTATGCAGAATTTTGATATTTAATTCCAACCATCATGCCAAGTTATAGGGGTAGTTATGCAGACACACAGACGAATGGACTTGGCTTAAAAGTCCAGAAACGGATTGGTCTAAATATACCCAGTGTATCCTTAGTACTTCGACTCATAAAATCATATATATAAAGGGTGATACAAATCCATTTTTATACCCTCCACCTTCAGGATGGGGGTATACTAAATTTGTCATTCCGTTTGTAACACCTAGAAATATCGACCTGAGACCCTATAAAGTATATATATTCTTGATCGTCATAAAATTCTAAGACGATCTAGCCATGTCCGTCCGTCCGTCTGTCCGTCTGTTGAAAGCACGCTAGCATCTAAACGAAAGGACCTAGAACGTTCAAATTTTCCATAAATGCGTCTTATAGTCGTAGATCGGTTGGGATTGAAACGGGGCGAAATCGGCCCAAAGGGAAAAATTTTTCCTTCACAAGGACTAAAAATACCCATAATAATCCCTAATATTTTAGCGTATTTAAGCATGCTTTTTGAATATGTCTGTTTATATTTACTTGATATTAGGTATACGCATTCCCCTTATAGCAAAAACGTGCACCATAAAGTGATTCTTATTTGTAGGGGGTGAAATGGGGCAAAAAAGGGATAAAAATGGTACCTATTAACCGACAACAGCTAGAAACACGAAATCCGGTGTGTACATTCTTCTAATTGAGTAGATACATAATATAAAAGTATTTTTTCTAAAATCGTACTTTTAAGGGGTAAATGGGGATAGAGGGATGAAAATGGTACCCACCCAACGGCTGTACCTAGAATAATGAAATTCGGTGTATACATTCCTCTGATTGCATAGACAAGTAAAATACACGGATTTTTCAAAATTCGTACTTTTTGGGGTTAAAATGAAAAAAGAGGATAAAAATAGTACCAATCAAATGACCGCAGCTAGAGTCATGAAATTCGGAGTATACATTCCTCTGACTGTGTAGAAACGGAAAATAAACTGATTTTTCGAAATTCGTACTTTTTGGGGTCAAAATAGAAAAAGGGGATACAAATAGTACCAACCAAATGACCGCAGCTAGAGTCATAAAATTCGGAGTATACATTCCTTTGACTACGTAGACATGAAAAGTAAAAGTTTTTTTTTCAAATTCGTACTTTCAAGGGATACAATGGGTACGGAGTGATAAAAATGGTACCAACCAAACGGCTACACCTAGAAAAATGAAATTCGGTGTATACATCCCTCTGATCGCGTAGACAATTGAAATAAACAGATTTTTCGAAATTCGTACTTTTTGGGGTTAAAATGAAAAAAGGGGATACAAATAGTACCAATCAAATGACCGCAGCTAGAGTCATGAAATTCGGAGTATACATTCCTCGGACTGCGTAGACACGGAAAATAGACGGATTTTTCGAAATTCGTACTTTTTAGGTTTATAAAAAAGGGATACAATAGTACCAACCAAATGACCGCAGCTAGAGTCATGCAATTCTGACTGCGTAGACACGGAAAATAAACGGATTACAATACTTTCAAGGAATACAATACAAGGAATACAGCTAGAATGATGAAATTATAATTTCGTAGAAACGTCAAGGGGGTACCAACCAACCAAATGGGCGCAGCTGGAATCTTGGAATTCGGTGTATACATTCCTCTGACTGCATAGACACGCAAAATAAACAAAATAAAACAAAATAATTAATATATTATATTTATATATAAAATTATTTTTTTCACTATTTGTATTTGTTTTGCTTTGGCTATTTTAAAAAAATATATATTCTCGTAATATTACTGCTTTTCTACAAAAATCGACATCCTCTGTGGAATGCAATCCATGGTGGAGGGTATATAAAGTCCGGCCCGGCCGAACTTAACGCCGTTTTTACTTGTTTTAATTAAAAAATATTTTTTATTAAATACTAGTTTGCAAACTAGTTTTGTCGATGATATATATTTTGCTGCTTTCTAAGCTCGACAATGATATTTTATAGATATATTAAAAAAATACCAAAACTCAAATTCACGTCGAAATTAAATTTAAAATTTTAATATTGATTCATAAAATCGACACACAAAAAATTAAGTATAACACTCTCCGACAGTCCATATTACACTTGAATTGGATGATATACGTCTGAAACTATAGGCGAAATGGAGTTAAATGACGTTCTTAGTTTTTCATTGCCTCATCCTGTTGTCCATATAAAGACTACAAAGTTCCAAAGAATACAATCTTTGAAAGTTTATTTTAAATATTTATTCGCACTCTTTGATACCGGAGTAAGTGTCTAATATCTTCTAAAAATACATCAAATTACATACTTCCATCTGTATTACTTTAGTATTAACTGCCATTTCAAGATTTCCCTCTTAAAAAGTAAAAAAGGTACTTTTAATATTTGTACTCTTATTTCGAAAATATCAGTTCGATCACTTCACATTGAAACAGTAGTTCAGGAACAGTCTCCATAAAATTGAGAAAAATATTTTTTTTTTTCGAAAAAAAAATCTTTTTTTCTCGCACGAAAAAAACAATGAAAACAGAAAAAACGGGAAAAATATTTTGTTTTGTTTTCTAATAGCAAACATTCTAACGAAAAAAACAATTTCTATTTATAAAACTTACATTTACAAGTTATGACACTCTTTTGTAGACTCAATAGATTAGAAAAATATTTTTTTTAATTTTTAATAGCTCGAAAAAATTTTTAAAAATCGTATAACAGAATGTTTTTAAATTTTTTGTGTTGTTGTCATAGATTTTGATTGATTTCTAGGTTATTTTTTAATGTTAAACATTAGAATGGCAGCTTTTTATAACCTCCACCTTAGGAGGGTATATTCAATATATTCATTAAGTCATTCTGTTTGCAACACCTTGAAATATTCATCGTATACCCAATAAAGTATATATATGCTGGGTCTAAGTAAAATCCTAAGACGATCTAGCCATGTCCGTCTGTCTGCTAAGAAATGAGCTAGGGTGTGTAAATTGTCCATAAATGTGTCTAATGGCCGTAGATCGGTTGGATTTTTCCCTAACAAGGTCTGAAAATACACCCTAATATTTTGAGTATTTAAGAATATTTTTAATTTCCGCCTTATTCGGTGTCTACAGTACCCTACTCACGTAGACTTGTGAAATAAATGCATATTTCGATATACCCACAATTGAGGGGGTTTGTATCCCACAAGTATTACCTCCAAACAGTTATTGTAAAAATGGATTTTTCGAAAGTCGTACTTTTAATGGCAAAAGAAGGATTAAAAATCTTACCAACCAAACCAATGTTTGCTGTAGTTTGTAATAGTAAACAAATTGCATAACAATTGTCTTAATTTTCATAATATGGTGTTACACTTTTACGTGAAATCGACAGCCTCTAATCTGCCGGCAATACTGTGTAATACACTCCGTGTTTGAGGGTATATAAGATTTGGCGCGGCCGAACTTAACACCTTTTTACTTGTTCGATCAAGTTGTTTCTTCTTACGATTTTTTATAATTGAACGGAAAAGAGTCACACTCACTCGGCCATATAGGTATTTATTTCATACCCTGTATGGGGATAACTCAACTGTGACGCTACTGTATAGAGTGTTTGTGTTACCATGATGTTATCAGCCGTTTTACATTTTGTAAATTTTCATATGCGTTATATGAAAAGTGTTATGATTTATCTGAAACCTTTCACATTACCAATCGTCTGTAGGATGATGGGTTATAGTGTTTCACTCCATGAATTTATTAGACAACCACCCACAACAACAATGAGTGGTGAAATTTTTTCTGCTGATCTCTCTGTTGCATCTCTTTCACCCCATGTAAAAAATAATTTGGCTGGGCTCTAATTGGTTAAGTAAAACTTCGTAAAAAATTACCCACAATTTTTTTTTTTAATTCCCGTCCTTCTTCCTTTTCGTCTACAAAGAGACTTCTATCTAACTTCTGCATTCATCGATATTTTTTTAATTATAGACATTATTTTCTTTGTTAGAATGTTAGCTATTAAATAAAATAATTTTTCCTATTTTTGTTTCCTAATTTTTATGGATTTTTTTCGTGCCAACAAAAAGTTTTTAAAAAATATCATTTTTTTTTTCAAAATTTACCTTTAACGGATTTGATTTGATTTATATGTATTTCCAAATTGATAGTAAAATTGCTAAGTATCTGCTACGATAAATGTAATTTTAGTATTTTTGTTAATTTATCCCTAAAAATTTTTTATTAATCAATATGCCTCAATGTACACAAAAAAATATATTTTTTTAGGTCTCGGGAACTTATTTTTTTTAATTTTATAGAACAAACAAACCTATTGTTTGTGGAACACGATTTCATTCATGTGGTTTCCTTAGCTGATCTTATAGCGACCTGTCAACCAAATTTTCAAAGACCTTGGCTCATTAAGAAATCGTTCTCAAATTCTTATACTCAAACTCATAGTGTTGCGTATGAGTATTATTAAAGGCATT
Source organism: Polietes domitor (assembly GCA_947397865.1). Lineage (NCBI taxonomy): Eukaryota > Metazoa > Arthropoda > Insecta > Diptera > Muscidae > Polietes > Polietes domitor. The sequence goes on along the minus strand of OX377618.1, from coordinate 192,023,836 downwards.
TCCGAAATAATATTACTCATACTCTCACAATCTCATTACATTTCTTAAATAATATTACTCATACGCCCTCAATTCCATTAGAGGAGTTTACACTTTCCTTGGCTCTTGCTCACGAATGGCTTGCTCGATGTTCGCCTTCGGTCCTTCACGGTATCCAACAAAAAATAGTCAAATCGCAGCTCCTAGGTGGTCAATTGTTATTGCCAAGACGGCTTATAACCAGATCGCAAAAGATTGATTGTGGTCTGGGTTGTGTGGCCTGACTATCGTCCATGTCCATTATTTCATTCTCCGGCCACAAAATAAGTTTAGCATGCCTACGTAGTGTTCATCGTTAATGGCGAAATGACATTTCCAGCAGTTTTTTCAAAGTAAAATGGTCCAATGATGCCACCGCTCCAAAACCCGCACCAAAGTGTCACTTTCTGAGGATGCATTGGCTTCTCGACGATCTTTTGCGAGGATTCTAATCCCAGATGCGGCAGTTCTGCTTGTTAGGCACAGAAATGAAAATGCGCTTCGTCGCTTTCTCCTCTATCTACATATCACTCCCTGTTTATCTCACTCTCCCTCTCTCTTTTCCAGATATAAGCTATGGTTACGTGATAGACCAACAACCCATCGGACGCGAACTGTTCCGACAGTTTTGTGAGAGCAAGAGGCCCCTGTATTTCCGGTACATCTCCTTTCTGGATCAAGTGCAAAAGTAAGTTTGACATTGAAACCGGTGATTCTCATGCATTTTTAATCTTGAAGTTTGTATCAATTCCCCCCAAATGCAATATGTAGATATGAGGTTGAATACGATGAACATCGTATAACGATAGCACATGATATTGGGTGTAGGTTTTTAGATATTGATGTTCCTTCATTGAACAACTTAAACAATGGCAATACCGGCGAGGACGGCGGGGAGGACGATGACGACGATAAGCAGAAGGACAGGGGTGAAGGACAGCAGCAGGAAGAACATAAGATTACTACCTCCTTGGATGGGGAGAATATCAATACGACGACGACCACAACCACAACAACATCAACAACAAATCTTGTAGAGACTGAATTATGTAACAATACCACCGCCATCATAACAACAACAACAACCAGCAGTAGCAACAACCACAAAAGCTTTCATCATCACAACGGCGACGAGCACGGCAAATCCTCCGAGGTCACCTATAATGATGGTGGTGGCGGCGATGGCGAAGGCGGCGGTGGTGGCGACAGTATCGGCGGTGATGCCAACGGAGACAAGATTAAGAATTGCCTTGATCCGATGGCGACAGTGCTGCCACAGCTCAATGGAAATTCCGCAAATGCCGGCAAGACGCCCTTGTCTTCCGATGAATTTGTCCTGGACATTCTGAACGATGATCTCATTTCACGCGTGCGCAACAAGATCACGAGCGGTAGTAAGGAACTGTTTGAACCCTGCGTCAAGGCCGTCAAGGCATTTTTGGCCGGTGAACCATTCCGGGAATTTGAAACTTCAATGTATTTTCATCGGTAAGTGGACAATTGAAATTAACGACAATATTTTATTTCACAATTATGTATTGTACAGTTTGTTATTACTGCAAAATGTTTTAGTTGCATCAAACCATATCAAATTTGGTATTTAAATTCTAGGGAGCACAGTGGTTCAGAAACAAAATCCATCGGCAATATCTTTTGTTCTAGTAAACATTTTTGAGTTCTGCAAAAAATTGAAATTAGACAAGGACCCAATGATTATTTTGTAATATTATAATTTAGGCATAGTTCCGAAAATGGTTAAATGTTTTTGAGAAAAAAATGATTAATTCGCGTTTTGAAACAAAAAATCTATCCTAAATGTATCCTATCTTCCAAGGGGGCAATTTCGTACAGTCAAAAGTTACCCTGAAAAAAACGTGGAATCCTTAAAACTTTCCAAATATCCATATAAATATTTTGCTAAAGGCTTTTGAAGGAAAAAAAAGTTGTGTTGGTCCAAAGTCTAACATTTGGTCCAAAAGGACATTTTTTTAAATATTTATTACAAACAAAATATATTTGGCACACACATAGTTTTAGCGTCATAATAAAGCTAAGAAATCACAATTTATAATAAAAAATTTAGTGCAAAATCTCTTAAAATGTGTGAGAAACAGTTCGACAAAGTCAAAAAAAGAAATTAGGTTTATTATTTATTTTGGTTTAAGACCATAGGTTGTGCTGAAGTCTTCAGCAGAACCCAAAATTAGCAAAAAGGCAAAGTAAGACCTTTATTGTTGCAGCTAAAAGTTGACTGCGCAGTTTCGATGGGCGCTACCCCATCTCGTCAGAACTTTCGCAACAAATGTATGTCTTTGACTTAAATCAGGGTTCATATTAATACCAGCGGTCACATATGACAAATTAGAAGCGCTGATAAACAAAATATTCCACCGAACTAAGTCGACACACTAAAAATCTCACTTTGCCAATTCAATGTTATGCATGTCGGCACAATCGCACATCGGATCCGAATCGGATCCGACTTCTCTGATTTGATTTCGAGATCGGGTCCGATTTCGGTTCGAGATCGGTCACGAGAACGGGAGCAATTCTCTCTTCGATATCGGACCGAGAATTGAGTCCGATTTCGAAATGATATCGGATCCGAATCCAACTTTTTCCAACTCCAAATTTTTACTGCAAACCTGAATCGAAAGCGTCCGAAATCTCGGACTCAAATCGGATCCGAATCGGAACAGAGAAAGCGGAGTCCGACATCTCGGACTCAAATCGGATCCGAATCGGAACAGAGAAAGCGGAGTCCAACATCTCGGACTCAAATCGGATCCGAATCGGAACAGAGAAAGCGGAGTCCGACATCTCGGACTCAAATCGGATCCGAATCGGAACAGAGAAAGCGGAGTCCGACATCTCGGACTCAAATCGGATCCGAATCGGAACAGAGAAAGCGGAGTCCGACATCTCGGACTCAAATCGGATCCGAATCGGAACAGAGAAAGCGGAGTCCGACATCTCGGACTCAAATCGGATCCGAATCGGAACAGAGAAAGCGGAGTCCGACATCTTGGACTCAAATCGGATCCGAATCGGAACAGAGAAAGCGGAGTCCGACATCTCGGACTCAAATCGGATCCGAATCGGAACAGAGAAAGCGGAGTCCGACATATCGGACTCAAATCGGATCCGAATCGGAACAGAGAAAGCGGTGTCCGACATCTCGGACTCAAATCGGATCCGAATCGGAACAGAGAAAGCGGAGTCCGACATCTCGGACTCAAATCGGAACAGAGAAAGCTGAGTCCTACATCTCGGACTCAAATCGGATCCGAATCGGAACAGAGAAAGCGAGAAACCGAGATGTCGGACTCAAATCGGATCCGAATCGGATCCGAGTCCGACTTTGTGCTTATTGGGTCGTGTGTATTGTTGTTGTTTGTATGTGTAGTTGGTCTGTTATGTTGTATGTGTTGTCATTTATTTTGGTTTAAGACCAAAGTCTTCAGCACAACCTTTTTTCAATTTTCAAAATATGAAAAAGATGAAAATCTGCAATATAAAAAAATAAATATATGTTAAAAACCACAAAAAAAATAAAAATTATAATTTTCTTTAAAATCGAAAATTAGTGAACTTTGGGTCGATATCTATATCCGCTTGACATGGAATGAATTTGGTCTATGGATTTTGATTCTGAACCACTGTGAGGTGGGGAATAGGAAGATACAGCAATATGGGTATATATTCTCTTTAAAAAGTAATAATTTAAAAAATTACCAATTGAATTATAGCTATGACATTTTGTAGTCAGTAATCATTGAAGTCTTTCGAAAATGGCCTTTCAGCATTTGAACCTCCACGTTCAAAAATATAGAAATTGATTTGAACTGGGATATTGTCCTGGCTCATGACCATTTTGCATCTATATTTAATAGAATGCAAATTTATTTACAAATGGCATGGTGACTTTTATTACTTGGCTGCAGACTACCACCATCATGATTTCGACCATGTCTAAATGTTTCATTCAGGTGGCTTCGCAGCGACTTTTCAACATCAAACCCGGCCTCTATAAGGAGATGATTCTCACAAACGAACGAGAATCACAACTCACTTGCCGAATTTGCGTTTAAAAAATCGCACCAAGTAATTAAGTACACATGCCATCTTACAAGCATCTCATTGAGTTGCATATGTAAGTATGTGTATATGCAGGTATAGTTACCCAGCAATACTGCTGCCGTGCCAACGCTCATTTTTTTTAGTTTTTCCGTTTGTATTTTTTTGGTCTGTAATCAATATCCCAGTTCAAATCAAATATTGATTACAGACCAAAAAATACAAACGAAAAAACTAAAAAAATATAGAAATTTTTAATGTAATACCAACTTCATAATTAAACATATTGAACTTCTCCTTTAAATTATGTTAAATCTGGCTTTCTAAATTTTGATTTTCAAGTCACGATATATATTGATTATAAATTAACTTCCCAGTACATTTGTACTCGTACATAATTAATAAATTAATTTCAATATAGAATTGTTGCTGAATTGTTCTTGAATTCCACGTTTTGTATCATCTAAAAATTGAATTTGTGAAATGGTTCGTCGTTCTACACAACCACGACTTCATAGCCACACATGAAGTCATGTTTAATTGGCAAATATTTTAATGTTTATATTAAAAAATATATACAAATAAAACTTTTGGAATTTTAAACAATCTGTCGAAAGACATTATCGTCATAACCACCGCCACCTTTCCCATCGTGAACTAAAAAGCCAATGACTGTTCGGGTAAACAATGCATTGTTTTAAATTTATGGGGAAACGTATATTGCGTAAAGGGATTTCCCCAGTGCAAATAAAACTGTTCAGAATTCATAAAATACCGAAAACAATTGAGTAAATAGTCGACTGAAAGATAGTGAATTTAAAGCGTTTTTTTTATTTAAACAAAACAAAAGCATAATATTTAAAAAACGCCGTTTTGCAAATAAAATGCTAATGCTAAAAAACTATTAAATAGTAAATAATCTTTGATGATTTGCAGTAGACAATTTATTTGTCATCACAGCAAATGTTCTGTCATAACAACAAACGTGTTTGCTGTTAAGCTACTGCGAGTGGAAAATGAATCCCAGTGTCATATTAGGTTTCTGCTGTTTAAGCAAACTTTTTTGGTGTTGTACAAATAACCCACTAAAAAGGCTGATTATGTTAAGGAACAATGAATGTTACGAACAATGAAACATGATAATAAATAAATAAATAATAGAATCAATGCATGGAGTTAGCAATGACAATAATTTAGAAGAACTCAATAAAGGTTTCCCAGCCATTATGTATACATACGTATTGTGTTTGTATACAATTTTACGGGTGGTCAATCGTGAGGTATTCATCACGCATGGTTTACAATTGGTCAAAGACTCATCAGTACTGATATCACTCTTGATACGTTTCTCCTACTCTGACCTATTAATGAAATGTATACACAAAAGGGCATCTTGATGGTCTACAAAGATTTCTATGAGAACCGTTGTACTCAAAGAGAATAATTGCGAAGAAAGACGTCGGTGTCTCTTTCTGAGAAGACACCGGAACCAACTCCACAATCCATTTTGGAGCAGCCTGTGCTCTGTTAATTTTTTAAATATTTATTTTCACCTCACTCCACAGAGTAGGATAATATATCATATGGGACAGACAAAAAAGTTGAACGCATTGAATGAGTGTTTGCACCAAATCCGTTTCATAACTTTTTGATCTGTTTGAGTCATGTGCGTCCGTCCGTCTATCTGGTATTTTCTAAAGGAGTTAAGGAATCAGTTCAAACTTTGCTCATGGTAATATTTTTCCCAAACTTAGTTTAAGTTCGAGTACCTCCCACACAAATGACCCATATTTCTATGTATAATTAAAACCAATGTAACTTCCACACGAATATTTAGAATCCGCTATATTTTGGTATTTTATAAAGTTTTTATAACCAGAATAAGCCTACAAAATATGACGTATTTTGCCACGCCCCTTCTAGTACCTCCCACACAAAACACACTAATTTAAGCTTAAGCTGCTATAACATATACATATATGGATGATCGTACTCTGAAATTAAAAATTCGACAATGTTTTTATTGTCGTTGTATTCGCCTGCAATATTGTGATATTGTCACACCCCTTCTGGCACCTCCCACACAAATTGTCTATCTTACTATTTAAATTAAAAGTAATATAACTTCGAAACGGATGTTCGGATAAAGTACTTGATAAAGTTTTTATAATTACTTTATGTGTACAAAATATGGCGGATATTACCACGCCCCTTCTAGTACCTCCCACTCAAATCACCCTAACCTACGTAAAATTAAAAATGAAATTTGGTATTTTAAAATGCGTTTATATAGGTTACATTTGCAAGGAACAGGCCCGTGCGCAGGATTTTCCCCTGGGGGGGGGTTTCATCCACACTCATAAAAAATTAACCCTATAATGAATTAAAATTAACTAAAATTTGAAACCAAGTACATTTTTACTAAATATAAGTAAAATTTTGCTGAAATTTTCCTAAAACTAAGTAAATTTTTACTAAATATTAGAAAAATTTTGCTGAAAATTTCTTAAAACTAACTAAATGTTTACTCAAATCAAGTTAATATTTACTCAAACTGAGGGCAATTTTGCTGATTTTTTTCCTCAAAACGAGGCAATTTTAACTTAAACTGAGGAAAATTTTATTTTATACAAGTAAAGGTGAAATTAAAATAAGATCAATTTAACTAAAAAAATCAAACACATAGTTTTGCTTCAGAGTATGCAAAACTGATACAATAAATGACAACATGAAATATTTCTCAAAAGTTTCATGATACCTCTGCCAAAAGGAGTTGAGCTATTACTTCATGTTGCGAAGGCAAGATAGGCGCAGTGGTTGTTTAGAATAATTCTTAAAGTATTTAAGAAATAAAACTCTGCAAACGAACGAGAATTGCTTCCTAGATTAATATTCAAGATTTTTTTTACCAATTTCATTAATACTTAAATGTATGAAGAACTCGGCATAAATTTCAGTAAACATTTTAACTTCATTTTAGGAAAAAACACATTTTTAAGTTAAAATTTCCTAAATGGAATTTTTTCCATACAAAAAATTTCAGATTTTTTTCTCACTTAAAACCTTGAAAATATTCTTCCAAATAAGTTTGAATTTACTCAATTGTAAGAATTTTTTATTAGATCTAAAGAAATGATTTTAAGTAAATCTACTACCCTTTTTCTAGTAAATGAACTATTTACTATGGCTTTGAAAGATGGAAACTTTACTCATAAATAGTTAATTTTCCAACTTTTTAAAAAATTTTTACTGGAGCGTTTGGAAACCACTCATATTGTATTGCCAGGATCTTCGAGAAATATTTTGATACATTCCTCCGACAGACATTGTCGGCAAAATTGCATTTCAGTAATCCATCTATCATCTATATGAATGGTGATGTAAGATTGCAGAAAACTGCTGTTATGCCAAAAAACAGCTGTAATAGCAGAAAAGTGGCTGCTGATAGGCAGCGGACAATCGCTGCTTTTATTAACAGACTTGTTCTCTAAGTGTAGAACTTTTTTTAAATAGTTGCTTGAAATTACATACATACATATCGAGGGCTATGAACAAAAACATAACTTTTCAGGAGAGCGAAAAAACTGATTTTCTCCTTAATGTTGTATGGGAAACGCATTTTCTGTGATGTACACAGCGAATTTAAAGATTCCAGTTTCATCCATCAGATTGGTCGCCAGTCACGAAAATCGCTGCAATTGATGAAAAACCCAAAATTCGCCGTTGCAATTCCATATACTTTAACTTTCTTCATTCATAATTCTGAATCTTTTCATACACAAATATTCCCCATGAAGTCAGCAATCACATGCCATAGAATTATTTTGTATTCTCAACATAATAAAAAGTTACGCCGGTGTTTCTAAATATACTTTTCACAACTTTTGACTTTACAGCCACCATTTTTCCTATTTTAACTTCATAACTGGGGTATCAAAATTCTATTAACGCTAAATGATGGAATTTGATAGTACGATATGCCCTAAATCTAGAAAAATGTTTTAAACAAAATTTGTTTTTTCTCTTTTGAATAATACTTGTTACATATGTACAAAAAAATACTAACTCTGAAAAATATTTGACATAAGTGATAAATATAACACAAATTTTAGTAAGTTAACACTCATTTCTTATTGTTTCGCAACTTTAAAGTAGATTTTACACGCAGAGAAAAAATTAATTTCGTACAAACGAAATTTTAGACACGTGAACATCGTTTTTGAGTTTCTTTTGTGGGAAAAATTAGTTTGTTTGAGGTAAACATGTCATCAGTTCTTGTAAATGAACAAAGATAAATAAGTTTATGTATATCAAACAGTTTTCTTCGTTTGTCGAAATGGATTTGTATTATAATTGCAAACTCCCAAAACATTGGAAGTAACAGAAACCGTTGTTGTTGCATTTGTGAAATTCAAGAAAGTGTCCACGATTTTTATGTAATTTTCGTGTTTTCGTGATTTTACTACAAAATTACCATTTCAGACAAGTTATTTTAAAAAGACATTAAAAATTCTATATTTTATTGCTTCAGAAAGTCTAGAAGGTTTTAAAAATTATATGTTCGAAATCTCTCTGGGGGGGGGTTTGAAATTAAATGTTTTATAACACCTATATCTGTGCCTGAAATGCACAATTTGATAATTTTCTACAATTATTAACAAATGCTAGTTACAATTGGCACAAACTTATAGTACCTCTCCAAACATACTCCGGCTCTAAGCAAAATTTAAGTCCTTCCATACACATGTTCTCTGAGAGTGAGGGTATATATAAGTCGGTTTAGCCGAATGACGTTTTCTTGCTTGTTTTGTCTCAAAAAGTAAATTTATTTAATTTATTGCCATGCAACCAAAATCGAGTAAAATATATTTGTATCGGGTGGTTCATTTAAAACTTTAAATTAGTATCGCCTATAAAGAAATGTACTGATTATTTTTTCAAATTTCTGGTTTTATTGGAAAGGTTGAACCTTTGTCATTTAATAATGGAACATAATATCATTCATATAACTACCACGACTGGCTAAAAATCCACACCAAACAGTGACTCGTTGTGGATGAATTGGCATCTCAATAGTCACGTGTGGGTTCTCTGAAACCCATATGCGGCAATTTTGTTTATTGGCATAGCCATCGAGATGAAAATAAGCTTCATGAAGGCTGAACTGAAGGCCGATCTCTTCTCGAAAATGTCCACCTAAATTTCTTACAGTTTGTGTTACTACTTTGGAAGTAAGTTTTTAATATTTCCCAACTTTGTTCGAACCTGAAAATAATAATAAAAATGGATGTTATTCTACCTTTCAAAGTAATCAATAGTTCAAATTTAAAGTTTTAAATGGCCCACCCTTTAACGATGACTAAAGTGTAATCTATATTCATTGACCTCAAATTATATTCTTTATTTCCATTCAATCATAAGACCCCAACATATGTACCAAGCTAAAAGACGGTTAAAGTCAATATTGGTAATGTGAAAAATTCCCACATGATTACTAAAATGACAGAATAAATCTCCTTTTATATTCATGTTCTATCTAAAATAGATTTCTATGAAATATGTACTTCGGTTTATTGTTTTATGTACTTATATTAGGTTGGGTCGTGATCCATACAAATGGAAAAAAAAACAATTTCCAGTCACCCACGAAAATAAAGTTTGGATTTTTTAATGATGATTTGCAAACTATATCGTTACTAGAACAAACCAAACGCATGAGCAAAACGCTCCTGAAAATACACCTAAAAATCATGTTTTTCCCTTGTAATTTTTTATGTTACATTTATGTTACAAAATTCCACATGAACGAATTCCCATTTTAATCGCGATAAGGGTTATTACCTTTCTCTAGAAGATACTGTGATCCCGTAGATTTGGTTTTGCAACACTTTTACTGTAATTTTTAAGATTTGAGGAGGAAACAGTTGACGCTCGGGACACTCTAATATACAAACATACAATAAATATAAGTGAAATAATGTGCTTTTCTCTGATTTAACTTTGTTCTTCCATTTTCAGTTATTTACAGTGGAAATGGTTGGAGGCACAGCCCATAACGTACAAAACATTTCGCATGTATCGTGTTCTGGGCAAAGGAGGCTTTGGCGAAGTCTGTGCATGTCAGGTGAGTACTACAGCTCCAGCAAAGCAACAACGTTTGCTTGGACCCCTGGGCTTTATAACAATTTGGAGGTAACAACATTCATTTGTCCACGGGTACGTGTTTATCCTCTAAACATGCCAAGGGTATGCAAAAGCATTAACACAAATTACTCGAAAAAGGACAAACTGAAATGTTCAGATTTAAGTGTATATCTGTCCGTATGTATGTACTTAGCAGAGATTTTAATGTAATTTGCAAATATAAATTTTTGTTTAAGTCAAGATATGAGAAAGTGCGACGAAATGTATAATTTTAACAATTTTGAATTGTAAATGTACTCGTCTAAATCTGAATATCATAAAGTTTGTTGTTACGGCAAATTATAAAAAGAGATTCCGTTTCAGAATCCAATAGAAAGAATCCAATATATAAAAAGAAGGGATATATAATGCGCTTAAAACAACAGTAGCCTATCCAACATTACGATCGAACTGAGATAAATGAGTTTCAAATTTGGGTGATGTTTCTTCTTCATTGATAGAGTGGATCGAAATGTATAATTTTAACAATTTTGAGTTTAAAATGTTTGTTGTTACTCCAATTTACAAAAACTGATTCTTTATAAAAGCGGATTAGGCCACTGTCGCATTTCATAAAACGAATATTTCTCAAATGTGCTACCATCCGTGGATGAAAAATCAATTATAGATATGAAAAATAGCTCTAACATTTGGTCTTGTTGCTTGGGTCACTCTCTATCTGTCATATCATCAACAGTCCTAGTTTATGAGACATCGCCTTTTTAAATGATTTTATAAGCTCTCTCGAACAACCCTTTAGCAATCTGTAATTGAAATCATTTTTTTTACTTTTATTAACAACTCATTCGATTCTTTTCTTTTGCTTCTATCCACACAGGTACGTGCCACAGGTAAAATGTACGCCTGCAAAAAATTGGAAAAGAAACGCATCAAAAAGCGCAAAGGTGAATCCATGGTATTGACGGAGAAGCAAATACTGCAAAAAATCAATTCGCGTTTTGTTGTCAATCTGGCATATGCGTACGAGACAAAGGATGCTCTATGTTTGGTACTGACCATCATGAATGGTAAGTTCGAGATATTAATGTGAGCATTGATGTGGGAAGAAGACATACGGGTATCCAAAGCCCGCTTTGCTTCATTCTCAGTGAACATGTTGTTGTCTATAATTAAAATCCTTTGTTTGTTACCGATGCAGGATGTTGTTGCATTAACAACTCAGTATGTCTATATACATGTATGTACTCACGTAAAACAATCACTGGGAAACAGTGTTGTTTGCTATTGTGTTTCGCCCTTTCATTGACTTTGCTTTTGTGCAAATGAAGAAATTAATTAGAATTATCAGTTGTTGTGTATTATTGCCAATTTTAAAGAAATGTACATTAGGGCGTACCTAAAAAAAAAAGTTCGCCGTACACCTTCGAATATGAAGTATTATTGAAAGGTAGTTTCAAAAAAAATTTTTTTATTTTCGTGGGTCGCGCTTTTACATTTTTCTATATAACTTCTGCATTTATAAACGGATTTTAAAGTGTGATACATCGATGTTTTTGTCTCGACGAGGCCGATTTTTTTGAAAATCGACATACGTTCGGCATAAAAAAATAAAAAAAAATGTTTTTGAAACTACCTTTCAATAATACTTCATATTCGAAGGTGTACGGCGAACATTTTTTTTTACTTGTAACCTGGTACGCTCTAGTGTACATCCCTCTGACTACGTAGATGAGCAATATAAATGTTTCCATACCTTCCACTTCCAGGATGTGGGTATACTAAGTTTGTCACTCCGTTTGTAACATCTTGAAATATCGACACACGCTAGCATCTAAACGAAAGCATCCAGGACGTCAAAATTTTCCAAGAATACGTCTAATAGTTGGACGAAATCGGTCCAGAGGGAAAATTTTTTCCCTAACAAGGACAGAAAATACCTCTAATATTTCGAGTATTTAAACATGTTTTTCGATATGTCTGCTTATATTTAGTTGATATTTGGTGGTACGTACACTCCACTTTAGCGTAAACCTGCACCTTAAAGCGATTATTATTTGTAGGGGGTGAAATGGGATAAAAAATGATAAAAATAGTACCTATCAAACAACAAAAGCTATAAACACAAAATACTGTGTTTACATTCCTCTAATTGAGTAGATGCGTAAAATGAAGTTTTTTTTTAATTTGTACTTTTATGGGGTAAAATGGGAATAGAGGGATAAAAATGGTACTAACAAAACGACTGCAGCTAGAATAATGAAAATCGGTGTACATTTTGCTTTAGGCCAAAAAGGGATAACATTCGTGCCAACCAAATGGCTGCAGATAGATAACACTGTGTGTATTTTTTAAGTCATGGAAATATAACCATATACGGACACCCGTGTACGGATATACCCGTGTCTCCCAGTTTTGCCCAAAGTCATGCACTTTTTTATGGACCCCCAAAGATTTGGGCTTCGGTGTCATTTTTGCAAAAAAGTAATATTTTCTCAGGCTTTTATCTTGCAAACTAGGGTTTGCATCCCGGGATTTCCCGCGGGAAAATTCCCGGGAATTGGCATATTTTTGATTTCCCGATTTTAATTAGGTATGTCAAATATTGCAGTTGGATAATAAACTATTTTTAAGCTGTGTTCGGATATGCACCCAAAATCCACTTTTTCTGATTTTGCCTGGCGAACTCCATATGGAAAAGTGTAAAATCCGGAAAAGTAAATTTTGGGCGTGTATCCGAACGCCCAAAATAAATGAAGTTATTCGTTTGAAAATATTTTAAACAATGATATGAATAAATACTGCCTAAAAAAGAGTTTAAAGTTTTCGAAGCGACGGGACAAACAGACAATTTAAACATTTTATAACATAAGAAATATCTGGTGAGGCCATAAATGCATTATCTGCTCTTATTTCAAATATACGCTTGCACATGTACATACATTTAATTAATTTTAAAACTTGAAAAGACATTTGAATTGATCTCACATTGCACTTTATTTTATAAATTCTGTAGCAGGTTCGTTGTGAAATATATATTTAGATTCTTATTAGTTTTTTTATTAGTTTAGTTTTAAGCACACTCTTTTGTTGAGATATTCTCTCATGTTACGTTAGTATCGGGAGCAAACACGGATACTAAACCTCTTGAAATATTTATATGTTTTAACGATTTAAGATAAAGCAAGATGCTGAAATTTTTTAACTGTAATCAAATCAATACATTATAGTTTTAAGAAAATCCATTATATATTGTTATATATAATATTCATGATTTCAAAAAAGCCTCAATAAATTTAAAATTACAAATTACATATTTTTTCTTTAACAAAATGTGCACCTTTCATTGGAAAAAATAATTTTAACTCATGATATTGCAAACCCTTTGGAATTTACTCTCTGAGGCAAAATTGTAGCTCTTGTTATAAATAACAAAAATTGTGTACATATAAAATAAGGTCAAAATCGCAAATATCGTCGAACAAATCTTATAGGCTGTAGTGTGTGTAGGTTTGATTAAGGATAATATCAATCACTCTGTAGTCGGACTGACCATTAACAGAAACAGTCCTGCAAGATATAATTTTCCTACCTTTCATTTCATATCGAGGGCTTATATTCATAAGTGACTATGAACAAAAACACAAGCGAAAAACATGATTTTCTCCTTAATTTTAAGAGTAATTATGAATCATTCTTCTACAGTTTAATCTAAGGAGGATTACTAATTGCTACATTTAAAAAGTTTTCGAAATTTCCTATTATTCGCGGTTTTATCGTTCATAGCCACTTTTGTACGTTTAAAATTGAGCACTATGAATGTTGAAATAAGCATATAGCCATTAATGCTAAAATATATAAACAAGACTTATTGCAAACTCGATAACGTTTTTATGAAATGTTGGCAATGTTGTGTAGAAAGTGCATTTTCTGGGATGTACACAGCGAATTTAAAGATTCCAGCTTCATCCGTCAGATTGGTACCCTTTTTAATCCACTTTTCCAAATTTTCTACAAAAAGTGGATATTGCGGTAGGGCACGGTAAACAAAAAAATACAAATTTGATATTTTTGGAAAAATTTTTTTTATGACTTTCTCGCGATGTAGCCATCGGATCCGACGGAATTTTTGTTTGTGTATTAAGAACCAATGTCGCTTGTAACATATATGTAGCCAGTCGTGAAAATCGCTGCAATTGTTGAAAAAATCCAAAATTCGCGGTTTCAATCGCTTCTGAAACTTTTATAAGACAAATATTCACCATGAAGTCATCAATACCATAAAATATTTTGGTATTCTCAATATGATAAAAAGTTACGCAAGTTTTTCTAAAGATACTTTTCACAATTTTTGACTTTACAGCCACTTTTATCCTATTTTAGCCTGATAGCTTAGGAACCAAAATGCTATTAACGGAGAAATGATGGAATACGATAGTACAATATGCCCTAAATCTAGAAAAATGTTTTAAACAAAATCGTTGTAGCGAATTACAACCTTCGTTTATATGCTTCTCCGTTTTTTAACTATTTATGTTATTTGTATGTTCATAGCCACTTTTGCAGTCACAAACTAACGTGTGAGTGGATAGCCAAATCAGAAAAAATTAAAAAAATGTTTCGCCAAATTTATATGACAGATGACATCCAAATCTGAAAATAGTTTGGCATCAAAAACTCATTTTCGAGAAAACGGTTCATAGCCACTTATGAATATAAGCCCTCGATATGCAAACTAGAACCACTGTGAAAACTATACTAGAATTTATATTTTTTAAAATACGAAATTATGTTATTTCAATAGTTACCTTTTATTTGACATCAAAATTTATTTGTTGGTCGTTTGTTACCTCTGTGTACTGCTCAAATTCCCTTTTTGAAGCCCATTTAGCACTTATAGTGTCATATTCAAAATCGCATCCATAATCGGCCAATTCTAACAAAGCTCAGCTCAAAAAATATTTCTGAATGAATCGGGTCAAGTACACCGAAAAGCAGGGGTAATCAAAGCCGATCGATTGAATGAGGTTCTACGTTTTTAAAACAATCCAATTTTGGTAAAAGTGTACCAATCATACGGCCACAGCTAGTATCGTGAAATTCTGTGTATACATTTCTCTGACGCGCAAAATAAAAAGGTTTTTCCAAGTTCGTACTTTTGGGTCGTGTAGTTTGTTAAAATATCATAATTTTCCCAATATATTATTGCAATTCTACTCGACATTCTATATGACATTCTCTAATCTACCGGTAATATTGTTGAATGCAGCTTATTGCTTATTTTATTTTTCTATGTTGTGTTGAATGTACCACAAAAACTGTTGTGGCCTTAGTTGATGATTATCTTTAGGGCTTTTATTGAAATTGATTATAGCATTTTCAATTTTAATTTCGTTTTTTTTTTTTTCTCCCTTTTATTGTTATACTGTTTGATGTTGCTGTTTTGTGGGATGATGATGGAGATTTTAATTAAATTCTTTTCAATTTATTAACTGTATTCATAAATGTTTGCCAAGTAAATTTAGTTTAGGCAGCAATACAACTCAACCGAACAACAAATATTACATTTGCTTGATTTTCACATTCGGTTTGTTAGCTTGATTCCATAGAGTGGCAAAGTAATTGAATTATTTCTTTAACAATTGGCTGCAGTGCTAGTCCGAGCAATCTCTAATACTGGTAATAAACGACCCAAGCCAATAAGTAGATTTAAGGGAGTGGTAGGTATTCATTTGTGGTGATTTTTATTCAATCTTAACAAACAATAGGAAAACTCAAAAAGAAAAAAATGAGAAGAATTATCTATTAGGAAATTAAGTTGTTCGAAAAAAATCTCAAACCGCAGAGAACAACGTACACATAAACGAAATGTTGCCTACTTTGTAATACACCGTTGCATAATTTATTCCAAGAATGTAATAAGGTCCTCAAGATTTTTTCAATTTGTAGGGTTTTATAACTATTCTAGCTTATTCATTTTTCGGGCAATCCGTGCAGAGTCTTACTCATCTCCTTTATGTAGTAAAAGTGATTCAAAAAATTATTTTTTTGTGGCGCTGGATTAGACAACAAAATTGGCTGGAATTTCCAATTTAAGGTCTTTCGCTTAGTCATATATATGTTTAATAGAAAATTTAACCTTTCTTTCAGGTGGTGACTTAAAGTTTCATATTTACAATATGGGCGGAGATCCTGGTTTCGAAATGGCACGAGCACGATTTTACGCCGCCGAAGTTGTTTGCGGTCTAGAGCATTTACATCAGCAGGGCATTGTCTACAGAGATTGTAAGCCAGAGAATATACTACTCGACGATCATGGCCATGTTCGCATCTCCGATCTTGGTTTAGCGGTTGAAATTGATGGTGAAATGGTACGAGGTCGTGTTGGAACAGTTGGTACGTTATTCAGCGTGATAAATTCCCAGAAGAAATTCTAATTTAATTTTTTCCCCATTTCCAGGTTATATGTCCCCTGAAGTTATTGATAATGAAAAATACTCATTCTCACCGGATTGGTTTAGTTTTGGTTGTCTTCTGTACGAAATGATCGAAGGTCAGGCTCCGTTTAGAGCGCGCAAGGAAAAAGTCAAACGTGAAGAGGTCGATAGAAGAGTTAAGGTAAAGTTCATTGTTGATTTATTGTCAATTTGGAATATTTGATTGACAAATTATTTGTTTTTGCATTTGCAGGAGGATCCTGAAAAGTATTCCAGCAAATTTAGCGAAGAGGCCCGTTCGTTATGCCAACAATTACTCGCCAAATCCATAAAGTTACGTTTAGGTTGCCGTAATGGCCGCTTTGGTGCTCGCGAAGTCAAACTGCATCCGTTCTTTAATTGTATCAATTGGAAACGTTTAGAGGCTGGAATGGTTGAGCCACCATTTGTACCAGATGTAAGTTGTAATCGAAACCACATCTTAAAATTAAGGCTTTTTGATTGGAACAGAATGAAAAAAGTGTTATAAGTTAATGTCTGAGAGAATTCTTATTGTCAGAACTATATTGTGGAATTTTATGAGTATCATTTTTGTGGAAGATCCTAACCCTCTAGCTCCCATCTCCCATTTGACCCTCTTTGAGAAAATTAAAAAAGTCTCAGACATTAACTTACAACAATTTTTTAAACTAAGTTAATGCTCCCTTCGACCAAAAAATTAAAACTGTAAAAAAGACCTAACTTAAAAAAAACTCAGACCAGCTAGACTATCAGTTGTGTGATAAAAATCGTTTCGTTTTATATCGATACATATATATTTTTTTTTGAAAACGTATCATAAGTTTTAAACAACTTTTTATACTTTGTCATCTAAATTTATGTTGGGGATAAAGTAATAAATCAATATATTCCTTTTATATATCATAAAACTCATAATAAATATGCGAAATCGTATCAATTTAAAACAGAACGATTTTCATCACATACCTGTATAAGTTTTTTCTATAAAACTTATCTACTCAATATACACTTTCAGAATTATAGGGTCGCTACTCTGTTCCAAAAATGTTGTTGGACAGTGTTATTATTGAGTCATTAAAGTGGTTTGAGAGATTATTAAAAACTAAACAACTATTCTTGAATTGAACTCAGATATTATCCTGGCTCTAGACCGTCTTGCATCTATATGAGTTTATGTTGATTATTTTCGGTTGTTTCATTTTGGGCTGCAATCAAATTCGTTTGAACTCTGATATTATGCTGCCCCTATCATCTTCATTTTATAAAATATGTACGGTGAGGTCAGTTCAATTTATGTATAGGTAACGTCCAGATATTTAGAGCCTGTTTCTGTGACTTATTCGTTCGTTGTAGACGAATGACCAAAAATAACTCAATTTTCACGAGAAAACTATAATCCAAAGGAGTCTATAATTTTTTAGAATTCAAGTAATAGTTGAGTGATTTTTGATCGTTCTCCATAGATGAACGAAAATAAGTTACAGAAACATGCTCTTAATTATCTCCAACATTACGACTAAAGCATCGATCGGAGAGAAATTGTATTTGATAAACATTATTTACATTCGGTTGTAAATAATGTTTACGGAACCATCGAAATATAAAACAACTCAATTAATATCGAGTCGTGCTTAATGATATTTTTATCGAAGCAATGGCAATGGTCATTACCATGTCCATCGGTTATACCATTTGCTAAATGTTTTACATTCCGCGCCGCACAGTGGTTCAGAATCAAAATACATGGGCCAAAATGCAATAATTGTTGTTCTAGTAGACTTTTTGGAGTTCTGTAAAAAAAATTAGACAAGGATCAAGGATTATTTTGAGATATTAACATTCAAAATAATTTTAGAAACCGACCCGATGTTAACTACTTTTTCGTATTTTTCTATTTTATAGAAAATTTAAATTATAATTTTTTATGTTTTTTAACATATTTTTACGTATTTGTTCATAATGCGAGGAAAATTACAGACTTTTACGTTTTTTTCAGATTTTGAAAATTAAAAAAAAAACAATTTATTTTTTTGACTTTATCGAACTGCGTACCTACTTTTCAGAAATTAATGGAAAAAAATGAGGAAATTGCGTTTTGGAACTAAAAAATCGGACTTCTTGCACTAAATCTATCCTATCGTCCAAGGCGCGCAATAAAGCTAAAAAACACAATCTGTAATAAAAAAAATTGAGTGCAAAAT
Source organism: Polietes domitor (assembly GCA_947397865.1). Taxonomy (NCBI): domain Eukaryota; kingdom Metazoa; phylum Arthropoda; class Insecta; order Diptera; family Muscidae; genus Polietes; species Polietes domitor. The sequence continues at coordinate 192,004,941 of OX377618.1, read as the reverse complement.
GTCTTAAAATGTGTGAGAATCAGTTCAACAAAATCAAAAAAGAAACAAAAACCATCTTCGATCGAACTCTAGTATTTACAGATCGATTTACATAGAACTTCATAAAATTTCTTCTTTCGGAGACTTCCACCGAATTCAAATGTGTTATGAGTAGAGAGCGGATTTTTATGCGAAATCATATTTTGAGAGGCTGGTTATAAATAAATGCCGACTTCACACAAATGATTTTCATGATAAAATATTTAAAATATCGATACAAACAATTTTATGTTAGCATATTCATCATAGCGATATTTTATGGATTAAATGAAATGGGATTTGCCTAAAAATTCGCTGTCTAATTATGAGAAACTCTTTCCACAAGGCGTACCCAATCGGTATAATTTTAAGCGTATTGTACGTTGATACAGAATAGAACGCTCTTGACACTTCACTTGCTCTTTTTATCACTTCAAAAATTTTCGTAAATATTTCTAATATAACTAACACCAATTATAATATAATAATATTTGGAAATACTATTTTATTTTTACTTTTTTAGCCTCACGCAGTTTATGCCAAAGATGTCTTGGATATTGAACAATTCTCTACCGTAAAAGGAGTAAATATTGATGATTCAGACTCGAATTTCTATACGAAATTCAATACCGGCTCCGTCTCCATATCATGGCAAAATGAAATGATGGAAACTGAATGCTTTAGAGAGTTAAATGTATTTGGTACCGATGATAATCCCCCATCTGATTTGCTAATAAACGCCATTCCTCAACCAGATACAACCGGATGTTTTCCCTTCAGAAGAAAGGTAAGTGTGATAGTACATTGAAATGAGCATTTTAAACCGGTTCGATCAAAACAATCTCAGATGTTGCAAGGAAAAATTTTAGTCTAACTTATTATAGGTTGTTATTATGTGAATTTCTTTACGATGTGATATTAAATGGTATGTACACAGTCCAAAATGTCGCCGTCCCAGATAAAAGTGAAGACTTTATAACTTCCATACGGATTCTCGGAGTCCTCTATGAATTATTCTTTGTATAGGGTGGGCGATTTAAAACTTTAAATTAGAAACGGCTATAAAAAAGTACTGATTATTTTTTCAAATTTTTGGTTTTATTGGAAAGGTTGAACTTTGTCATTTAATAATGGAACACAACTGGCTCGGCAGTACCTCATCCGATCAACCCAATTTTTCAGTACAACCCAAAATCCACACCGACTCGTGACTCGTTATGGATGCATTGTCTTCTCAATAGTCACGTGTGGGTTCTCTGTACCCCATTTGTAGGAAAGTTTTTTTGTTTAATACAATTTTTAGTTTTTTTACACAGGAAAGTAACTGTTTTATCGAAAACATTATTTTAAAAGAACCATCGGTGGGTGAGGAAAACACAAAGTGTCTGTGTTTCTCGGTATCGGGCTGATCATTCTAATATACATTACCACTAGAAGGAGAATCGATACTAAACATGTCGACGCCTCCAAACAATAGTTTGCTAAGTCGACTTAGCATGTTTTCAAGTTTTTTATGTTTTTAGATTATACGGTCTTTAATTTAAATTATCTCAAATTTTGGTAATGATCGGCCAATCCAATCAAAAGTTATAATCAAAAATAAACTTTGAACGTCTCTCCTGCAAAACTCACTTATCAGACTTAGCAGACTATGGTTCGGAGGCGTCGATATTTACTTCATTGTGGAATATTTGCTGTCCTTTAGGTATTATAGATATTCAGTTTAGGGAAAAGTGAAAAACCAGCGCAACTTTCATATGAGATTGGTTTTGAGTGATGTGCCCCATACATATTTATGCAACATCCAAATAATTATTGGTCTCTATCTCTCTGTCTCTCTCTCTCTTTACAGAAGAAGCAACCGGCTAGAACACAACCCATACCCATTCCTGAACACTTATTAACCACTAGTCACAGTGTTAGTTCAACAACTGTTGAGAGCTGATAGAATATAATCATTACCACAACAACAAAAACAACTACTAACACTACTAATGTCACTACAACAACATCAACAACAACTAACTAAATTGTTCTTTACGTAATTAATCTAAAAACAAAAATTACTCTAACCGATGGAAAAAAACGGAATTAAAATATGATCGGAAATTAAAACTTCTCCACTCCGCCATCCTCTCCCACTCTCTCTCTCTCCCACATGAATAACTGCACAATATATATAAGCCATACATGCATTACATTGCTAGCAAACCAACCAACCAACAAATCTATAACAATTTAATTCTATTGAAAAGTAAAGCCAATGGAAATTAATCTGAAAACTCTTTGCCGTCTGAAAGAAAGGACATACTAATGCCACCCACACACACACACACATACCTATACATGCATACATGTACATGGCATATGTTTACTCTTGGCTATGAGAGGAAGAGTTCTAGTTTAGTACTTGTGTACACGTAAATAGCAATCTGCTAAGGTCATACGGAGTTAGTCCTCCTTATGTTTTAGGAGTTTTATAGTTTTATTTTAAACAACAACAACAACAACATGTGTAATAAGTAGTACGTTATAATCAATCAATTTCTATATAACAACAACATGTACGTATGTAAAATTAATTGTATTTGTTTGTACATTTTTTTCTATGATTTGTAATTGTTTATTGTATTTTTTGATTTTTTTGTTCTACAAATAAGTTGTGTATTTTAAATTGTATTTTTTACGAAATTCAAAAGACTTTTTTTAAAAGAGAAAATCTAATAAAATAAAAACGACAACAAATTTATTGCATATTTACAAAATGAGCAACAACACAAACGCATAATTTATACTATTTTACACAAAGAAAAAAGAAAACAATAAAAAATAAACTTAAATGTTTTAATGTTAAATTTTTAAAGAAATTTTAAAACAGCACAAATTTTTTGAAAATTTTGAAAAAAGTTGTATTAAGATTGTGTTCAGATTTAAGAAGAAGCCGTAAAAGTCCTAAACGAAAGGGAAAATATAATTAAAAAGTTTTTAAGGAAATCTATTAACACGGGGCTAAATAATGATGGGGGCTTTAATGATGAACAAACGATGAGTAAATTTCGCCAATAACAGTCCACCGTGTGACATATTGTCATTTAAATTTCAGTTCAATAATATCCAAAACAGATGAATATGAAGAAAATTGAAAAAAAAACTGAACAAAGTGTACGCAAGATAGGGTTTATGATTTTCTACAATATGCCTGTCCTACAAGGGGAAATTAAAAAGATCGTTCAAGTTGCGTTTTTAAAGTAAAAAGCATTTAGGACGTAATGGAGAAATCAACACATTTCAAATTACGAATTTACATGAAAATATCAGATGTGTTGTCCTTGGAAATACATAAATCATGTTTTGTAATTCAACGTTATATTAACTAAAAAATTAGATTTTTGCAAAATAATACTAGCAATGGACTAGCATCAAAGACAAGTTGAATATTTACATATTCTACATATTTCTATATATTTCAGAAGACAAAATTCTTGTATATAAATGTTGACAAATTAAAAAAACTCCGGATTTCTTGGTCAATTTTTGTTTACAAAATCAACTTCAACAAGGCTAACGCACAAATGAGAATGTTTACGCTAACTAATGTCACATTCCGCAGAGAATCGGTTAAGTTTACAACAGATTTACATTTGATTAAAAAAAAAACAATGAAACTGTTTCAAAATATATATCTAAAATACCAAAGCTTGTGAACTCTTCAGATTCTCCAAAAATGGGAGAAATATCAAAGACAATACAATTTAATATAGAAGTCTCAATTATAGCCAACTTTTCTCTAAATATGGGGACTGACGAAAATTCTCAGTCGACGTTTTTAACAGGCTGACTTACTGCTTCTATATTGATTTGTATTGTTGTTTGAAATATTAGGCAATTGTGAAAGAAAATTGAACAAAAGTGAATTGAGCATTAAACATTGAAATAAAGTGGAACAGCATTGAAAGAAACACCCGAAATTGCTATGAATAATTGACGCTATAAAAGTAAATTATCAAATGTTTACTTCATATGCTATTCAGCTTTGAACATGGCTATATCAAACGAGAAGAATGCAAATATATCACTAAGTTGTCGTTGCCATTCACTCCACAATATACTACCAACATATATTAAGACAAAAGTTCCTGATATACTATATTTTTTGATACTTGTGAAAACTACAGAAAACTACTTCCACTAAATATTTTCATACAGCGTGATGGATATAGATACAAAATAGGGACATATTTCTCTATTCAATTTAATGACAACAGAATGTGAAAAAGAAAAGAATCATCATTATATTAGTGGGATAACAAGCTGCGACAACGAAAGTGCAATTAAAGAGTTAAATTTTTACTCAAAATAAAAAATCTTTTTTCATTATTGTAGCCAACTATTGATTTGTAAATTTGCAAAAAATAATTTTATGTTGACATATTTAACATAGCCATAAATTATTTTTTCAAGATTTTTTATATCGTTCCCTCAACATAATAATGGCATTTATTTTTTTGGTGTTTTGAAATAATCATGTTTAAAGTTTTTTTGCCACATCGGCTGTTTGAATAATATTGCGTATGTATTAATTTTTTATTGTGGATTTTTCTATGAATTGCTAATGACGTTCCTATTCTGTAAACTGGCCAATTTTTTATTTTCTACGCATCCTATAATGATGAGAATTTTGAATGAGAAATTATACGTCATTTTTCCAATGACCTTTTGGCCCACTTTGTGGAACTAGTATTTGACCAAATTTTGACCGGGCATAGAGTCAATAATGGAGATTCTAAATATGCAATAAAAAACAATAGCATATGAGCACATAGGCCATTGTTATACTGAGGAGGCGATATTATCGTTGGCAGCAATATGATCAATTATTATTTTCCATTGAGTGAAAAATTAACATTTTTTACTTTTTGTCATCGTAGCTTAGCGGCTGGCTATATGAAATTTTATTAAGATCCAATCAATAGAAGAATACAGAATTTGTTTTCGGAATCAAATCACAAAGTACTCGGATTCGAGATAATTGTATGTATCAACATTGTAAGACGTCGTGTTGGGATGTGGTATGTGATACTATGCAGACAACTAGGGTTCATCTAATGGCCAGTTCATCTGACTTTATTTCATATTGTATGATAATATTAGCCAATTCAAGCAGTGTGTTCTCTTCAGTAGAGGTGTTGCCCTCAACAAATTCATTAAGAGAAGTTCCACTTTTCTGGGTTTAACTTTTTTTCTGTAAGTCGGGATAACAGTTCAATGGGAATGGGAAAAATAATTGATCACATTATCGCCAACAACTATGGTCCTTTTCGGAAACCCATCAGTTTCATTTGTAATATTATCGAACTCACAAATTAAATTTATTATGATTTTTTTTCATTTGCAATTAAAAATGCAAAGAAAATAATTTGTGAGTTTGGTGATAGTCCAAATAAATCTGAAGCACTAGAGTGGTGTGCTTTCGAAAAGGCCAACAATAATTAAATTTATGATTTAGCCTGAGTTTCAGACGTTCAAATTCATAGGCGACAATAAAATCAAACTATAAGTTCATTATTATGTATCACAACAAAATTCTGAATTTTAATATTTCAAATTGTTACTGTTTACAAGAAAATTGTTCAACAAAACTATGATATACAGTTATCGTCAAAACTACACGATAATTCGAAAATTATATTATTAACCCCTGAATAATCCATGGTGGATCAAAAATTAAGAATTTTTTTCATAAGAATATTTAAAAAAAAATAACTTTTTTGTGGTATGAGATACAAATATATTTTTTTCTAGTTTCAAGCAAATTGCTTCCAGTTTTACAGAAAATAAAATCTTAAAAAATATATTGAAATGTCAACATAAACTTATTTTTTACAAATTTGCTTTAATACAAGCATCTACTTATATTGTAGTTGTCGACAACGTAAAAAATATAATTTTGATTTTCTTATTGATTGATTTAGCTAGAGTTCAAGCAAAAAGGTAAATCAAAAAACTATAAAAAAAACATTTTTGTTACCGCAACTTGTTGTTCCGGTTTAAAGAAAAACAACCCCAATGTTGATGTCATTTATTGGTTTAAACAGTGGGCCAATTTCAGTAAATATAAAATTGCATGACTCACTCTCAACTCATTCATTGAGATGCCTATGTTAGACAGAGATATTTGTGTGTCTTGTTTTTGTTATTATTCAACATAAAACTATTCAAAATCTAACGAAATCAGTTCCAATATACGTTATCGCAACGTCCTATTTGTTTTTGTTGGATATGTACTTTTCGTTTACAGAAAATAGAAATAGTAAATTTTCGATATCGAATCCATGATCAAAATATGCATATGCATGCATACACTTCATTTTTGCCCAGGTCCCAGGTATATTTTTCACTGAACTCCTCTATACACACACTATATATTTAGTATGTACTCTTGGAATAAAGAAAATCCCGAGACAGAGCAGAGCAATCTACATAAACTGTACCAACATATAAACAAATACTTTTTTTTAAACTGGAGAATATCCCCTTTAACAAACACATATACCAAATTTATTCAAAAAAATCTTGAATAAAAAATCGAGCTTCGTTAAAATTACTTCCCACTAAATTCTAATGGTTTTTGAAGAACAATTGTAGATTATTGTTAAACATTAATTTAAAATATACGCATACTTCGCTAATTCGGTACCGATGAAAACCCTAATAATTCAGATGGAAAAAGAAACTCCAACATTTTGAGATGAAAACAACATGGTGCATGCTTTCAATTCGAACCAAAAGATTAACAAAAATATGAAATGAAACCAAAACTCGTTGGATTTACCCCTCACAAGTCTAAATGTGTAATATTTATTAAGTATCAAACAACAAAAATTAGTAAGAAGAATAACTCAGTAAAAACCAGTGGTACTAAAAATCAATTTGTACTAAAGATTAGCGAAAACAAAAGCGATAAGAAAACCATACATAAACTAATACCACACAAACACACACATTCACATTGAAGTAATCACTAAACTTATAACAATAATATTAAAAAAAAATATTAACAATCCAAAGCTCACACCGAAAAGATGATGCGATGCACAAAAGAATGGGGTGGACATTCTTTAATCTTAGCATTTGAAAGATTTCAGGGCGAATGATTGATTCAATGCTATTCATGAAACTACTTATTACTATTTATTTTTGTTATAAATACTCAAGTTTTTGCTATTATTATTATTACAATTATTACCATATTAATTAATATATACATTATTATGTACATATATATGTGTACGTATGTATATTCTTTTAAAGTGCCTCCTTATGTTGCAATAATTTGCGTCTCTTTTTTTTTTGGTTCTCCTATGTTTTCATTTCCTAATTAGCTTTTATTTTGAATTTAGCCTTAATTTTTATAATTTGTACATTTTACCTATAATTTCTAAAGTACATGATGCATAATACATATATCCTTACTATATATATTATATATGATACAAAAAGAAAGAAATGAAAATCAGATTAGTTTATGTATTTTTAAAATAAAACAAAACAAAAATATCGATAACATAATTACTTTAAATCCAGAAAATAAACAGAGAAATACAAGAAAATTAAGAAAGAAAGAAAATAGTAACTGTAATGGTAATAAATAAAATAATTACAATAAATGAAATATAAAAAATACTTATTTAAATAGAGGAATGTTTATTTTTTTGCACAAAGCAACTTGTAACTTATGTAAGTATATAGAAGAAATGTAAGTATATAAATGTAAGTTTTTTCTTTCATACACAGCGACGCGGTTTAATGTATAGGGTGAGCCATGTAACATTTTAAATTTGAACTACCGATTACGTTGACTTTGAAATGTAGAATAACATTAAATTTTATTTTGATTTTCATTTTTACGTTTGACATTTTCAAAATGGGACGCTATACGATCGAACAAAATTGGAAAATATTAAAAACTTACTTCCAAAGTAGTGAGTCTTTAACGCAAAATGTAAGCAATTTTCGTGTTTTCATATGAAGCTCATTTTCATCTCGGTGGCTATGTCAATAAGCATATTTGCCGCATATGGGGTCCCAGAGCTTCAATGCATCCATTAAAAATTGGGTTGATCCGATCAGGTACTGCCGAGCCAGTCGTGGTAGTCAGACAAAGTTCAACCTTTCCAATAAAACCAGACATTTGAAAAAATAAATAGTACTTTTGTATATAGCCGATTCTAATTTTAAATGGCCCACCCTATATATAAAAAAAATATCAGCATTTTTTCTTAATTTAAAGAACTTTGTAAAAAGTTATATTTTCTTACTATAGATTATTGTTTGTGTAATGGCAGGGAGGGTGGGATCTTGCACATCACATCATAAATGTCTCGCTGGCACTGTGAGAGCCAATGCAACATGGTGAGTTAGTAAAAATCCCCTGAGTTTTGATCAAATATACCAGATTTAACTAACTTACGATTCCGTTTATTAATTTCAGCTCCATCAAATCTATTTCTACTTGGCATACCACAATGGCGTGTTGGTACAATTCGTTATCCTTGTGGTAGTACGTTCCCCGGTGTAATGCATCAAACATTCGGCACCATTGTTCTCAAAGGACAATTCTCCAATCCTATAATCAGGATTAATGGCAACTCTTAGAATGTAAGTTCGATTCACGGGTAAATTGGTGACATCAACCCATTGACAGTCCAAGACGGCAGTGTATGTATCCGAACACCCGACAGAAATGCCTGTAAATGAAAGATGTTCCTTAACAATGCATTAAACTCGCCTAATTCGTCATTCATTGTCAAACGGTACGATTTTTGACCTCGATAGCTGCGGTTGTTTTGAAAGTGTGTATGCATTCTTCTCATAAAAAAAATGTATACATATGTTTGGAAAAAATTTGAAAAAAAAAAATTCACGAGTTATGACCAATTTAACAGAGAAAAAAATAAGACTTTTTCAAAAAGATGTGTTCACTCAATCGCCTGTAACTCCTGAAACACTAGACCGATTTTAATGTGGTACTCCTTGTTGTGAAGCTAATTTCAATTACGTGTTATGTTATGATCGCGTTAGGGTTTTTAAATGATTACATTAATCCATTTTTATGAAATTTTAAAGTAGTGGTTTTTCATTTTCAGTGGAAAATTGTCAAAATGATAATTTTGTCATTAGTTTATTAAAACAAGGTATAAAAATAATGAAAAATCCAAGAAAAATACGTAATGGAAAAATATATAAGTTTTCTTTGTTTTTATACTTGGTTTTAATAAACTAATGAAAAAATTATCATTTTGATGATTTTTCACTGAATTTCTGAAAAACTTCCAAACTCACCTAGTCACTATAAAGGACATCTAAGAGCACTACTTTAAAATTAAAAAAATGATTAATGTTATCATTTCGTAAATCAAAATAAAATAAATTAAATAATAACAACTTTAAAAAACCTAACGCGATTATACCATAACACTTTATTATTTTAGAAATAATTGAATTGGCTTTAAAACACATTTTTTTTCACTGAACCAACACTCAGGGGATGTCCCTGAAGAAAGATCAGGTATGGGAAGGAGGAAAGAGGGAGTAGTGTCTGTTGACATCTGTTTTGAATCTCTGAATGTCGTAATTGGAGGGAAAGATATTTGCCGGAAGTCGAGTCCATATACGGATAGTACGGGTGAAGAACGAATTTATTCTGTAATGTGTAGTGCGGCCGGTTGTCCAATCGACAACAAATGGGTGAGCGTTCCTGGAGAGTGCGTATCTCTACCGAACGTTCTCACGGGCGGTATGAGATCACGAATTTCCGAAGAACAAACACCATGAAAGTATCGATAGAACAATGACACACAACCAACATTACGACGGTGTTCAAGGGAGACAATAGAATTGGATATCCTACCGTCACCTATCAACACCATCCCCCTCCTCTGGACACGGTCAAGTAGCTCCAGTGATGAAGCTGGAGCACCCGACCATATATGGTAGTTGTATTCCATCTTTGGTCTGATGTAGGTAGTGTAGATATTGAGAAGATCAGAGGGTGTGAAATATTTCTTACATCTTTTTGAAAAGCCTAAACATTTGAAGGCATCTTTCGACACATCAAATACATGTTTTGTCCAACGAACATCACGTTGTATTTTCATGCCGTTCATTAAAATCGACGACACCATTGGATCAGTGAATCGCTTGTGAGACAACAAGGAGCACTGGGTCTTACGTGCATTAAAATCTACTCTATTCACTCGACCCCATTCAGAAATGGACAACAAATCCTGGCTAAGTGACTCATCCATCAATCGCCTTTTATCGTCAATTTCTTGACGACTTGGTCTATGATCGAATGAATATGAATGACAGAGGTTGCTGTCATCCGCGAATGAGTATATTGGATTCGAAGTCCGATCCAAGAGGTCGTCGATGAAAATAAGAAACAGGGAGGGGGAAAGGACAGAGCCCTGTGGTACTGTGACGCGTTGTAGGAGTGACTTAAGACCCCATATATGTTTGTACTAAATCCATTTTACTGGCTTGTGTGCACGATAATATTGCCACGCCCCTTCTTGTACCTCCCACACAAATCACCCTAACCTACGTCAAATTAAAGCAGTTATAACTTCTAAAAGGATGATCGGAATTCTATGAAATTCGATATTTGGCAATGCTTTTATAGAAGTTGCATTCATATGGAATATGGGCGATATTGCCACACCCCTTCTATTACCTCTCACACAAAGTGGCATAAGCCTTGGTTAAAATAAAACCGATATAACTTCCAAACGGATAGTCAAAATCATTTGAAAATGTTTTTATAATCACTTTAAAGCAAAAAATATTTACGGTTTAGCCACGCCCCTTCTTGTACCTCCCACACAATTGCCTATATCCTAGGTAAAATTAAATCCTCCATAAATGCTATACTGGTGCATGGAATCCACTATGACTTGATATTTGATCATATTTCTACAAATGTTTTATAACTGTGGAAGCTAGGACCAAATGCCATGAACTTTACAGTACCTTCCACAGATATGTTCTCTGTGAGTGAGGGTATATATAAGTCGGATTAGCCGACTGACGTTTTCTTACTTGATTTTCAGTTAAATTGGTCATAACTCGTGAAATTTTTTTTCTAAAAATACCTATACATTACTTTAAGAAGAAAGCATACACAAACTTTCAAACCAATCGCAACTACCGAGGTCAAAAATCGTAGCGCTTGACATGGAATGACTCTTATGTGAAATGTTAAAGCCTACCTTGCGCTCTGTTGCCACAAGTATGTTTCGGCCGTATGCCCGGCCTACATGCCGTATCCATGAGACAGAATGATGCCTTGTGCCCCTGAGCCATTTTCCTATACCGCATATCGTAGACATCGAAGCTGGCAAATGACTCCATGCTGTGATAATGCAAATGACACTGATGCCACTGCCATTGTTCAAAATTTGCGTAGGGACTAAAGTCGGCCGTTCCCACATTCTCGGCTTTGGTATTGAAACGCAATAGTTTACGCGTAGCTTCAGGCCTCGATCTCACAATTTCATAGGCATCTCGCGACAGACAATTCTCTTCCATAGCACATCTCAATCTCGATAGAGGTTGTGTATCCAAAAAGGCCGACTGTTGTATGTCGCTTAAACCTAATTTCAAATCGGCTATTTTGTCTACACATCGCACCACGGCTACATTTCTGTTGGCGGCATTACATGCCTCAGGGTACTTGGATTCACGATAACAATCTCTCAGAAATTTTTCGGTGCCACGACACAAGGTACCCACAATGCCCCAAGGATGCACAGTGCTATTGCCATACTGCTGTGTCTGCTTGGTAGCACCGGCATAACCCAAGTTCAATTGGCGACACACAACGTTGGCCTCCCTGAAACTCCAGTGCGTGCCGCATATAGTGCCCCAGCTACGACCGAAATCAGTGCTGATTTCTACACGACCTTCGCGGGTATTTGGCAAAGGCATTTCATGTTCGGCTCTATTATTGAGACGGACAAACATATTGCGATAATTGGTGTTGACCGTCAAGGGCTGTTTCATGTCAGCTTCAAACACAATTCAACGAAATTAGTTGGGACAATTCCATGCTTAAGTAGTCATTGTACTCACAGTTTATATAGGGTAATCCATTCACTACCATTAAAATTATTAATACAAACATTTTGTTCGAAATAATTACAACAAAAGCTGAACTAAACATGAAATGTCATGGAGGACTGATATTTATGCGGTTCTGATAGTCTGGCGCTTTTGTCTCTGCCCTAAATGGATCGCTGGCTTAACAGGTGCTTTGTGTTTTCAATTTCTTTTGTAATTGGAGGGAATTATTTAGGCCGAACTTGTACTTTCTTACAATTGTTTACATTTCAGTAGCCTAAAGCGTTTTTAATGGGGCAGGTATACTAAATTTGAAATTCCGTTTGGCACACATGAAAATATTCTGTCCGGTGAATGCGTAATATAAATTATACTGTGCGACAGTCCAAAAACTCTGAGAAGTAATATTATTTTTCTTGTAGGTATTGTCAAGTAATAGAATAAGAATCTGTATTTGAATTTTGCCAGACACCACCAAAATCTTGAGTTACGGGTAAAAAACCGGGTTTTTGTACCTTTGCCCGTAACTTAGTTGGTTTTCCAAGCGATTTTCATTTTCACATCGGATTTGAAAAGAAAAACTTGTAACTTTCAGTAGATGTATAGCTTATTTAAGAAAAATTACGTGTGCTTTTATCCAACAAATACATCTTTTTAAACAATTTGTAGCCATTTTCAACTTTGACAATATTTTTCCACATTATTTTGTTTGGTAACCGTACCACTTGTAAATTTATCTAAATAACACCTTCAATATGAAGTAAAACGCCGATTTGTTTTTACAAATCCGTCAGTAATTGGATGAGATATTGAAGTTGTCGCCAAAACAAAATTGTTGAAAAAATACAAGTTTACGAATTGAAGTCCGTTAAAAATATTTAAAATTCATCAACCGAATGATGAACAAAAAAACAAAATCCCCAATTTTGGATTACATTTTCCCCATTTTGGAAATTCGGGGATTTTTTTGGAAAACAATTTAAAATCTGGTAATTTTTTTTTACCGTTTTTATCTTTTTGTCGAATTTTATGTATTTTTATTGGACTTCAATTCATAAGATTTGAACTGGCATGACCTAAACTTGTAAATATACAACCTAATATACATATATTAGGCTGGATCGCCGTCTATGCAAATGGAAAAGCAATTTCCAGTCAACGCACGAAAATAAAGTTTGGATTGTTTAATGATGTTTTCTTTCCTAGATCAAGCCGTCTGTGACAAAAAGCTCCTGAAAACACCTCCAAAAATCATGTTTTTTTTCCGTATAATAAATTACATTTTTGTCCTTAATTTTTTTTTCTGAAATAATAGACCCCTGAAAGCATTTTAAATATAAATTTTGATTCTTGTCTTAGAGTTACTTATTGCTCGTATTATTGGACCTTTATATAGTGATTTTTTGTCTTTTTTCCATAGTGGCAACAGTTTTTTTTTTCGTATTTGGTGTTAGTATTTTATAAAAAAATAAATAGCGGCAGTCAATACCTTTCGAATGATGCCTAAATGATGAACATCAGAAGGGTTCCTCCAAGGGTCCATTGCTTCCAATGGTTATTATTTCAGAAAACGAGTAAGAAAACGTCCGTCGGCTAAACCGGCTTATATATACCCTCACTTAAATTTTACTTAGCGCCGGAGCATGTTTGTAGAAGCAGGTAGTAGAAGCTTGTGGACTCGCTTCCAAATTTGTTAATAATTGTAATTGAAATATGAAGTCATAATGGATTTCAGGCACCGGTAAAGGAGTTATAAAGCATTTAATTTTACCTAGGATATAGACAATTGTGCGGGAGGTATAAGAATTGGCGTAGCTAAAGCGTAAATATTTTTTAGGTTTTAAGTGATAGTTCTAATATAAAATTGGAAATGATTTTGACTACCCACATGGATGTTATGTCGGTTTGTAACCAAAGTTTATGTCACTCTGTATGGGAAGTATCAGCAGGGTTGTAGCATATTCCACGCGAATGTAACTTCTATAAAATCATTGTCAAATATCAAAGTTATAACAGCTTTAATATAATGTAGTTTTTTGGTGATTTATGTGGGAGGTACTGGAAGGGGTGTGGCAAAATCCGCCATAATTTGTACACTCAAAGTGATTATAAAACATTATCAAATACCAAAATATAGATGATTCCGAGTATCCGCGTGGAAGTTACATTGGTTTTAATTTAACATAGGAATATGGTTGATTTGTGTGGGAGGTACCAGAAGGGGCATGGCCATCTGCAAAGTTCGAATTGATTCCTTAGCTCCTTTCGAGAGTTAGCGTGTACACCAGCCAGACGGACGGAGAAGGCTCAAACAACTTAAAAATCGTGAAACGGATTTGGTCCAAACATAAGACCCCAAGTCTTAAGTGCACTCCTTCAATGCGTTACACTTTTTTCTGTTCCAAATGATATATACCACCCTACTCGTTATACCCTACACCACTTCGTGGACTTGACCTTTAATACGTTTAAGTATATGGATCGGCTTAGAATCACCAGCTGAATCGATTTAACTTTGTATGTCTGTCCTTCCGTCCGTCTGCTGTCCATCTAAGCATGTTAGCACTCTACAGGTCGCAATTGTTTTCCGGTTATCATGAAATTTGGCAGAAGTTATTTTTCTGGGTCAACTACGATCGGTATTGAGTTTGGAGGAAATCGCTTCAGATTTAGATATAGTCTCCATACAAATATCCCTATAATTTACACTATTACTGCTTTAGAATAAACATTTTACATGGGATCATGACAAAATTTACCTCCGATTTACACTATTACTGCTCTAAAATGCACATTTTACATCGCATCTTGATCAAATTTCCCACACAATGCTACATTTAGACTACAAAAAACTATTTTGAAAGCCAGCTATATGGGTCAATGTTTTGTTATAGGCCCCATACAAATGGGCCCCCAGTTTACACTATTATCGCTCTAGAACCCACATCTTACATTGGATATAAAAGAAAAAGTAGGTAACTTTGAAAGTGGTATATAAGGGCCCTCTATTTAATGTAGCGCCCCTTACAAATGGGTCCCCATTTTTATTATTACCCACATTTTACACCGGAAGTTTATCAAATATTGCAGTTTATATTAAATTTCAACTAAGAATACATACTATGAAAGTCAAACATATGGGTCCATATTCTGGCATAAACCCCATACAAATTGGTCCCCAAATTCTACTATATATACAGAGCCCTTACCCCTGTAAGGCTCAGATTTTGCATCGGAAGTTTTTCAAATTTTGCTGATTATATTATATTTCAAATATGAATACATACTACGAGAGCCAAATATGTGAATGTTAGCTAATACAAAATAAAAGAAAATACTCCTTCTGACATTTTTTATGATTTTTTAGTGCCAGCAAAAACAGTTTAAACAAATATTTTTTTCCCAAATTTCTGGAGGCTGTTCCTAAACCATTGTTTCTATGTGAAAGTGTAATTCGCAACATTAGCAGACATCATAATTGCCTTTAAATGAACATACATATAAGCTGGTGCGATCGGACGAAAATTTTAATTTTAGTAAAAAAATATCCGTGTTTTTTGTTGATTTTATGAATCAGCAGCAAAAATATTTTTTTCGGCTTGAACACACATTTTTTTTTCTTTTTTTTGCATAATGAACGTTTTTATTATCGCAACTAGCTGAACCCCGCCCGCTTCGCCAGGCAAAAAAAAAACAAATGGTAAAATTAAAATCAGGTTTCATATTGATCTTATCATATTGATATTATCGTGGTTTGTAATATATACGTTCCAATTTGCAGCCTTCTAGCTAAAAAACTTTTTTCCGTGGTCAGTAATATATACGTTCCAATTTTTAGCCTTCTAGCTTAAAAACACTATAGCCACGCCCACTAAACGAAAATCCAAATTTCGGCATCAAATTGATCTTTCTCGTGGTCAGTAATATATATGTACCAATTTTCTGCATACTACCTCTCAAAAACACTTTTGCCACGCCCCCACTGCCCACCAAAAGAAAATTCAAAATCTAGCATCATATTTATCTTTCTCGTGGTCAGTAATATATATGTACCAATTTTCAGCCTTTTAGCTCTCAAAACACTTTTGCCATGCTCCCACTGCTCACGAAAGGAAAATCCAAATTTCGGCATCATATTTATCATTCTCGTGGTCAGTAATATATACGTTCCAATTTTCAGCCTACTACCTCTCAAAAACACTTTTGCCACGCTCACTCCGCCCACAAAACGAAAATCCAACTTTCGGCATCAAATTGATCTTTCTCGTGGTCAGTAATATATATTTACCAATTTTCAGCCATCTAGCTTTCAAAACACTTTTGCCACGTCCACTCCGCCCACAAAATGAAAATCCAAATTTCGGCATCATATTTATCATTCTCGTGGTCAGTAATATATATGTTCCAATTTTCAGCCTTCTAGCTCAAAAAACACTATTGCCACGCCCACTCCGCCCACAAAATGAAAATCCAAATTTCGGCATCATATTCTCGTGGTCAGTAATATATATGAACCAATTTTCAGCCTTCTGGCTCAAATAACACTATTGCCACGCCCACTCCGACCACAAAACGAAAATCCAAATTTCGGCATCATATTTATCATTCTCGTGGTCAGTAATATATATGTACCAATTTTCAGCCTTCTAGCTTTCAAAAACACTATTGCCACGCCCCCTCCGCCCACAGAGCAAATTTTTAAAAATTCTATAGCCTATAGTTCCTTCCAGACCTACATCTATCTGTACTAGAGACGGGCGCCACTCACGTGAATTGCGTGAATCACGTGATTCACGCGTGAACGTGAGCAAAATTTATTTTACTCACGTGAGCGTGCGTGAACGTGAGGAACGAAAAAATGTTCGTGCGTGAATGTGCGTGAGTTTAATTTCTGCGTGAATCACGTGATTTTTTTCGTGAGTCGCACATATTTATTAATTCTTTTATTTTCATTTAATTTCGTTTAAAAATGTGAAATTTTCCATTCAAAATAAAAGTCATAGACATATTTATTTCTAAAACAGAGTGCTTCAGTGTAGGTATAATATCTACTTTTTTCTATTATTTAAGTAAGCATTCCCTGCACCAACACTAGGCACTGAATTTATATCCTTAGAGTTAATTCAATTAAAAACCACACAACTGGTATCGGTATATATGCTGTGTTTATTTTTACTTGGATTTTATGTCAGTGTCCGATTTCTAACTTATTTTGCGTTAAACTATACGGTATACCACACTGTAATATTGTATACCTATTTTAAAAATATGAATTTATAACAAACAACGCAAACGTAGAGGTTTTAAATAATTAAATTAAATAATTTTCGGATTTGCGGGGCGTTACTCATTTCGATTTAAAATGTATATCTTTGTGGAAATTGTTTGCGTGATTTATGTGAATCACGTGATTCATGCGTGAATCACGCGTGATCGTGAGCAAAATTTATTTTACTCACGTGAGCGTGCGTGAACGTGAGTAACGAAAAAATCTTCGTGCGTGAACGTGCGTGATTCAATTTTTTTCCTTCGTGAGCGTGCGTGAACGTGAGCCAATAATCACTCACGCGCACATCTCTAATCTGTACTGAAAATTTCAACAACATCGTTTCAGCCGTTTACACGTGATTGCGGAACAAACAAACAGACAGACAGACAGACTTACACTAAGGTTTTATAATATTAATAGGGATTTATTATCCCGTCTTTAAGAAAAGCAGCTCTAGTATGCCTCAATGTACACAAAAAATAAATAAATAAATCGCAGCTTGTTTTTTTAATAAAGTCAAAAACTATATGTGTGAACACCCAGAGCTCTGGCATAAAAACAACAAAAGTATAACAGTTGTTGTGAATATCTTTATTATTTTAAACTCCAGCACCAGACTTTAGTCCCACAGTTCTACTTAGCATACCACAATGGCGTGTTGGTACAATTCGTTATCCTTGTGGTATTACGTTCGCCCGTGTAATGCAGCAAACACTCGGCACCATTGTTCTCAAAGGACAATTCTCCAATCTTGTAATCGGGATTAATGGCAACTCTTAGAATATAAGTCCGGTTCACGGGTAAATTGGTTACATCAACCCACTGACAGTCCAAATTGGCAGTGTATGTATCCGCACAACCAATAGAAATGCCTGAAAAATCAAAAAAAAAATACTTCACAACAATATCCCGTTGATTAGTTAGTTCTAAACCTACCTTGAGCTCTATTGCCACAAGTATATCTCGGCCTAATGCCCGGGTTACAGGACGTATCCATAAGACAGAATGACGCCTTGTGCCCCTGGGCCATTTTCCTATACCGCATATCGTAGACATCGAAGCTGGCAAATGACTCCATGCTGTGATAATGCAAATGGCACTGATGCCACTGCCATTGATCAAAATTGGAGTATGGACTAAAGTCTGCCGTCCCCACATTCTCGGCTTTGGTATTAAAACGCAACAGTTTGCGCGTGGCTTCAGGCCGTGTCCTCACAATTTCATAGGCATCACGCGACAAACATTTCTCTTCCATGGCACACCTCAGTCGTGATAGCGGTTGGGTATCCAAAAAGCCCGATTGCTGTATGTCGCTTAAACCCAATCTTAAATCGGCTATTCTGTCTACACATCGCACCACGGCTACATTTCTGTTGGAGGCATTGCAGACTCGTGGGGTCTGAGTTTCACGATAGCAATCTCTTAGAGACCTTTCTGTGCCACGACACAAGGTGCCCACAATGCGCCAAGGATGTGCAGTGCTATTGCCAAACTGCTGGGTCTGATTGGTGGCGGCAGCATAACCCAAATTCAGTTGGCGACACACAACGTTGGCCTCCCTGAAACTCCATTGCGTGCCGCATATAGTGCCCCAGGTACGGCCGAAATCAATACTGACTTCGACTCGACCTTCGCGGGTGCTAGGCAAAGGTGCTTGATTACCGGGCCGGCTGTTTATGCGCACCAACATATTGCGATAATTGGTGTCGACCGTCATGGGCTGTCTCATGTCAGCTAAACGAAAACACGATTAAATCAAAATGCGGCCTTTTTAGGATTTTGAACATTCTACTTACAGTGGATATAAGAAAATCCATTTAAAAACATTAAAATAATTAAGAAATACATTTTCTAACGCATTTGTTATAATTCCGTGCTACAAACGCTGCACCAAGTGCAAAATTTAATTTTAATCGTTCGCTAGCAATTGAACGATGTTATCGTTTTAACGCAGATTTCAGGAGACTCTCAGCTTTTATGCAGGTCTGAATGAATCACAGATTCGAGTAGAATTGATCTTTTTGTTTCAACATTCTGAATTGGGAACACACGCGACGCGTCGCGATTTTTCGGTGAAAGGTGTTGAAACTATTCAACTTTTAAAACAACAGTTTTTATAAAGAAAATAAGGCCTGTACTGAACAATAAAAAATTAATTATTAATAAGTAGAAACTGTATTCAGTACTGCTGAGTCGAATCTTTTATACCCTCCACCATACAGTGCTGTTCACAGTATTATCTATAGTGTAGTATAAAGGGTGGTCGCACTGCGGTTCACAATTGGATTCGATCGTATCTTTTGATCAAGTGAACATTTTTGAGTTCGAAGCAAGTAAAAAAGTTGCAACACACCCACAGTGTCCAAACTATGTTATTACTTTGCGATGAAGGTAACAGAAGGAGCGGAAGTGTCATGTCAAATTTGGATTATTTAATTGGAACACCACTTTACAATTCCATCCGTTGGATAGATCGCGAAAAACTTGCAAAACAAAACAATGTCATGTCATCCAATTTATATTTTTGGTTTACGAGCTTCAACGAAATACTCAAATTTTTCGTCAAAAAAGATCTTAATTCGAAAAAAACCTAGACGAATTTTAATTGTAGTAATTTTAGTAATTTTGTTAGTATAAGTTGGTGTGCAATTTAGCTGTTTAAGCATGAAGTGCTTTATTTACATTATTGGTGTCTTTGGAGACCGCCATTGAAATTTTCCGGCTATTTTTTTCGTAGAACATTTTATTTTTTTTATTTATTTATTATGAATTACAATACAAAGTAAATTTATATTCTAATTTTGGGTCCAGGGATTGAGCCGGAGTGACTAAGACCATAGTAGCTAGTTATTTGCAGCGACAGACCAGAGCTTCTGGTGGGAATCGAACCCACGACCCCCACGCTGATAGCCGAGCACGCTACCAACTCGACTACCGGGGCGCTCTAGAACATTTTAATCCTTGAATGTCTCTTTTCTCGAGAAAGGGTCAAGGCCGACAATTTTAAAAAAATGTCGTCACACTTGAGCCAAATGATATACATACTATTATGAAACTAAAGGCAAAATTGAGCTAATTGCCGTCTTTAGTTTTTCATTTCCTCATCCTGTTGCTCCATCACAGGACTAAAAAAATTCCAAAGGTTACAATTTGTCAAAAAATATTTTTAATACTTATTCGCACCACATGATAGCGATCTTAGCGCCAAATCAAAGTGGAGAATATCTATTAAAAATACTTCAAATATTATGCTTCTATCTGTATTGGTTCAGCATTAAAAACTAGTTCAAGGTTACTCCTTAGTTTTTCCAGTTTATTCATATGGTTGTTAATGCAAAACTTATGCAGATAGAAACTTTAATTTGAATTTAAGATAATTTTTAAAAAAATATATCCTTTGGAACTTTTAGATCCAGGATGAGGAAATGAAAAACTAAAAACGCCAATTAACTCACCTATAGTTTTAGAAGTATATCATCTGGTTCAAGTGTTATATGAACTGTCGGACAGTGTAATGAGAGGAGATAGAGAGTTAAGTTCTTCCATAAAAATGATCCTTATAAAATTCCACAATATAGTTATTACAATAAGAATTCTCTCAGACATTAACTTGCAACATTTGTTTCACTAAGTATAATACTCCCGTCGACCAAAATATAAAAACTTTGACCCACTGTAAAAATGAAATTCAGAAAAGTTGGACTATAAGTTTATTCTACAAAAATGATCTACTCAACATGGCCTTTCAGAATTATAAGGTCGATACTCTTTCCAAAAATCTTGTAATTTTAAATCAAAATAAAATGATTAAATCTAATCTAAATTTCATCAGAACTATTAACAAAATTCGTATACCCTCCACTAGGATACAGTGAAACTTCGATATAACGAAAAACTCAGCTTAGTTGGCCGTTATACGTGACCATTCTCACGGGAGAGTCAAGTAGTGCCTTAAGGCACCGTTTTGAATGAACCACAACACTTGGAAAGGTCTTTTATTATTTATTTAAAAAAATGAGATATTTGATTAGATCATAGATTTGATTAGACATCGGTCCATGTTTTGATATGGCCCCTTAAAATTTCCTTCCAGTTGTTTTTTTCGACCACAAGCTTTACCGGGTTTTTGCCAAATTACGTACAACACATTATATTTCACCTAGATATATCTATTGTTTTGATATAGCCTTAGGGTTTGGGGTCCGGGAATTCCCGAATCTTTTTTCCCGGGAAAAAATTTTTAATTTCCCGGGAATACGGGAAATATTAAAAAAATAATTGATGTATTATGTTGATCAATAATTTAATGTTCCTATATAAATTGGAATTTTTAGATGTATTTCAAATTCATATATGTATTTACATTACTGACAATAATAAGTATTTGTTGAGTATTTGCAGGATCTTTATTGTGAAATAAAAATATCATGTCGACAATACTATGGCTTACATAATGTAAATTTTATTGTTTTCCTAGAAGAATCGAGGTGAACATATTCTTCAAGAACAATTTACTGTACATATGTAGCCAGAAAGAAATGGTCTAAAAATAGAAATACAATAAAAATTGTTCGCCTGGAAACTTTCAAGAGAAATATAATAGGAATATAAATATATGCTACTGTGTATTTCAATGGCCATTTTTAAGAATGACTGGACTATTTCAATATTTTTATTTTTTATGAATTTATTAAATTAATGTTAATTTGTTATGTTTTTATTGTTTTACAGTTTAGAATATTCCCCCCTGTTTCTATAAAATATTTTTGTCTCCGGACGAATGAATATTCTAAATATTCTAAATGTGTCATAACATTCTCCGTCATATGAGTTATTTGTTTCCTTAATCGTTTTCAATTTTGAATATAGTGTAGGTGTCAGTCACTTCTACCTGCGATATAAATGTCCAATTTTGACGATTAGTCTACATCTTTTCAAGTTTATAATGAGAAAATGTAATTTATAATCAGAATATGTAAGTTCATGATGAGAAATGTAAATTCATAACAGGAAATGTAAATTCATAATAGGAGCATGATAATTCACAATCAGCACTCTAAATTCGTAATGTGAAATGTAAATTCATATAGAGAAATATAAAATCATAATAAGAACATACAAATTGATAATGAGGTATATAAATACAAAGTGAGAAAATCCAAATTGATAATGAGAAATATAAATTCTTATTCAGGAATATATATTCATAAAATATAAATTCATTATAAGGAACTGTAAAATTTATAATCGAACCTATGTATGTACGTATGTATTTTTATCAATGTTCTCATTATAAATTAACATTTTTTTATTTTTTCATTACATTTTCTGATTATGAATTTGGATTCTCTGATTACAAACTTGTATATTTCATTATGAAATGGTATGTTCCTATTATGAATTAATTATTCTCAATATAAATTAACAATTTTCATTATGAATTTATATTTCTCATTATGAATTAACATGTTCCTATTATAAATTTACATTACCCATTATGAATTTATATGTTCCTAATATGAATTTTACATTTCTCAATATAAATTTGTATGTTCCAAATATAATCTTGAAAAGGTGTAGAGTAAAATATTTGTAAAATATTTTGACAATAACATTAGTTTTTAATTTGTAATGTGACAGTATTGAAAAACAACATACCAGTTATTAAATGTTGATATTTTAAACCATATTGGATATACCTATAAATAAATTACTTTTTCCCGGGAATTCCCAGGATTCCCGGGAATGAAATTTTTCATTCCTCTTTTCCCGGGAAATGAAAAAGTCCGGGAACCCCAAACCCTATATAGCCTCCATACAAATGCCCTTCATAATTTCACAATTTTACTTTTACCTTTCGAATATAGAGTGATAAAGCCGAAATGATTTGGGAAAGCGCATTAAGCAAACCAAAAATTAATTTTAGTAGTTGTGTATTTTTATTATGTTGTTTATTTTTATTATATATTTTTAATTTCAACTGCAATCGCATCTATAATTCTTGTAGAGTAAATACCAAGAAATCCATCAGTTATAGAGTGTCATACTGATTTAAATTTTAATTTATTTAGATTTAAGTTACTGTAATTTAAAATTTATTTAAAAAAAAATAGAAAGGGTTCACCATAATGTCCACAATTTCACATTTTTGCAAATAGGAAAATACATTTGGATTCGTCATAGAGATAAGTACAAATTTCCTCAAGAATATGAATATTTTCCCAAGAAATGGGGCGTAAATTCTCAGTCATTTGTATGCAAGTGCGAGGATTTACTAACGCCATCTAGAAATAACTTTCTTATTACTATGCTAACACAAAAATAGAAGCAACTTTAAGTAAATTTTATCATTATCTCTTTGTTAACAGTCAGACTTACGTTGTCCATATTAAATTGTATAGTCTTTGACAGGTTTACTATGTTTTGCATTACCATAACATTGGTTTGTGTCTCCGATACACACGGTGGTTAACAAAGTGACATTAGATGACTTCGCGTCAATTTTAAAAGGATTTTTTATTATATTGAGTGAAATTTTAACTTTTATTAATGTTTTTGTTATCGCAGCTTAGTTATCCAGTCTTAAAGATAAACAATATTAAGGAATATTTCGATAAATATACCAAAAACTGATTCAAAACAAAAATGTTATTTTCAAACAGATCAATAGTTTCGAAATTACAAGAACTAATATAATTTACTACACTATTTCACACTCGAATCGTAAGTTTTGACATTCATTTTTCTACACTTACTACAATGACAATGGTTTAATGTAGACACCGCAAAGTGGTCCAGAATCAAAATCCTTCCCCAATTCAATAAATTTTGTTCTAGTAAACATTTTTGAGTTTGGTAAAAAATTTAAACTAGACAAGGGCCCAAGGATTATTTTGAGATATTAACATTGAAAATCGATTTTAAAGAATTGTAATTTTTTATTTTCTTTCTATGTTTTTTAACATTATTTTACGTACTGGTTCATAATGGACAGAATTTTTTTTGTATTGCAGATTTTCACCTTGTTCAGATTTTGAAAATTGGAAAAAAGTAATATCTTTTTTCGACTTTGTCAAACTGTTTCTTTAATTTTTTAGAGATTTTGAACTAGAATTTGTTTTTTAGAAAGTGTGTTTGTGCCACATAAATTTTGTTTGTTATAAATATTTGAAAATACCCTTCTTAAAAAAATTAATGAGTTTGGATCAACATAACATTTTTTTTTGAATAAAATACATACTTATATGTACTCACTTTTTGTAGGAAACTTTTGCTTCACGAAATTGCACGCCAAAAACGAAAATTACGCAGTTTTTTGCATTAACCTTTCAAAAGTAAGTACTTAGCTAAAATGATGAGCAAATTTTCTTTATCCTCAAGATAAATTGCATGCCAACAGGAATTATGCCCAAAAACCTTAATAATAACTGATTTTGCAGACAAATCGAATTAATACAGGTATACTGCACACAGTTAGCATTGCAATTCATTCAGGAGTAACCATTGCCATTGTTTTAATCTTCGTATACATGAATATCAATTTCATCCACCTTAAATTCGGCAAGAGTTTTTGTATTCTTAATTCTAGATTTTGTATATATTACTTTTTAACAATTTTACACGTGGCAGGTTCCACTGGTACCTCCACAGTAACCTAAAACCTAGGTAAAAATAAGGGCAATCAATGCAACTTCTACGTAGAAGTTACATTAGAATTTACCCTAACCTAAAAATTAAATCCTTTTTAATTGTTATTCGAATGATGTGAATTGATGTGATTGTATAATTGATAACATTTTTATAATGCATATACACACTCAGTTAATGTTTTCATTATATATACAACTTCAAAAATACCATAATGCGCGAACTACGGCATATGCTGAAAAAATTTGCTATTTACAATAATCAATCAGCGGTTGCCAAAAGTTTTCGCTTGATCAAAGAACGCGAGTGAACTAAAATCACTGTAAAAATTTGCAAATTGGTTGATTTTGTTAGAAATCTATACTTCTTTCACAGAAAATAAAAATTTCGGTTTAGATGGTAATTTGTCGATATCGAATCCTGTAATTAACATCCAACTTAAGGCAGTACCCATAAAATCCATTTTATCGATCAGATGTTTAAATAAGTTCGTTAAGCACTCCCGTGGCTCATACTCTTTTCTCAATATTGGTTTATTGATCATGACACCTTAAAATCTACTTAACATTAAAAATTTAACAAAATGGCCTGTGTTTAATAAAAAATGTATTGTGTTTTTGATTTCATACGAAAACAATCGGTTGGCTTTGATCATATATTTCTGAGCAATAATAATTATTTTAGCAAAATAAAGTATGTTATTAGTTAACAATATCACAACTAAAGTGTAAAGAGAAATATATATGTATATAAAAAAGTGGTGCTATAAAACTCTAACTACTTCAAGTTTATCTATCCTCTTCTTTTGCGGAAGTTTTTAAATTAAGGAAGTTTCCAGTTTATTTATTTATGTATATTTAGGGAAAGTTTTTGTATTTTTTAGTTTTTTTTCTTGTTTTGTTGATTTAGACTTAACAATAATATAATAAGAGCAATGTTTATAGTTCTAATAAAGCACTAATTTCATCTTTTAGTTTCTGTGGACTGAATACACCGCGCTCCGTAATTATACCGGTAATTAGTGAGGCGGGTGTTACATCAAAGGCAGGATTCCAACAATTA
The DNA here is from genome assembly GCA_947397865.1 of Polietes domitor. Lineage (NCBI taxonomy): Eukaryota > Metazoa > Arthropoda > Insecta > Diptera > Muscidae > Polietes > Polietes domitor. The sequence continues at coordinate 191,978,825 of OX377618.1, read as the reverse complement.
ATACCGGGCGCTGCTATTCTATGCTCGCCAACATGCGTCATTTCACGATCTGGCCTCTCCTCGATAATGATGTGATCTCCACTGGGTATTTGCAAATCAATGGAGGTCAATGGTGCGGCCACAAAAAATGGCACACCATGATGCTTAGCTACGACAGCTATTTGATAAGTGCCTATTTTGTTGGCGGTGTCACCATTGGCAGCTACCTAAAATACATAATGGGAATATATTGAATAAATATATGAATTCTTTTCAATTTAGATTTTGCAAATTCAACAGCGCCCGTTTAACAACATACATTTAGTATTGCGACAACGTGAAGTGTAATCATAATCATACTCAAATTGTGTTCAATACTTACTCTATCGGCTCCCACTACCACTGCTGCGACATTTTTAGCGCGCAAAAGGGCGGCCACCATGCTATCCAACACCAATGTAGCTGGTAATTTATCATGTACTAATTCATAGGCTGTCAGGCGAGCTCCTTGATTATACGGCCGCGTTTCGGTACAATAAACATGTTCTATGATGGAATTGTTAATTTGATAAAATGAGGATGATTTTTTGAAATATAAACAAATTTCGTACCCAATTTCTTAAGCTCGTGTAACTTTCTGACCACGCCAAGTGCTGTGCCATAACCGGCCGTTGCCAGTGATCCCGTATTACAGTGAGTTAAGACACGCACGGGGCCGTCTTTACCGGAACTTTCTAAAATGGCTTTAGCGCCATTTGTACCGATAGCTTTATTGTCTGAGATGTCCTTCTGCAGCATTGCTTCGGTGACATCAAGGAATCTGAAATAAAATTAAAAAATAGAAAATTAGATTAAATTATCGTGATCGTGATTATTTATTCTCCTTCGTTAGTAAAACAGTGGTAAATTAAGTGCAATTACTCTTAGTGACTACTGTGTGTTCAAATAATGAATCTGCACAAAATCGTGAATCTAAATTTAGCCTTTTTGGAACATTCCAATGAATGTGGTGGAACAAAACTACTCTACGCGATCTGTTTAGACTTTTTTCCCTATAACAAAGCAACTTCGAACAAAAACCCATTATTTCAGAAAAATGGTCTAGGGTTTGGGCTTTCTCGGACTTTTTTCATTTCCCAGGAAAACGGGAATGAAAAGATTCATTCCCGTTGAAAAATAATTTATTTTAGGTATGTCCAATATGGTTTAAAATATCAACATTTAGTAACTGGTATGCTTTTTAAACCATTAATCCCCAACGTACACGTTCGCGTTCACTATTTCAAGGTTTTCGTACTTTTCAATATGAATGCAATTCTTGTTTATTAAACTATATGGCACAATTGATCGAGAAGTACGAAAAAAAAAATCTTTTTTAATATTGTATTACGAAATTTATTACAAAAAAGGTTAAAATACTGACAAATTAAAAAGGAAAATATTTTAGAAATTATTTTTCATTTTATAATTATTTTACTCTAAACAAATCGTCAGAATTGAAGGAGTCATAATATTGGACATTTAAATCACAAGCACAAGTGACTGGCATCTACGCTAGATTCAAAATTAAAAAATGTTTAAGAGAAACTCGTATGGCTGAGAATGTTAAGACATGTTTAATTTAGTGATATATATTTTACACAAGCAGTGGGGAAATAAAATTGTAAAAGCAATAGAAACTTTAACAAATTTTAATATTAATTAAATGAACACATAAAAAATAAAAACATTGAAATAGCGCAGTCATTAGTTCTTAAAAAGGGTCATTTAAATATTCCGTAGGGTATATTTCTATTCATATTAGATTTCTCTTGAAAGTTTCCAGGTGAAAAATTTTAATTTTATCCCTATTTTTAGACAATTCCTTACTGATTTCATATGTGAAGTAAATTCCTCTTTAGGAAGATTTTTACCTTTTATTTTGTCGATTCTTCTAGAAAAACATGAAATTTACAGTTAAACCAGATAGCACGAGTGATTAATGATTGGCACTATGTCAGCCAGCATAGTATTGTCAGTATAATATATTTGTTTCACAATAAAGATCCAGCAAGTATCATCACTAAAAGTTTGTGGTTTTCGCAAAAATGGCGACTTAGCGAATTTTAAAAGCATTGTTTGTAGTAATCTATATACATAAAAATCAATATGTCCTGTATGTCTGTATGTTCCGTATAGGACGCCAATACGGTGGACCGATTCACCTTAAAATTTTACTGTAGCTAACCAGTGGATGGTTTCTGGCTATACTAGGTCATGATTGGACAAAGGGGCGAGGTACTGCCCACACAAACTATACTTTCAAATTATCAATTAGTAGTATTAATTTTATCATCAACAGCATACGAAGTAGGGGAATAGAGAAAAGTGAACCTGCGCAACGCCGGGTAAAAAATATAATATAAACAAATGGTCATTATTATTGCCAGTAATGTAAACATATGAATTTTAAATATATCTAAAATTTCCCATTTATATAGTAAAACTAAATTAATAATCAATAAATATTTTTAATATTTCCCATATTCCTGGTAAATTTAAAATCCCGTCCTTGTTTGGGAAATCCCGTAAAAAATGGCTCGTAAATTACCAGACTCTAGTCGCAGACTTAAAAAATAAAAATAATTGAGTTGTCGAGGCTCTTGTTATTGCACATATTGTGCAGAACGCAGCTCGCATTTATTCTTTCGGTTGCTCCGTGCACCGGAGTGTTTTTGTTGTAGAGCCTTTCAATTGCGTTCCTTGTATTACTAAAGGGGATCTTCAGAAATGGCTTTAATTTGTGATTCCTACCTCCTAAAACACAAGCGTATCGTTTTCCCGGTCGAAGTCTTTTTGAAAACGTCGGTGTCCTGCAACTTGTCTCTATCAACATGAGGAAAATGACATCCAAGAATTTGCATGTGAAATAAGTATATTCTGGTCATCTGGTAGCTGCCTACGGGATCTCGAAAATAGCATTCCTCCAGAAAATGTGCGCGTTGCCAAAATTTACGTTTTTCGACAACACACAAAAACAACCCCAAATATTGATTGTTTACATTATTTTTTCGAATTTTGTTTTCAGTTATTTCAGCTGAGAAGAAGTTGTGTCAACTTTTTTTATTATATGTTAGAATTTGGATATTCACCACTTTTTTCTTGGCATATTTGCGATTATTTGTGGATTTTTTGATCTGGTAACATTTTCATGCACTCACAACACGTAAGGCTATGCGAACGAAAAGTCAGAAGTCGCTTTTTGATGCGAAAGTGAGTGACTGGTTTTCGTTCGCATAGATTTTCTTTCGACATCGTGGGTCAGGCAGTATGACTCTCTTTGTGGAAGTACATTTTTTAATTTTTTGTTTAAATTGCATAAATAGTATTGATCGATCGGACCTATACTACATTAAAAAATCATTTTTGTTGTACAGTGTAATCAGTGTACACCTCGGAGTACAACAACAATTTTTATTTTTTTTTAATTAGAAATAATTTGAAATATTGAATTTTTATGAATATTGAATTTCTGGACAATGTCTCTGTGTTATATTCAACCAAAATTGAGTATAAGCTAAGATCTGAATTTATCGCATGTCATTTTATACAAATTCTATTTTAACTCCAATAGAAAAAATAACAAAATAAAATTGAATATTCTTAAAAAATTCCTTACACAGGCTTATTATTTACTAATACGAACAACGACAGATCAAAAGAAATTTCAAAAATGTCGTTTTTTAAAACAAAGTTGTCAGTTGCATATGTTTTGTCCACAGCAGTTTTTATATCTATCAATAAAAATGCCGACAACAAAGAAATTTTAACAGAATGTAATTATTTGAAATTCAATGCTGTATTAATATTTATTTAAACATCAATATTTTCTTTGTGATTCCAATTTACAAACTTGCAGAGCCTCTTAATGTAAGTCACACTCAGTTGCATATGTTTTGGCCACCACTGTACATTGGAGCCCTACGTTTTTATATCTAGTCGTTATTCCCGGAAACAATTTATTGTAGATGCTCAGAATTCTTACCTTGACATTCTTATTTCATTATCTCTGCATCAATAGGTGGTATGTGTTGTGAGCTGTCTTTGATTAGATTTATTGTTTTAAGCCGAGTTGCATTTATTAATGGACTTTATGTTGTATGAGTAATGCCATTTACATAAACGTTCCGGTGCCTTACGGACTTTATGTTGTATGAGTTATGTCATTTATATAAATAACATTGATCATACGTTCCGGTGGCTTATGATCTATGGGCGGATTATTTTTCGCTCAAAAATGAATTTGAATAAATGCTACTACTTCTGTCAATACTTCAAACCCGATTTTTCGATCAAAAATGAATTTGAATAAATGCTACTACTTCTGCCAATACTTCAAACCCGAAGTAAACACTCGGACAAAAATTGTAGTCATTCCACTACGTGCGTCACCAATTTTTGGTCATGCAAATATCCATATAATTCTTGAAGTAGATGCCAACTATAATTAAACTGTGTACTCTAGAGCGTACCAGGTTACAAGTAAAAAAAAAAAAGTTCGCCGTACACCTTCGAATATGAAGTATTATTGAAAGGTAGTTTCAAAAAAAAATTTTTTATTTTTTTATGCCGAACGTAGGGGTCGCGCTTTTACATTTTTCTATATAACTTCTGCATTTATAAACGGATTTTAAAGTGTGATACATCGATGTTTTTGTCCGATTTTTTTGTCTTTGAAGTCATTGAGCTCAAACATGATTCATGATTTTATGCGAGCTTTAATTTTCGATTATTAGAGTGGTATATTAGGGTAGTAGCAACTGAGAAATGATGGGTAAGTACCAGAAGGGGGTGCTTGAGCTCAATGACTTCAAAGACAAAAAAATCGGCCTCGTCGAGACAAAAACATCGATGTATCACACTTTAAAATCCGTTTATAAATACAAGTTATATAGAAAAATGTAAAAGCGCGACCCCTACGTTCGGCAAAAAAAAATAAAAATTTTTTTTTGAAACTACCTTTCAATAATACTTCATATTCGAAGGTGTACGGCGAACTTTTTTTTTGAGGTACGCCCTAGTGTACTCAGTTTTTAATTTTCTAGTCGAGTTTACGTTTAACATTCCAAAAAATAATTGATAAACATAATTTTTCGAGGGCTTATATTCATATATTCATAAGTGGCTATAAACCATTTTCTCGAAAATGAGTTTTTGATGCGAAACTATTCTCAGATTTGGATGTCATCTGTCATATAAATTTGGAGAAGAAATTTTTTAAGCCGTTTTTTTCTGATTTGGCTATCTACTCACATGTTAATTTGTGACTGTAAAAGTAGCATAAAAATAATATAAATAATATAGTTCAAAAATGGAGCAGCATATAACCGAAGGTTGTAATTCGCTACAACGATTTGTTTAAAACATTTTTCTAGATTTAGGGCATATCGTACTATCAAATTCCATCATTCCGCGGTTAATAGCATTTTGGTTCCCAAGTTATCAGGCTAAAATAGGATAAATAGTGGCTGTAAAGTCAAAAATTGTAAAAAGTATCTTTAGAAAAACCCGCGTAACTTTTTGTCATATTGAGAATACCTGACTTCATGGGGAATATTTGTGTCAGAAAAGTTTCAGAATCCTGAACAGAGACAGTTTAAATATAAGCAATTGCAACCGCGGATTTTGAATTTTCCAACAATTGCAGCGAGACTGGCGACATATACTATGTTACAAGCGACATTGGTTCTTAATACACAAGCAAAAATTCAGTCGGATCCGTTGGCTAGATCCCGAGAAAATCAAAAACACAATAATGTCATGTGTGAAAATTATTTTAGCCATATTTGCTGAAAATGTTCCAAAAATATCCAATTTGTATTTTTTGTTTACCATGCCCTACCGCAATATCCACTTTTTATAAAAAATTTGGAAAAATTGATAAAAATGGTACCAATCCAACAAGTTGCTTAGAAAAGAAACTAGAAACAAGGAATAAAATGAATTTATATTTTTGTGGGGGAGGCTTAGCCTAGTTGGGGTGTAATAAAAAATGCTTGTTTATTAGGGCTGTTTTTATATAATCCGGGACAAAAAACGTTAATTTTTTACTCAAAATAAAATATTTTTTCTATTTGTCGTCCACTGCAATATAAATGTTTGTATTAAAACAAATTTGCAAATAATAATTGTTAGCTGACATTTTAGTCTCGCATAAACTCCACTTATACTGGATAGCCATCCAGACTAAGTCACAAATTTTAATATAAAATTATTTTTTACACATTTTGTTGATACACACACGTCTTATTTATTTATTATTTTTAATATGAAGATTTAATCCAGCGAATTCGTTGACGCATGGTAATACAGTTGCAAACGTGTAAAATAAACTGAAGCGGAACTATTCTCGTCTTCTTGGGACTAACGATGTCGTTAGTTCTGGACTAGCGCCATTTCCTGCATTTACGTATTTTGACACCCGTAGTGCAGCTCCGTTGCAACTATGGAGCGCACTTCACTCTTGTATATTAGGCCCTTAAATTAACCTATGTCGAAGGATGAGGAAGGAGTTCCTACAAAATACTATAAAAAATTACGCAATATGAAAGCCTTGGAGAGCACATTACTGAAATACTTCTTATCTACGTATCTACAAAATCATTGGCCTGTTTTTCACCGAATATATTCCAAGTTGCAGAATTAAAAAACGCCAAAAAACATAACTTACTTTTGTTTCATTTCATCAACAGTAATGCTTTCATCCTTCGTCAGCTCATTCGCTAAAGCAATCAATTCATCGGCGGCAATTTTCATATTGACAGCTGTTGGTCTGGCCGATACAAGATAATTAAGTTTACCCTCAATCTCTTGTCGTAGTGTCTTCTTAGATTCGTATGCTTCCGGAAAAATTTCCACCGCCAACGACAAACAGCCAACAATAGCGATGGCAGGAGCACCACGGACCTGTTGTTGTAATAAACCAAAAGAAAAAGAAGAAAACTTAAATTTAAAACACGCACACACAAATGTACATTTGTATGTTTATATCTATGGATGTACAATAACAAAAGCTGATCAAAACAAAAACACTCATGAGTAAATACAGAAGAGAGATAAAAGTGATGTGTTTCATTTAAAACAACACAAGTCAAAGTAATCAAAAGCGTAAGTAAAACAAAAACAAATCTCAACGTCCGTCACATAATCTTGATTTCTCACGAACACTATTTGCACACTTCACGTGATACGCGAAAATCAACAAATGAACTGAGATAAAGAAAATATATAGACGGATACAAACACACACATGTATAAGTATGTGCATTAATGTACAGCCCCTGGGCATTGAACTAAGACAGATTCCATTTTTATTTTTAAATTTCTTGTCATACTTTCTTTCTTGACATACCACTTTTTGGTTTTTAGCATGTTTCTTTTTTGTATATTGTGATTACATACAGCATTTGCAAGGGTATGACCAAAAAGAAACGAAAAATCCTGTTGTAATAAACAAAAAATGAGACAAAAACATCTTACAGTCATTTTTATTAGTGTCAAGAAAATCTTTTCACAGCTCGCATTTTTTTTTTAATTTTTTGACAGTTGTTTGTGATTGACAATTTTTTATGATTTGCATTGCTTTTGTCACTGATTGTGGCAGTCAGTTGATGATCAGTTTATGTTGTACGGACATCACTTCGTCCAGAACCCTTGCAAGGGAGCTCGAGCAAGAGTGTGGAGTAATTGTTTCTCATGAAACAGTCCGACAGGCCATACTGAAGAACAAATATTCATCAAGAGCAGCAAGGAAAAAACCTCTCCTTTCTTTAGTTAATGTAGAAAAGCGCTTTTCTTTCGCTGTGATGTTTGCTTCCCAAACGAGTGACAATTGGGATGACGTCATATTTTTCGACGAGACGAAAATGATGTTGTATTACAACGATGGACCGTATAGAGTAAGGCGAAAGCCGTTAACATCACTAGAAAACCGAAACATCATTCCAACTGTTAATTGGAAAAATGCCAGTAATGATTTGGGGGTACATCTCAAGCAAAGGAGTCGGAGACTTAACCTTTATATAAACGTCCATGGACGCTCAGCAATATTTAGACATCCTAAAGACCAATTTGGTAAGCAGCGCGAGGAAATTTGGAAAAATTAATCAGAAAAAACAAATCAAAATTCAAATTTTATCAGGATAATGACCCTAAGTATGTAATATGTAATATGGTGCAGATGTGGACTCTCTATAATTGCGGAAAATTTACAGGCGTATTTATCCTATCGTACCTCAAAGTCCTGAAGAAAAATGTCGCCAACCCAAAAATATGACAGCACTCAAAGCAAAAACGATTACAATGCGTGGTGGATGCAAAGAGGGGTCATACCAAATACTAACTTAGTAACAAATTAGCGTAAATACTTATTAGATTTAATATAAACACATTTGTGAAAAGAGTTTCTTGACACTGCCAAACTAGAGAAATATTTGTTTTTGTTGTACGTTTAGTTTATTTTACATGGAATTTGCTTTATTTTTTTAATAACCCTAACTAAATAATGTATATAATCATAATAAATCAAAAGAATATATGTGATAAATAAAAAACATATATAGGATGAAATTTTGGATTTATTTTGTACGTGTAAAGTCATTCTTGACATACTGTATGTATGCCAAACAAAAAATATAATTGACTAGAACAGAGACAATCTATCCTTAGAGAGTGTAGAATTTAATCATACCATTTCTATAATAGCTACGTTAAGTGAAACTTTTAATGACCATTTGCATTTTGAGAATGAATATATTTTTGAAATCAATATAGAAGATCAAATGATCCCTAAGGAAAGTGTAAGTCATATATTTTTTATTTTTTGCATTCTTCCGTAAAATTTGTAAATATTTCATAAATTCATTTGAATTTGACAGTGAAAATATTCATATGCTTTTATAAATTTGTAATAAAAAAGTAGAATACCGTACATTCAAGGCTTAAAATCGCGGTTCCAGCGACGCCAAACAATTGCATTTTTCTCATTGTTCGACCGTTTATTAAATTTAAACATTTATCGACGAATGTACATTAATTTTTATTTTTATTTTCAGGTTTAGGTTTGACATTTGCAAAATGGGACGCGTCCAATGAGTTTTCGGTTCGCCCAATAAGCTGAAGATTGTTTGGCAGGAGATGAATAATTTTACCGAAAAATCGTATTTTCAGATGAAGCTCATTTTCATCTCGGAGGCTATATCAATAAGCAAAGTTGCCGCATATGGGTTCAGAGAACCCACACGTGAATATTGAGAAGCCAATACATCCACAACGAGTCACTGTTTGGCGTGGATTTTGGTCTGGCGGCATCATTGGGCCATTTTTCTTCGAAAATGAGCAAGGAGCCGCCATTACCGTCAACGTTACCGTGCCATGCTCAACGAATTTTTGTTTCCAAAAATTCAAGAGAATGACATGGACGACATTTGGTTCCAACATGCCACACAGCCAACGCACTGTTTTTGAAAATCGAATAATCAGCCGAAATTGTAATGTCTATTGACCGCCTCGTAGCTGTGATTTGAGCTCTTTGGATTAATTTCTGCGGGGATAAGGATAATTGTTACGCAAACCAACCAGAGACAATTGAAGCGTTGAAACATTAGACAGAAGTTGTCATTAAAGAGATTCGAGTCGGAACAATCGAAAATGTACTGAAAATTGGGTTGATCGGATGAGGTACTGCTGATCCAGTCGTGTTAGTCATGTGATTGATATTGTGTTCCATTATTAAATGACAAAGTTCAACCTTTCCAATAAAACCAGAAAAAAACCTTCCTTAAGAATTATAAATGCTCTCTATAACGAGGGGACATCCCTCCTATAGAGAAGAGTTTAATTTTCAGTATTTTTACAATACGTAAAAAAGCTGGCGACTTCTGTTAAACCCTTTCTATCAATCAGATCTCATTGCATGCCATTGATCCGTTATAACTTTTTAAACTACCCTCGCATACTTATTTAGATGTTATTATTGTGAAGAATGTCATCACTTATGCTTTGACGTTGATTATGATGTATTCAACATCAAGCAGAACATGCCAAGCTACAAATAAATAATAAAGATATTTTACTCAGGGTACGAGAATGTCTGAAATGCGATTGGTGACATGTGGACTGGTGGCTATTGTGAAAGCATTTTCGTATCCCCTTTGGCCCAGAGCAAAAAATCTGGCAACATGTCGTATGGGATAAAATGCATATTGTTGAGTAATTAGAAGGTAAATTGATTATTTAAAACTGTTTGTACATACATACATTTATATACAAATACACATACATATATTACAATCATATATATTATGTACATAGTTCATGTGTAAACTAGTACAGTGCATTTGATGGAAATGTATACGAAAAAATACGACGATAGGTATTTATAAAAAATCATATGAGATTATTCGTTCCAACTTATTTTTGTCAATCGCTGTTGGCAAAAATTTTCGAAAAAAAATGTTGTTTTACAAAAAAAAACCTAATATAATTTTCATGACTTGACATTTTGTGTACTTTCAGTTTGCTCTAGATTTTTAAAACAATCAGTTTGTGAAACAAATGTATGTATTAAAATGTAACTCACATTACATGAGAGTACCTTGCCAAAATCCTCTTAAAAAACACAAACATTTTCCCCGGTTGTCATACTCTTCAGACTAAATCCCACTGAGTTTTACATTATTTGACCATCCATTAACTAACTAGTGAAACGCTCTGCTAATGCCATAGAACTAACATTTAGTTATCCAACAGGTGTTCTAATCTTTTATGAGATCTATCCGATTTTAGTAGATTGTCTGTGAATACTTTGCATGCGGTATTCTTATCGAACGTATTGTAATTGCATACGAGTACATCCATCGTATGACAAATTTCGACTAAACTAATATATTAATGTATTCTTTCTTTAGATTGGCGCTATTTCATTTGAAAGAATTTTGAAAATGTCAAGAGAAACAAACGCAAACGACAGATTTATTAACAATTTGAAATTTGCAGATTTGTAAAAAAAAATAAATGCATAAATGTCTTATTTATAGTTGCGTTGAAATTATTTTAAAAATATTCTTATTTTAGACCTCAACAATAAGCTTATTTTGTTTTAATTGTCAACGATGTTGAATTCGAATATTAAGTTATTTCTATGATTTGCTGGATTAAAATTCCACATAGAAATTGGAATTTAAATTCGTTCAGTCGATTAAGTTTGAGTAAACTATTTGTTGTTCTTGTTGGTACCAAATTGTGATATTTAGCAATTTTGGAATTATTCGTGTTACCAGGGCTATAATGGTCTAAGTCACACTTTATCCGTTTTGAGATATGCAATGGTTTATGTTTTGAGTCAATTGAAAAACATTTTTTCACCGAAGAACAATTTTTTTTCATAGAATATCGAACTTTTATAAAAAAAATCGACAACGTTGGTACCTCTAAGGGAACCACTACTTTCAGAGCGTGCACTGACTTACACCACTTTCATTCTTCTCAAAATTGAAAAAAAAAAAATAAACAAAAAAATATTTTATTTTAATTCGAACTAACTCTAAAGACAATTTTGGTGTGTATAAAATGAGAATTGTCATTGTACATTTTCATAAATGTCAACAAGAAAAGTTCTTAAATTAGAGATCTGATGAAAGTAAAGACAAAAATTGGCATATCTCAATTTTTCTGTATTTTCAACTTAGAGCACTATTATACTAACTGGCACATATATAAACACTATGCCACAAAAGTCTACAAACGATAGTAAATTATGAATAGAATAAGAATTGCTGTTTTGTTGTTCACACACGACAAAAACCACAACATTTTTTTATGTGGTTAGAGAGGGCTTCTTATATGTCTAATGTTAAATCGAAGTTGGAGAATAGTCTCCAGTAAATAAAAATTAATAAAGCATAAGTCATTTGTAGACTTTTGTGGCATAGTGTATATCATTTGGGACAGAAAAAAGTGTAACACATTGAATGAATGGCTTAGAGCCCTAAGTATGTTTAAACCAAATCCGTTTCACGACTTTTTAAGCTGTTTGAAAGCTATATTCGTCCGTCCGGTCTGGCTGGTGTACACGTATCGCTGTCGAAGGGAGTTGAGGAATTTATTCAAACTTTGCACATATGACTATTTTTCTCAAAATTAGTACAAGGTAGCGCTAAAATAACCTTCCGATGTTTTTTGGCTGTAATTAAAAAAATGAAAAACTTTGATTCTTCTTGTGGATTGTTTTTATTTGGTCATTTAATTTTTTTACATCAAGTCGAGAATATGATGTCATGTAAATGGCCGCCGCCACAGTTGATTGTCATTTGAGCCCTTTTATGGCATTTTCCATTACTTTGGCCAAAACTTCCGGCGATAGGTCCTAACATTCTTGACGGATATTGTCTTTAAGAGCTGCAAGAGTCTGAGGCTTGTTGACATAAACCCGCGACATCAAAAAGCCCCACAAAAAGAAGTCTGAAGCGCTCAAATCAGGCGATCTTGCTGGCCAGTGCAAATCGCCAAAACGGGAGATTAGGCGCCCGGGAAATGCATCCTTCAGCATATCGGTTGTGGCACGTGCAGTGTGTGCCGTTGCACCGTCCTGTTGGAACCACATGTTTTCCAATCCCAATTCATCAAGTTGCGGCAAAAAGAACTCGTTGATCATTGCTCTGTAGCGCTCACCATTCACAGTAACCGTTTGGCCCGCGACGTCTTCGAAGAAAAAAGGTCCGATGACTCCTCCAGCGAAAACAGCACACCATACAGTGACTTTGAGCGGGTGTAATGGCTCTTCGTGGGTTACACGCGGATTTTCAGAGTCCCAGAAGCGTAAATTTTGATTATTTACGTACCCGCTAAGATGGAAATGGGCCTCATCACTCATGATTATTTTTGATGAAAAATCATCTTCCTTCATTAAGGATGGCTTGAGCGTATGTTAGACGCGATTGGCGGTCAGCAGCTAACAGCTGATGCACCGTCTGGACTTTGTACGGAAACATCTTCAAATCTTGTACCAAAATTCGCTGTAAAGACCGTCGACTGACACCCATTTGCGTGGCACGTCGTCTGGTCGATGTCGACGGCGCTTCCATGACATCCTCGGCTACAGCAGCAATATTCTCTGCAGAACGGCTACTCCGGGGTCTGCCACGCCTGGCAGCATCTCGTGTTGTGCCAGTCTCTTCGAGGCGAGCGGCTAAACGTCGCAGTGTTTCATCAGTAGGCGTTGGACGGCTAGGAAATCTGCGACGAAATTCACGTTGTGCCAAAGTCTCCGACCGATTATAATGTTTTATTTTAAAACTTTCATTACAATGAACCTCCATTAAGCGAACTCTTTCTTATGTGGACATGGATACAAAATAAATTTTTATTTTACCTCCCATAAGTGAACACCTCCCTTATGCGAACAAATTTTGGGTGGTTGTGACTCTCTGATGTTGAAAGGTTTTACTGTAGATGGTTTTGCCTCACAATTAAAGCTTTTATAATTTCTATACGGTTGATCGGTATATTCTGACTTGATATTTGTCATTGTTTCATAGGCGTTCGAATATGGGCGATATTGCCAACCCCCCTTCTGGTGCCTCCCACGCAAATTGGCATAAGCTTTGGTTAAAATAAAACTGATACAACTTCCACTAGGATAGTCGAAATCCGTTGCATTTTTTTAATAATGTAGAAGCTGTGGTGTCTGTCTTTTGAAATTTTCTTGGATGCACAATCCAAAAATAACCTTTTCCAAGCTATTCAGCCAGCATTCTGGCATTCTCCTTCTATTTTTCCGAGAGATTCGACATTTCACAAGAATATTTGTTCCCCCTTTCGCGGTTTAAAACTAAAGAGTGATTTTTTTGAGGTTAGGATTTTCATGCATTAGTATTTGACAGATCACGTGGGATTTCAGACATAGTGTCAAAGAGAAAGATGCTCAGTATGCTTTGACATTTCATCATGAATCGTCTTACAAACGAACAACGCTTGCAAATTATTGAATTTTATTATCAAAATGCGTGCTCTGTTAAGAAAGTTCATTGCGCGCTTCCATTTTATGGTCAGTTTAATCGACCCACTGAAGCGGCTATTCGGGCTATTGTGACTAAATTTCGCACCAAATTTACATTGTTGGACATTAAACCACCAACACGCTTACGTAGAGTGCGAACTGAAGAAAATATCGCAGCTCTATCGGCCAGTGTTAATGATGACCACCAATTTTCGATTCGTCGCCGTTCGCACCAATTGGGTCTCTGTTACTCAAAAACGTGGAAATGCCAAAATTGGACTAAGCGGATGGACCACCTAAGACGCAGCCGCGGTCAACATTTAAATGAAATTATCTTCAAAAAGTAAATGTCATGGACCAATCTAACGTTTCAAATAAAGAACCGATGAGATTTTGCAAATTTTATGCGTTTTTTTTAAAAAAAAAGTTATCAAGCTCTTAAAAAATCACCCTTTAATTGTTGAACATTAGCTAAAATGTCATTGTCACAACAGATATGCTACATTCAGCTGTCCAGTTAACAAACTATGAAGTTTAAAACGTAACGCAAAAATAGAAATTAAAATATGGTTACTTTTCCGCTATCTTCCTGCAGAAATCAATAAAATAGAGTATGATATGCCGGTCAGTTGTTGACTTTTGTCAATGGATTCTAGGGTTCTGGGTTTCCCGGACTCTTTTCATTTCCTGGAAAAACAATTTATTTTAGGTATGTCCAATATGTTTTAAATTTAGTAATTGTTGTGCTTTTTAACCCGTAGAAGCCCACTGTACACCAACGTGCACACTATTTCAAGGGTTCCTAATTCGTAAGTATTAAACTATGACGTCTTTAATTTTGAAGATTCATTCATATACAGAGGAAAATATTTTACAGAAAATATTCTAAACTGTAAAATCAATGGAAACATTGAAATTGTGCAGTCATTAGTTCTTACAAAGGGTCATTTAAATATGCCGTAAAGTATATTTCTATTCCTATTAGATATCTCTTGAAAGTTTCCAGATGAACAATTTTAATTGTATCCCTATTTTTTTAGACCATTTCTTACTGGTTTCATATGTTAATAAATTCTTCTTTGAGAAGATTTTCACCTTTTATTTCATCGATTTTTCTGGGAAAATAAGAAATTTGATGTTAAACCAGATAGCACGAGGGGTTAATCATTGACACTATGTCAATCATATCGAGCCATAACCGCCGAAAAAATGTATCCCACAAACTCGAAATTTTACTGGGGAAGGTTTTTTTTAAATAAAATCAGTTTGAATAAAGCTATTGTTTTAAAATTTATAATGTAAACATGAAATTTTGACAGATCATGCAAATGATGTTGAAATATCGATTTCGATAAAAAAACAAAAATCGATTATATTGTGGGATACATTATTTTGGCGGTAATGGCTCGATATTATTATGAGTATGATGTTTTAGTTTCAATATATCCTCACAAAAAGTGTGTATTCCCCTATATGGTTTTCGCAAAAAAAATAGCGAATTTAAAAATATTGTTTGTAGAAATATAATATAAACAAATTGTCAGTATTTACATTACTATTTTTTTGAAATATATCAACAATTTCCCATTTATATAGTAAACTAAATTAGTGGACAAAATAATTAATAAAATATTTTTTAATAAAGGGTGATTTTTTAAAAGCTATAAGAAAGTTTTTCAAAAAAAAAACACATAAAATTTAGAAAAATGCATGAAATATTTATTTTAATCGATAGTACGGTCCATATTAATGTTTGAAGATTATTTCATGCAAATGTTGACCTTGACTGCGCCTCAAATGGTTCATCCGCTTAGTCCAATTTTGGCATTTCCACGTTTTTGAGTAACAGTCATCATTAACACTGATGATGGTCATCATTAACACTGGCCGATACAGCTGCGATATTTTCTTTAGTTCGTACTCTACGTAAGCGTGTTGGTGGTTTAATGTCCAACAATGTAAATTTGGTGCGAAATTTAGCCGCTTCAGTGGGTCGATTAAACTGACCATAAAATTGAAGCGCGCGATGAAGTTTCTTAAGAGAGCACGCATTTTGATAATAAAATTCAATAATTTGCAAGCGTTGTTCGTTTGTAAGACGATTCATGGTTAAATTATAGACCAAACTGAAGATGTTTGACAGTGAAACAAAACTCGAAACGTGCGTCAGCTGTTTAAACCAGTGTTGCCAAAAAGATAATAGCTAAAAAATCACCCTTTATTTTCCCTATTCCCGGGAATTCTCGAAACAAAATTGGACGGCTCGGGAATAATAAACAATTAATTAAAAGCAAATTAAAAAAAACGTCATTAAATTTCTTCATAGTGCTTCTGAAATCGTCTTGCAGTCGAAATTATGGTCGATATCCATTTTACTTTTTCGATATCCATAAATTCCAGCATAACTTAATTTTAGCATAACAAACTTCGCACGCGGAAAATTTTCTCATATACAAGAAGGTAGTATCTGTACTATTGTCGATTGCTTTTTGGGGTGAATATAGCGTATTTTATCATGTTTATTAAAAATAATCAGCCAAAATCAAGCGAGGTGAAAAAACACCACTATTGTACGATAATAAATCATTAATTGTTCATTCAGCCACCAAAATATGTACGGCACAAAAGAAATGTGATAATTTTAGAGAATGATTAAATCGTCATAGCGTAAAAAACAATAAGAATTGAGGAACAACCAAAATTGGTCGCGAATATGCTATGTCGAATATGCTGAATACCCAAAAAATAAGAAACTACACTATGCAACAAAAAATAAAAATTAGTGTCCGGGACCTAAATATGGACATTTTTTCCGAAAGGTAATTAAGACTTAATCATTTTTCCACAGGTCCCAAATCCATTTTTTATGGCATAAAATGGAAAAATAAAGATACAATCTTGTAATTTTGCACATTTGCTAGACATATCATACGCAAAAAATAAAAATTAAATTGGGCCGATCGGACCACGCCCACTACCACCTCCCATATAAACTCAATATATATAACCAACATAATTATCACCCTGTATTGGTACAGGGTGACCAAAAACAAAACTTTATGAAAGCTTAAAAGAATGAAGAGTTGTTTATTTTGACGAAATATGTTTATCTAAACATTATTACAAAAGCAAAATATAGCATACAAAAACTGCAATTTAAATAATTATTTCAAGAAATAAAGTAAAATGTATACATGTGTACAAAAAGGTGAATGATTTTTTATACCATTTTAAATATACTTTCAATACCTTTTAAATAAAATATTGATGGGTCTCGTACACAAAACTAATTCAGAGATATAATAATATATATGTCTATGGCTAATCAAAAGCTGTGCTAAAATAAAATGACAATTTTTGGAGTCTGCCCAAAAATGCTGACGAGATATTAATTCCACCATAAACTACAACCTCAGACGAACACTTTCACATTTACACTTTGAGTCAAGTAGAGTCATACATATAACTTTTGGTCCACGACATTTATAGATTATGTTCTCTACAAATCACAGAAATACAATACTAATGAATACTTACAAGACCACAATAATCATAAAATGTTAAATATAATTTCTCAACTACTAACTCTTGCCGTCAATTTTCATAATATAGTCACTTTATTATTTCCTTTTTAAGTCTTGATTTTAATTAATTTGTAAAACTGCTTTATATCAAAATTAATCCCACTTTTTTGAACCGCAAAGTTTAAGTACCATTCAGGCTTGTGGTGTTGCCACCTAATTTTCTCCAGTATATTTTCTTGATTGCTTGGAGTGTTGCCATAAAGAAAATATATACACATTTACCACTTTCCAATTTTATTTTTTTTTTTTGAATTTCAGCCAAAAATGGATTTGGGACCATAGTGGGATGGGGGTATACTATGTTTGTCATGTCGTTTGCAACACTTTGAAATATCGAAAAATTCTAAGACGATCTAGCCATGTCTATCTATCCATTCGTCTGTTAAAACCGCGCTAGCATCCAAACGAAAGGAGCTAGGAGGTCCAATTTTTCCATAAATGCGTATATATAGCCGAAGATCGGTCGTGATCGGGATTGCAACTGGGCGAAATCGGTCAAAAGGAAAAAAAGACTGAAAATACCCCTAATATTTAGAATTATGTGTGTACATCCCACTAATTACGTAGACATTTTAAATAAAGAGATTTTCGAAAGTCGTACTTTTAAGGGGGTAAAAGGTGATAAAAATGGTAACAAATGGCAGACAAAATCGAAAGCATTTGTGGAATGAAATCTATGTTGAAGGGTATATAAGGTTAACGCTCTTTTTATATGTTTTAAATTTGTTTCATTGAAAGCGATGATGTAAGTGCACTCGTATTACAAAATATTTGTTACAATAATAACCAAGTCCAATAATATGCAAAAATAGGTAATAAAGATTAGTTTAGGCCAAATTTTGATTTGCTTCCAGTGACCATTCTAATACCTCGTGAACATTTATGTCACATCACGTATTAATACCGTACCACAACTTTTCAGAAAGTCCTTACACTTCAACTGTATTATCATCATCCTGTTGCCCCTTCACAGGACTACAAAGTTTCAAAGGATACAATTTTTCAAAAATTATTTTACATACTTATTCACACGTTATAATAACAGTATTAGTGTCAAATTAAGGAGGAGAATACTGCCTTAGTTTAGCATTGACAACTATTTCATGTTTACCCCTTATTTATTTCAATTTATTCATATTTTACTTTTTAAGGGGAAAACTTGAAGTCGTTGTTAATGCTAAACTAATACAGATAGAAGCTTGTAATTTGAAATATTTTTAGCTCATATTCTCTTCTTTAATTTAACACTTCGCACACTATGATAACGGTGTATCATAAGATGTGCGAATAAGTATTTAAAATAATTTTGAAAAATTTTATCTTTTGGAACTTTGTAGTCTTTTAAGGGGAAACAGGATGAGGAAATGATAAACTAAATACGCCATTGACTCCCTTTCACCCATACTTTCAAACGTATATCATCTGGATCAAGTGTAATATGGACTTTCGGACAGTGTTATCACATTAAGTTAACATTGCAGGATGAAAAATCACTTTAATTAATTCAGCAAGTTGTAGAACAAACTAAAAATAGTTCAAGTCATATTAAAAACAAGTTTTATTAAAAAAAGCCTTGATACAATTAGCACAGCTGGACGATCAGTATAAAGCCCGACCAGGCCCTGTTTTACGCTACTGTTGAATCAGTGGTTTATGAAAAATTATTTTTTTAATTCGTTCTTTGCTGGCACAACATAAACAGAAAAAATTGAAAAATAATTTATTCTAAGTTCTAATAGTTAGTTTTTTAACGAAAAACAAGGCCTCATACTTAATAAATTAAAGTCCAAATACTAGACAACCAAAAAAATTTTTAATATAGTCTTCCAGTTTAGGATGTCAATATAAATATATCAGAAAATATTATACACAGCATTTCGATAAATTTTTGTAAGGTCGTGTTTTTATTCAATCTATTAATATATTTATGTTAGGTTAGGTTGTGGGCGCAGTCAGAAAATAAGCATCTGATTCGCTTAGACCTGAAGAGGGCCAATGCGAATGAAAAGACACAAGATAGTGGGTAGCTTTTTGATGTGACGTTGTGGGTCAGGCAGCAATATTCGTCGAGAGTAGTGAACCTACGACAGGCTAACTGCTTCGATATCTAAAGAAAATCTAAGCGAATTATTGCGACTCAAGAGAGGGTGAGGCAAATAAAAGCTCTCGGCATTTCATACACTTTGCTGTTGGTTAGATCTAAAATTCGTTTGTTTTGTTTATAGTTTAGGGTCCATAAAAATAGTATCACAACTTAAATAGAAAATAATCTGAACATAAAGGAAAGGTTTAAACGTGGAAATTTACACATAACAACAAGAATGACACAACTTTACAACCGTGATTTTTTCCACGACCTTAAAAATTACGAATTTGGAAAAATACGTTTATTTTGTGCGTATACACTGAAAGAATTATCTTCACAATATTTATGATATTGTCATAACGTCAGTTCTTTACGTTATTATTAATACAGTTATTTTACGTTATTGCAACTAGCATCCAGCGTCTTTTCTGTGCTGTCGGCTGTATTCTGATATTCATTATCTCGACATTGCCAAAATCAGCAGGATCATTTCTCGTAATACGTCGATTTAAAGCAGAAAAATATCAATCATATGTAATGCACTTTTTCTAATTTCTTTCAATATTCTTGGATTTTCGTTGTGACATTCGATTGTCTTCTAACTTCTGCTATTATATGAACTCATATACATGTCATTTAATACACGGTGAAATGGGGGAAGAATATAAAACGATATTATAAGTTCATTTCATACGCCTGTATTCATTTGAAAAAATTTGATTTTTAAGAAAATTTTAAGCTAGCATGTCAAGTCATTACAATTGTATAGATTTTATATGTACATAATATATGTATATTGTAAGTAATACTTTTGTAAATAATAATAAACATACCTGCATTTTATTTATAACTTTCCAACCATCCTCGACACCCTTAACAACCAAATATTTCGATTGGACCGGAAGTAATAGCTGATCCAATATTTCCAATTTACCGGTTGTGTATTTAATCGATTGTAAAGACATATTTACAATTTGTTGCTCTTGTCGCAGTTGCTGCTGCTGCCGCTGCTTCTGTTTACAGAAATAAGAAATAAAATAAAAATTATTGAATTGATATATAGCCACGTATGTACGTACACATGAAGAGCATGTTGGCGTGAATATGTATACATGACTACATATAAACTTGTGTGTATATATGTATTTATGTATGTATTGAGAAAGCTATCAACAATTTAATAAATCATTAAAATTATGTGGGAAAGGAAATTAAAATGAAATTATAACAATTTAAGCAAAAAACAAAAAATACTTGGCGGAACCGAAGGGTTGAATTCGGGATTTAAGTTTGTGTTTTAGATGCTTTTGAAGGAGTATTTTGGCGAATATTCTCGATGAGAAATTACTGTAATCAGATCAGTAGTTTTGATAACACTGTCTGTGTGTTAAATATATAATAGTTTAGAGAAGTTTCATCACAGTCACATTACTTCCCCATTTTATATGACCTCAAATATATTCCAGACGCCGCCCGTTCGTATTTATCTAAACCATGT
Source organism: Polietes domitor (assembly GCA_947397865.1). NCBI lineage: Eukaryota > Metazoa > Arthropoda > Insecta > Diptera > Muscidae > Polietes > Polietes domitor. Next base: position 191,957,643 of record OX377618.1, on the reverse strand, counting down.
AAAAGTAATTTCGGTCGGTGAGAATCCTCCACCTCCACCATGGTATTGACGACAAATTAGAGGTCATCAACATGGAGAAAATTGTGAATTTTGTATACAATTGTTATTTTGGTCATTTCAAAGTTATGGGGCTACGTACGGCAGCCGAACTTCGGCTTGGCATGGTCTAAGGCAGTCACAACTTAAGGACAGCCGGCATTGGGTATACCCAGATGAGAAAATGTCTAAGCCCTGTCGAAGGCTTTCAACACAGTAAGCATTTGCTATGGTTAGCCTTTCATATAGAATAAGGGTTTCATATAATCTTACAAAAAGTAAAGGAGCTATAAAAAATCAATCAATATGCCGTGAAATATTTTAATCAATTTTTATGGAAAATATTAAGACTTTAACACAATTAGAAAATGTATGTTTAAAAAAATTATATATATTTTTTTTAATTTTCCATTGTCCAAAAAAATATTTTTTGAATTAAATTAATTTTTATAGATACATAAGAACATACATTTTAAATTAAAATATTTTGCTTCGTACACATTCTAGTCTTATACAAAGCTAATTTTTGAAGAAAAAAATCAAAAATTTCAATTTATTTAAGTTGAAAGGGTTCACACAACTTTTCTTTCATAAATTTACGAAGCGATCTCATAAAAGGGTTTTCATAAATTTAGTCATTTAAATTTAGGGTTTTAATTTGTTGAAAACTTCATAAATAAAATGAAATGTTTCATACAATTTCTTCATAAACATTTCATATAACAAAACTTGGTTTCATATGATCAATGAAATAAACAATTATGAAATGTGTCATAACCAATAAAATATTTGTGTAATGAAATGGCTTCAGAAATATAATGAAGGATTTCGTAGTTTTATGAAAAGTTTCGCAATTTACAACTATATTTTAGTGTCCCAACTATATTCTGATTTTGGTCAAAGACATATTCATTGCAAAGACTCTAAATTATAAAAAATAACACTTTTCATTGATTTGTGATTTATGAAAAATGTTTCATACATTTTATGAAGTGTTTCTTGACGATTTTTATTGAAATGTTTCACTGATGTTAAGACAAAATCATAAATATTATGAAGATAATTCTTTCAATGTTGTTAATGCTAAATTAATATAGATAGAAGCATGCAATTTGAAGTATTTTCAACAGATATTCTTCTCTTTCGTTTGATACCCATATGTATGACTCGCATAAATACAAAATTAAATTATTAAGACATCAATATCTATTGGTAATGAAAAGTCCTTTAAAAACGACAAACGACCCCAAAATAAAAAAATGCGTATGTAGTTTTCCTAGTTCTTAAGAGGGAAATTGTGTCTTATTTATTTTATTCAAGGATTTTTGCATTGAAGGACCAAAATGTCAATTTTTTTCCAAAAATTATTTTTATAAGAAGTTCTAAAAATCCCTCGATCCACAAATCGATCTAAAAATGTATAAGCTATATTATTAAAATGCATAAAACAGTAAAAATAGTTTGATAAGGCTCGGGCCAGATTTTAATTTCTAGCTGTTTTTATATATTCATTTTGTCATTCCTTGAAATATTAACCGAGGCTCCATAAAGTATATATATTCTGGGTCGAGGTAAAATACTAAGACGATCTAGCCATGACCACCTGTCTGTTGAAAGCACTCTAGCCGCCGAACGAAATGAACTAGGAGTTTCAAATTTTCCCTAAATGTGTCTTATGGTTGCAGATCGGTTGGGATTGGCAGTGGGCGAAATCGGCCCAGAGGGAAATTTTTTTCTCTAACAATAACTAAAATTACATCCTAATATTTAGATTATTTAAGCAAATTTTATGAAAATTTCTTTTTTATATGCACTTGAAATTTATTGCGTGAAAGCACCAAAAAGTGAATAAAAGTTTTAGCGGGTGAAATGGGATAAAAAGAGATAAAAGTGGTACCAATGATACGACGATAGCTAGAATCATGAAATTCGGTGTGGACATCCCTCTAATTGCTTAGACACGTAAATTCGTACTTTTAAGGGATACAATTGAAAAAGAGGGATAAAAATGGTACCAACCAAACCGCTGAAGTTGAAATCACGAAATTCGGTGTATACATTCAACTGACTATACAGACGAGAAACACAAAGAATTTTTTCGAAATTTGAACTTCTAGGCGGAAAATGGGTTAAATGTGGATAAAAACGGCTGCAGCTGAAATAGTGAAATTGTGTACATTGCTCTGGCTGTGTAGACGCGAGAAATAATGAGATCCTATTCGTACCTTAGGGATCTAAATTAAATTTGGCACCAATTAAGTGGCTGTAGTTAGATTCACGAAATTTGTCTGACTGCGTAGACGCAGAAAATAAGAAGACTTTTTCCAAATTCGTACTTTTAGGATCAAAATGGAAAAAAGAATAAAAGTGGTATCAAGCAAGCGGCTGCAGCTAAAATCGTGCGTACATTCAATATATTGGATTTTCAATTTTACTACTTTTCATATTTTTACTTGCATATTGCTGTCTCATGCCCACTTTTTGATTACTCTTGAAGTTTTATATTTATATAGAAGTTGACTATTAATATTATAATAATGAAGTATCACTATTTATTTAAAACAGTGCGCATAAGCATACTTTATAGAAATTGTAAACAAATATGATGATGTGCATACAAAATATCACAATTTTCCTAATATCGTAGTGAACTTGTATGTAAAGTTGACAGCCTCTACTCTGCCGGTAATACTGTGAAATGCACTCCGTGATGGAGGGTATACAAGATTCTACCTAGCAGAACTTTACGTCTTTTTACTTGTTTCTCAACACCATTCTCGCCGTGAGTTGTTTTCAAAGAAACCCTGATTTATATTTTCGGAGAACACATACATAAAACAAATCAATCTTTCATTTTAGTCGGGAACATCGCGGTCCATACAAATGGAAAAACATTTTCCAGTCACCCCACGAAAATAAAGTTTGGGTTGTTTAATGATGATTTGCAAAATATTTCGTTCCTAGGCCTAGTTAAACGCTACTGAAAATACCCATAAAAATCATGCTTTTCCCGTGTATTTTTTTGTGTTGCATTTTTATCCAAATTTTTTTTCTGAATTAATGGACCCATGAACATGAAATTATAGTGAAATTAAGTTATTTGGCGTTTGTAGTTTTTCTTTTCCTCATCCTGTTGCGCCTACAAAGTTCGAAAATTTTCAAAAATTATTTTAAGTACTTATTCGCACCCTATGATACCGGTATAAATGCCAAATTAAAGAAAAGAATGCTTGCTAAAAATAATTCAAATTGCAAGCTTTAATCTGTATTTCTTTAGCATAACAACTATTTCAAAATTTCTCTCTTAGAAAGTAAAATATTAATAAACTAAATAAATTAAGGGGTAAATTTAAAATGGTGTTAATGCTGAACTTATACACATAGAAGCATAATATTTGAAGTATTTTTAACATATATTCTCCTCTTTAATTTGCCACTAATACCGTTACCATAGGTTGTGAAAAAGTATTTAAAATAATTTTTAAAAAATTTTATCCTTTGGATTTTTTTTTAGTCCTGTGATGGAGCAACAGGATGAGGAAATGAAAAACTAAAGACGGCAATTAACTCAATTTTGCCTATAGTTTCATACGTATATCATCCGTTTCAAGTGTAACGATTTTTTTAAATGTCGTGCGGTGTAATAACTCTTTTAATTTCTCTAGAAGGAGTAACGACGATTTTTAATTATTAATTTTTGCTGCTCTTTGATTATATTATATGCAATATTTTTTAGAATATTTACCCAGTGTTTCTGTAGAATCTTTTCGTCTATATACGAACGAAACGTGAATATATAATGGACGTAATAACATGTGAATACGAGTTCTTTGTTTCCATAATCAACAATAGTGCTTGTAACTGAAATGTTAAATTTTATGACGTCTTCGATTCTTACGATTCGTTTGTCTAGAGACAAACTATTTCACAAAAACATTTTTTTTATTTGAACTTTTCTAGTTTTTAAAATAAACCACGAAAGTTACTAGAATAATATTGGACATACCAAAAATGAATAAATTGTTTCCTAGGAATGACGGGAAATACTAAAAGTACGGAAATGTTATATCCTAACTGGAAGTCACTCCCCCTGTTTTATCAACATTATATCGCAATGAAGCACATTTTTGGCTCAATGAACATGCCAATAAGCAAAATTGCAAACAAAACTTACTGTTTGATGTGCTTTAAGGGTCGGTGGAGTAGTCGGTCCTTTAGAACGTTACCTTCAACACCGAGCGCTATGGAGCCATGATTGTCGATAATAATAATGTTATATTCAAACACTAATGACATACAATTTTCTTGCTAATAAAGACAATTTTCAGTTTGAAATTATGTATGGTATGTATATTGAAATTATTATTTTATTTCAATTTAAATTTCTACACTGAAAGAATTATCATCATAATATTTCTTTATGATTTTGTCTTAGCCTCAGTGAAAATTGTCATTACAAAGTCGCCAAAGAAACATATCATAACATGTTTCATAAAGCACAAATCAATGAAAAGTGTCATAGAATTTATGAAACATTTCTTAGAAACTATCAAATGCAGTTCTTCATTCGAAAAAGTTTTGTCATAAAAATGCATTATTTCCATAATATTATTTATGAAAATTTTTATAGATTTTATGAAGAAAGTTTTATAATGTAATTTAATACTGAAGTTTGCATTATAAACAAAAAACAAAAAGAAGGTCTGACTCGTTGGCTAACCAATCAACACACATTACCATTGCGATAGTCTTTACAATGAATATGTCTTTCACCTAAATCAGAGTTCATACTTATGTCAGAGTTAACAGAGTACAAATGAGAATTGCTAGCATTCAACGAATAAAGTCGACACACTAAAACTGCACACTAAAACTGTAGTTATGAAACATTTCATAAAAAAACCATGAAATACTTCATTATATTTATGAAGACATTTCATAACACAAATATTTTATTAGTTATTGCATATTTCATAATCTTTCAGAATTGTTTCTTAAATACTATGAAATCCTTCTTTGATCTTATGTTTCGCTAATTTATGAAAAAAAATTATGAAATATTTCATGTTATTTATGAATTTTTCATACATATTAAGAATAAATTCACAAAATTTATGAAAAACCTTTTATGAAATCGCTTCATAAATATTATGAAGGAAAATTCTTTCAGTGTACATACTTATCGAACAAAACACCTTTTTTTGTTTCTTTGATGGGTTTACGAAACCAATTTGGTGCTTTTAATTAAATGTCACCAACAATATATTCATTAACCATATTCACTACGTCCTGTATTCCAGGATTTCAAATAATTCCCGCATCGCGATATTTGAAAATAATGAGAAAGGCGACCGTGACGCTGACACCTGATCAAATTTTTCACTGCATTGATAATTTCACCCTCCTACATATGCCGCGAAGAGACGAACATGCGTAGCGCCAAACGAATCACAAAATTAAAAATTTACTGAGAAAACTCAAATCTTTAAAAGCAAATCTCGTGCCAAAAAGCACTAAAATTTGCACACAAAAAATAGAAAACACTTTCACACGAATACTTTGGCATTAATGGTTATCGATTTGAAATTTTCCGCAATAACCAACAGTCGTCAATCGAACGAGACAGACAAATTGTTGTTTGGCTGATAGAACAGCCAGCCAGCCAGACTGCCAGACAGCCATCCAAGCATTCAGCCGACAATATACACTTAAGAAGACCCATTGATTTTTATTGATAATTAAGAACATTTTTCGCAAGAACAACGTTACGGGTACGTGAATAGGAACACTTTCGAAAAGTAAGAGAAAAAGAAAAAGATCAATGACCAACATTTTTAGAATATACACATTTTTTAAATTTTCTAAAACAATTGAAGCACTACAAATGAGGATGACGAAGGTGTTGAAATCCCAAAAAGCTATAGATTTTCTTTTAAATAAACATATATAATCGTACCCAATAAACACAAGTAAGAAATTCAAAAAAATCCGCGCGATTAGTACCGTTAAACGTCTTGAGCACAACTAAAAAATCATTCTCTCAACTTGTCAACATTTTGAAAATGTCTTTCTAAGGTCTACAGAACACCGAATACAACAGCACAGTACAGTGCAGTAGCAGTGCCAGTGCCAGTAGCGGTAGCAGTAGTAGCCGCACTTTCTTTTCTTCTTTCGAAATGAGCGTATTTGAAAAATTCGTGTGAATGTTTTTGTTTTACTCACTCACTCACTTACTCAACTATTATGTAGATGATTTCTTTCTAATAAAAATTAACATCTATTCATCATTCTCAGGCAGGATGATTTCTCGGTGGAAGCGTTTTGTCTATGTGTTCAGATTAGAGATGCCAAATTATGAGCCGTCTGTGCTTTTGTTTGTGCGACTTCTCCGAATATGAAAAAAACAATCAAGTCACTCAAACAACTCTGAAAAACTTTTCTTAATCAATTAAATGGGACTGATATACTTTTTACAAAAATTCCTACACTCAGAAGAATTTGTCTCAGTAACCAAAATCGAAAAAACGTCAATTTGTTCTCCATTTTTAGGAGACTAAACGTATATGTTTGTTATAAACGGATGTTATCGAACTTATATTTCCAAAATGAGAGTACAAATATTAAAGATACCTTCGCACAGTGGTTCAAAATCAAATTCCAGCGGCCAAAATTCATTTTTTTTACATTTCTGAGTTCTATAAAAAAAATGAAATTGGACAAGGATCCAAGGATTAATTCTAAATAATAACATTGAAAATCGGACCATCGGATATATTTTAGAAATCAACCCAAAGTTGACTACTTTTTTACTTTTCGATTTAAAAGAAAAAGTTTTAGTTTTTAATTTGATTTTCTAGTATTTTCTAAATTGATTTTAAGGTCAGAAATTATGCAAATATTATTATTTATTATAGATTATTTTTTTCATATTTTACATCCTATGTTTAGTTGGTATTTTCCAACATCTTCATTTTTATTTTTATTGTGTTTTTTTTTTGATATTGTTGAATATTGACAATATAATCGAAATCAACTGTTGCTGGCAGGTTCAAGATCGACCATATGATTGACATCACCTTGATAACATCTGCTTGCAGACGACGCTTCACTTGTAGACGTGAAGGCATTAGTATTGTGTACTCCGTACGAAGCAGTAATACGTGCTGAATTATAAAATATTATAAAACTAATTTGTTGTGTTTAAATAAAATGTCTCCTCTGGGCCAAACTGGTACAATCCTGTTCAGACATGTTCACAAAAAAAATTATTTTGTATTTCAGATTTCCATCTTTTTGATATTTTGGAAATTGAAAAAAATTCAATTTATTTTTTCGACTTTGACGACCTGTTTCTTACACATATTAAGAGATTTCGCACTCAAATTTGATTTATAAGAAATTATAAAAAAATTATTTTAAAATCGAAAATATATCTAAAATATATCCCATCGGCCGATGTTAATGTCTCAAAAAAATCATTGGGTCATTGTCTAATTTTGTTTTTTACAGAACTCAAAAATGTTTACTAGAACAAAAGTTATTGGATTTTGGGTGATGGAATTTGATTCTGAACCACTGTGCTTCGCGAAAATTGGAATATTAGTAAAAAAATTGTCCATATTTTTTAATATCATTTTCGAGTTTAAAAAAGAAATTAAAATCGGAAAATGTTATAAATTTGTGTTGCATAGCGTAGTTAGCAAAACAGTTATTCTGTTAATAGCAGATTTTTTCTAAATGCGAATAGATGGTCAGACAAACGATAAATTCAAATACTCCTGCATTTGTCGTACTACCGCTCTAGATATTAAAGGGTGATTTTTTAAGAGCTTGATAACTTTTTTTAAAAAAAAACGCATAAAATTTGCAAAATCTCATCGGTTCTTTATTTGAAACGTTAGATTGGTCCATGACATTTACTTTTTGAAGATAATTTCATTTAAATGTTGACCGCGGCTGCGTCTTAGGTGGTCCATCCGCTTAGTCCAATTTTGGCATTTCCACGTTTTTGAGTAACAGAGACCCAATTGGTGCGAACGGCGACGAATCGAAAATTGGTGGTCATCATTAACACTGGCCGATACAGCTGCGATATTTTCTTCAGTTCGCACTCTACGTAAGCGTGTTGGTGGTTTAATGTCCAACAATGTAAATTTGGTGCGAAATTTAGTCACAATAGCCCGAATAGCCGCTTCAGTGGGTCGATTAAACTGACCATAAAATGGAAGCGCGTAATGAACTTTCTTAACAGAGCACGCATTTTGATAATAAAATTCAATAATTTGCAAGCGTTGTTCGTTTGTAAGACGATTCATGATGCAATGTCAAAGCATACTGAGCATCTTTCTCTTTGACACCATGTCTGAAATCCCACGTGATCTGTCAAATACTAATGCATGAAAATCCTAACCTCAAAAAAATCACTCTTTACATACGATGTGTCAATTTTGGCAGATCACATTATATTTCAGCTATGTATGTGGAACACCTACCGTGAAAGTGGCATATGTTTTGATGTAGCCCCAATAGACATGAAGCATTTACATATTCCAACAAATTTCTGTCAAATTTTCATATTGCGTTAAATTCCATTAAAGATCAATTCATACTATACTGGACAATATACGTCTTTTGATATGAATATCAAATCAATTGAATATTAATCATACGTATTTTGCTGCAGTCATAAATATATAATTCCCAAAATACACTTTAAATTATATAGAAAACATACATCTGAAAATATTGGCTTTTCCCAAGAAAATCAAAATATTTAAACAAAATTTGTTCAAACTACATAAGTACCTATAGCCATTAAAAAAAAACACTTTAAAAAATCCATTATCGCCCAAGTATCCGCCGGTCGGGAAATTTTCTGTGACGCATATCAAAAGACCTATATTGTCCAGTAACAATCAAGAAAATTACAATTGCTGTAGACTGATTCCTGAAAACAATCAAGCGGAAATCATTTTTATTTGAAGATTAGGGTTGAAATGGGCCAAGAAGGAATAAATGTACCAACAATAATGGTACAAATAAAATAAGACGCAAAATAAGTGTATCTCGTACTTTTACACATTGACGACCACAGACAAGTATACAAGACAACTATATAAGTTTTTAGCACTTGTAATTGTCCAGATGAGTGATAGACAAAATATTACTAGATGTGATTTATAGTGGAGGCTAGTGGAGGCTAGTGGAGGCTAGTGGAGGTAGAGGTAGTGGGCGGCACATTGAATACATAAATTGCTAAAAAATATTATATGTATATAGATAGATTTTTTTATATTTTTTTTGTAGGAAAAAATTTCTTGTATTTATATTAACCCAGCGAAATTGGGACAATGAGGTGGCCTCCAACTTTTAAGGACGTACCAGCTGAAGTTGAAATAATGAAATTCGGTATATTCCTGTGAATGTGAAGAAGCGAAACATAAATGTTTTTTTTTTTTAAATCTAAACATTTCCTACATATATCAAACCGAACGATTTTCGTACAAAAATGCGACCACGACTCCGATTTTGACGATTTTTCGCAGACATATTCTACTGTTAAAAATATTTTACACGTATTTTTGTAAAAAAAACGACATTTTTTTTTCAAAAGATAGGACCATTTGAAAATTAGAAAAATAAGGAAAAACGTGCCGAGGTATGAACATTGAAAATGGTGTAGTGAGAAAACGCGTGGGCACAATTCAAAGAATGGTGGCTTATTTTAAAGGTAATTACAAGTACTTTTCAGAAAATGCTTAATTTTGCATCAAAAAAGTTGACACAGAAATCAATGTCTACTTCTCTTTCGAAGTTGTAAATAAAGGTTTTTTGTTGGAATTTATGCAAACTAGAATTTAAAATATATACATATTTTTAAGTATGAAATGGTGTTATTTCTTTCATTTGACATAAAAATTTAATAACAAAAAATGTCTGTTACCTCTGTGCAATGTAACAATAGCCAAAATACTTTAATCGACTTTTTTCGAAAATAACAAGGTTCTGACAACGGATTTTGTTAGAGGGGGTAAAAAAATACACGTGTATCGGCGTAGTGAAGGTTTACGTATGGTGGTCATTTTAGAGGGAGGTGAATATTTCCCCTTTTTCACCTTAGGAAACCTTGTGAACCTTACATTTTAAGTATGGGATGTGGATCATTTTTGTTGAACATTTTAACCCACTACCTCCTCAATATAAGGGTATTTTTGGTTTCTTTGTGCAAGTTTTGAGTTTTCTGTATTCAGAGACTCATAATAGAATTTTATTGCAATTAATTTTGTAGAATCTTTCGGCCCGGTTAAACCGCTGTTTTAGGGTTGTTTTTGCCCTTTTGTACAAAATAAACCAAAAATAACCCTATATTGAGAACTATAGGGTGAAAATGATCAACAAATATGTACCTCGCTGTTTTAAATATTTTTTTGAAACAATAGTGTATATTGTGATACGTCGTTATACAGGGGGGGGGGGGGTAATTTTAAATTTGAACTACCGATTACTTTGACTTTGAAAGGTAGAATAGCTTTCATTTTTATTATACCCTTTATATATACCCTTCACTTTGTCATTCCATGTGTAACACTTTAAAATATTCATCAGAAACCCCATAAAGTGTATATATTCTGGGTCGTTGTAAAATTCTAAGACAATCTAGCCATCTTCATCTGTCTGTCTGTTGAAAACACGCTAGTCGCCGAACGAAATGATCTAGGAGGTTCAAATTTTCTCTAAATGTGTCTCATAGCTGCAGGTCGGTTGGGATTGAAAGTGGGCGAAATCGACCCAGAGGGAAAAATTTTTTCCTACCAAGGTCTGAGAATAATATTTAGACTATTTAAGCTTTTTTATTTGAAAATTTCTACTTATATGCACTTGAAATTTGTTGCGTACATTCCTCTTGTAGAAAAGAGGGATAAAAATGGTACCAACCAACCAACACTTCTCTGACTACGTAGACGCGAAAAATAAAGAGATCTTTCGATATTCGTACCATTAGGATCTAAATGGGATTAAATTTGGCAACAATAAAAAGGCTGTAAAGCTTTTTCTATCAAAATGGTACAGACATTTAGGCTGTAGCTGAAATCAACAAATCGCAAAGTGGGAAAATCTGGCTTGAGGGAATTCTACCTAATAATATTTAAGACATATTTTTGAAGATTGCTGCCTAATATTCACTTTTGGATTACACTTGAAGTTTTATATTAATATACTACAGGACTATTGATAATAATGAATCATCACAACTTTCCTAATATGGGAGTGCACATCCATGTAATGTCGACAGCGTCTAATCTGTTGGGAATACTGTTGAATGTACTCCGTGGAGGAGGATATATAAGATTCGACCCGCCCGAACTTAACGTCTTTTTACTTGTTTTTATTTTCAGGTTTATGTTTGGCATGGGACGCGTCCGCTGCATTTTCGGTTCGCCCAATGGTCTGAAGATTGTTTGGCAGGAGATGAAGAAAAGTCGTGTTTTCATATTTTTTCACTGTTTGGCGTGGATTTTACGTTGGACCATAAATCATTAGACCATTTTTCTTCGAAAATGATCAAGTAGCGGCCGTTATCGTCAACGGTGAGCGTTACCGTACCATGCTCAACGTATTTTTCTTTCCTAAAATTCAAGAGAATGACTTTTGGTTTCAACACATGTCACACAGCCAACCATCGATATTTTACGCACTGTTTTTGAAAATCGGCTAATCAGCCGAAATTGTGATGTCAATTGGCCGCGTCGGAGCTGCGATTTGAGCCCTTTGGATTATTTTCTGTGGGGAGCCATTAAGATAAATGTTGCGCAAACCATCCAAAGACAATTAAAGCGTTGAAATCTGAAATCGAGGGTGCCATTAAAGAGGTTCCAGCCGGAACAATCGAAAATGTACTGAACAATTGGTTTGAGCGGATGAGGTACTGCCGTGTTCGTGATCCATTATTAAATGACAAAGTTCAATTTTAAATGTTACTTGACCCACCCTATACAAGGTAAATTTTTGATATATTGAATTTATTTACACACACAAAAATGAAATATGACTAAAAATTATCAAAGACAAGAAATTATGTTCTATTCCTTTATTCCTATTCCTATTCCTTTTAACCCACCTTATGAAAATAAAATTTTACCAAAATTTGATCAGACATAGAATCATTGATGAAGATTGTAAATATGCAATAAAAAAACAATACCCAATGAGCTATTATTATTATATTGAGAGGACAATATATAGTGAAAATGGGCCACATCTTCCGCGATGTGACTTTTTACTGCTCTAGGAACCAATAAATTTTAAAATTATATCAATTATGTCTTCCCTCTTTTAACTCTTAATACTATACATTGCACTAGATTTCGCAAATACTTAACCAATGATTGAGGTTTGATTATATGTTCCATAAAAATGCGCCACCCACTTCGAATGTTTCTAACGATATTTTCACTTATATTTAAAAAATACAAGTTTCTTATCCTGTAAGCAAGCTAGAGTTTGGTGGAGGGTAACACATGGTTGGCTCTGCCTTTAACATATTTATTTTTTGAAAAATTCCCGTGTTCGTCATTGACATCCCTAGCTCAGATGATGATAATAATTACGACGACGAACAACAATGACGAGGATGGTAGTGGTGTTTTCCGTTCAAAAAGAGATAAGCTGGCGGGCTCACTGGCTGACTGACTGTTTATTTAGTGAATTCTTCTGTGGCCTACATGACTCTTTAAAAAATTAAAGAGTTTGTCACACAAACAGACAGACAGACGGACGGACACGTAGTCAGACGTTCATACAAACAAATCGTACCATTAATCTGTTTTAATGTCAACATTTATAAACGAAAAATATTGTTGTTTGGTATTTTATTGATATTGTAGCAAGTTCGAGTGTTCGAGTGTGTGTGTGGTCTGCTATTGTCTGCTGGGTGTTGTATGTGTGCTGTCGCGCTCGCTGCTGTCCGTACTCGTTGTTGGCGCAAAAATTAAATATAAAGCCAAGTAAGATCTTATCTTTGAAAAGGCAACAACAAATATTATGTAAATAATAAACAAGTGAGCACTTTGCACACTACAGTTCATGAAACACTTAACAACAATTATAGATTTTTTCTTCTTTTTTTGTTTTGAGTTTGTCAAAGATTAACAGCGGTTGAAAAGTGCCACCAGAATAACACTTTAGTTTTCGATTTTAAATACATAATAAAACTGTAAACAATTTAATGAAATCGTTCAATATTTAAGAGTGTGGCGATTAAATATATCAGTTTCAAAATATGTAATCAGTTTTCAACGGTGGGGGGGCTATCACTTTATCTGTATTAAGAAAATGTGAACTCCCTTCGTTTGGATGCTAGTCTTGTGGCTCGTCTCTGAATTTTACAATGTTCTAAACTACATATATACAGGGTGGTCCATCTAGTGGTTTATTTTTGAATCTTATGTTTTCATCTTGCCAGAAACTCAGCATCATATTTCGCCCACATAAAAATTTTGGTGTTTTACGATTTTTGAAATTTTTGATTAAAATTATTTTATTTTTATTCGATGGCAAACGGCTATTATACTTTGATAAATAACTTAAGATTGCCATGCCATAAAACCTTACATCCCTAAAGTATGCTTTAAATAAATTTTCAAAAATTTATTAAGAGAGAACAACTAAGGAAATATTACTTCATTTCAGTATATATAAGCAGAATATTTTTTTTAAAATGAGTAAATAGGACAATAGTTTAACACTATTTATAACTGCCGAATATAGTTTTATACTATTCAAAAGCAACCATACTAAAAAATTCAATCTTCAGGTAAAACACTGTCTGAAAAGGAAATCGAAAACATAATTACATCTTTCTAAATGAAGAACACCTCAACCTCAATAAAGTCGAGATTTGGGCACATGAAATGTGGGAGTTTTTGCAGCTGATAATACAATGTCTGTCGCCCAAACAGTGCGTTTGCTGGAAAGAAGTTTTGACCGAAATGAGTCACCCACCGCATTTGCTGTACGAAAGTTTGAACAACATTCATGGTTCCCTTCGTCGTAAGGACTTCACTCAGTCTTGTAACATTGTTCGATCTCATCTTTCATTTCATTTCATTTCATTTATTTCTTTGTAATTCCAAGCCAAGTGGCCAATTATAATTGAATTACAATATTCTTCAAGAAATTACATTTATTAAATGTCTTAAACTATTTAAACAATTAACTACAAGTAATCATGATCCTAACTACAAACAAATAGTATTTAAAAAAATAATAAAAAATTAAATATGATTTTAAACTGAACATTTTCATAAATAAATTAAAATAAACAACTAAATAAAAATAAGTAATTAAACAAAAATAAATAATTAAATAAAAAAATAAATAAATAATAAAAGAACATACAATGACAATTTCCCAAGTTCCCAATGAATCGCCGGACAATAATAATAAAAATAAAAACAGACGAAGGTCTTTAAAGAAATGCTGCATCGGACATATTTCCAATATAATGATAATAGAAGAAGTTGTTTTAAGAATGACTACTCGAATTTTATATTTTAAATTTTTAAAGTAAAAAGAGACAAAACATTGCACAAGCACCTGTATTAAAAATATTGTATATTACAATATTCTTACAATATTTCTATTACTACTCCTAATAAAATCTATGTAGTTAACTGTAAGTGTAGAAGGATCTTATTGCGCCAGGTCGCACATGACATATTAAAAGTCCTTAAATTAACAGGTAGTTTGTTAAACACACGAGCTACTCTCACTTGGAATGACTTTTCTAGATAATGGTCTAACATAGGGATAATTAGCTGGTTAGATCTAGTGGAGCGCGTTAGAGTAAATGCTCTAGCCAGAAATATTGGACAACGATTTTTGTAAACCTTATAGAACATTATTAGAGAACGTAGATTAATAAATTTGTCAAAAGAACAACCCAAAAATTTTTCTACGAAAGGTGTCATGTGAGCAAAACGATTCGTATGATACAAGTATCGCATTGCACTATTTAAAGCCACACACACCTTATCAGTATTGCGCTTTAAAGTGCCAGCATAAACCTCTATACAATAAAGGATATTGGGCATAATCAAAGCATGGACTAAATTCTCTTTAATATGGCGAGGTAAGCTTAGGTCACAATTATACAGTCGACGTAGCGTTGAATTCACGCGAGCAATGACACCGTCAATATGCTGTTCAAAACACAATTTGTTATCAAGAATTACACCCAATTATTTAATACTACAGACAAAATCAACGCACACGTTATTGTACTGCAGACATATATCAACAGGACGCGTTGAATACAATAGTGCTTTTGTTTTAGTTGCATTAATAGAAAATCTATTAGAAACAACCCAACTAGAAAGCAACTGTAGCACGTAATCAATATTAGCCCCTTTAAATAAGATTTGTACATCATCAGCAAACGAATAAGGGACACACCAGGGACCAAGACTAACAAGAAGATCATTCAAAAATAACGTAAATAGAAGTGGACCAAGGACCGAACCTTGAGGGACTCCACTTCTCACGGACAACACATATGACATTAACCCATTGGCATGTACATACTGCTTTCTGCAGGTAAGATATGAGAACATTAAACGACAAGCACTGGTCTGCAGCCCATATAACCTAAATAATTTTTCTATTAATAATGCATGATCAACCCGATCAAATGCTTTCTCTAAATCTAGAGAAAGTAGCACACAGAGACGTTGATTATTTAAATTTTCCCTAATCGTGTCGGTAAGGCCAAGAAGAAGCATCGACGTACTTCTGTTGTCGCGAAAACCACACTGACAATCACTAAGTAGCGATCTACTCTCAATGTAAGTCAAAAGCTGAGCTTTCAAAATATGCTCAACTACTTTGGACAGAATAGGCAGAAGCGATATAGGTCTTAAGTTGTCCAGAGAAATTGAATTCGATTTTTTCTTAATAGGAATTATCTTAGAAATTTTCCATTGAAGTGGAAAAGTGGAAGTAGTGATGATGGAATTCACCAAAAACAAAAAAAACGACGAAATAAGAGGAAACACTACTTTAAAAAATTTTAACGGGAAGCCATCATCACCGGCAACATTAGAAGTAATACGATTAAATGCAATATATAACTCAGAAGGAGAAATGGCACGAAAAGAGAATTCCCCAACATCAGCATATTGTTGAAATAATACAATATTGTTGAAATATACAAGATAAGCCTTATACGCCAAATCTCTAAGCGAAAGATGATAGGCAATATGACTAGATTTAAACCAATCATTGCGGTCCGCTCGAACTTTTCTTCTTTTCAGAGGAAAAGCAGAATGGACATGATTTAAACCAGCCATAAGAATATTTAATTGTTCGTTCACATCAGACGAGAGAAACAAATTTGAAAAATCAAAACTACAAACCCTCTCATAGATTGCTTCCTGACTCAGAGCATTGTAATCATAGAATTCATAGAACTCTACGTTACGGCGCCGAACTGGGATTTCCAAGGAAGCAAAAATGAGAGCATGTTTTGAAATATTAGGACAACAAATTTGATCCGAGAGTACAACATATTCCGAATTTGAGACCAGAAAGAAATCAAGTAAGGAAGTTGACTGATGGACAGGATCAAAATGCGTCGGCTTCACATTATGATGTATTGAAACATTCATTCTACTACATGCACGCCTAACACTATTAGCCTTTGTAAAATCGAACAAGTTGTTATTAAAATCACCCATTATCAAAACATTGGGGTAATGAGCTAGCAAATCAGAAATTTCATTTTCAAAAGCACCGAAGTCACTATGTGGCAAATAAACTACACCAACTAACATTTTCCCTACTTCGGTTAACAGCTCAACGAACAAACATTCAACCGAGCCATAATTTTGCCCTCTGTAAACAACGCTGTAATTAAGTTTTTTTGATATAAACATTGCAACACCACCACCCCTCCGTCCTATACGATCATTTCTACAACAGGTGAAACCAGAAATTTTAATGCAATTGGAAGATATAGAAGGTTTTAGCCAAGTTTCGCTAACACCAACGATATCCAATTGGCTGTCTTCAACAACATTTCTTATTTCAGAAAATTTAGCAGAACTAGGTCTTAAATTAAAGCTTTGGCAGTTGAAATGCCCGACATTGAGATTCAAACGACGATCACCTAATTGGGAACTTAAGAATTGACTGTCATGTACTATACGCCCTAAATTACTAATCATTTCAGACATTAAGCAGAAACTATAATAACAGGAAAATTATAACAGTAAAACGATACCAGATAAATAATAAAAAAGTGTATATAAAAAACAGAAACAAATACCTGTCAGTATTCGCTTAGAAGATCCAATTGAAGACACATGGCCGTCCGCAGTGTTATTACTTCTCAATTCGGGCATTAGATTAAATCAAAACAAGTAAGTAAAGGCTAAATTTGGTAGGGACCGACTATATGATACCCTGCACATTCTATACCACTACAATTCAATTCGGTGAAAATCGTGAACGCCATTTGTATGGGAGCTATATATAAATCTATACCGATCTCATCTTCTTTTACCATAGATGTTTCTAGTGTAAATATAAGTTGTCCTGCCGAATTTGAAGAAAATCGGTTAAGGTATGTGGTTTCTACGCGGTTAACCTCAAATCGGGAGCAATATTTGTATGTGGGCTATATCTAAATCTGAACCGATTTACTTCAAATTAAATAGGGTCCGTCCTCTACGTGCAAAAATCGTTTGTGTCAAGTTTCGTTAGAATCTAACAATAATTGCGACGTGTATCGTGATTACAAGAATAGATGGACAGACAGACGGACATGGCTAAATCGATTCAAAAAGTGATTCTATATCGATCTCAAAGAGTGACAGTTTCATGCGCCCATTTTTCTTTGGAAATGATGCCATTTTGGGAAACAGCGAGTGTTTCATAGGCATGATAAACCATATTTTGTGGCCAGAGATATATCGATAATAGCGGAAAAAATAAATGTTGTACATAATTTTAAAAAGAAACTTGAATTTGGTTCACCCTTAATGTTTTTAAGTAATTCTATTTCCCATAGCAACAAACAATTCCAATGGAATTTTTATTAAATTCAAAGTTCTTCAATCCCTTAAATACAAACATACATATTTGGTTGTTCCATCGGTTTAAAAATAATAAATGATGCGATCTTCAACACGCTTTTGGCTTTTATGCCCTTGTCATGACGACAGGACAAATTGGCAGGGAGATCGCCAGATAGATAGTGACATCCCAAACCTGTTGTGGCAAAATGAAATATATCGACATTAATTAATAGCAACGCCAGAAATTATTGATGTTCAACATGAACTTATTAAAGAAATATACAAAACGTAACAATACCAACAACAATAATAATTAGAATAATAACAAATTACATTAACATTCGACGGCGACGAGTGCCTCATCCATACATACACATGTGTGGCAGCGAGATACAGAGAGCAGTGCCATGAAGAATCAACCAGTGGTTGTAGGAAAAACGAACGGCAGCAACAAAAACAATGAAACAGGAAAATTTAAATAATATGTGTACGTTAATACCCAATTGGAAAAACCGTCGTAAACAATTCCTAGACGAACTTTTGAAATGCAATAGCCCATGTCTATTTAATGTAGTTTTATAGTTATTGTATCAAAACAATTCATTCTAAAACACAAGGAGCCATAAACTTTACATCGTCAATAACTAAGAAACACAATTACATATCGTTACCCTAATTAAAAAAAACATGTTTTGATCTTGCATTGTTAATTACTGCAAAATGAACTCGCACGCTATTAGGCAACAGGTAAGTAAAATATTTGCTCCATGAATTATAAAAGTTTTAAATGATTTCGATAACATGTTTTCATGTGCAGTGATAATTAATAAGTTAATCATCATGACTATATGATCAATTGGAGATGAATACAACGATGTTTTTGTTATATTTGTATTAATAACTTTTAATTGTTGTAGTTCTCCATTTTCCACTGCAGGTATTTATTTAATTATTAAAATATCTAGTATAGGTGGTTATTTGGCTATATCACATTTGTATCTTCCATATGATATATCATCTAGATTTTGCCGGCAATGTCGCCGATTTATCATCCAGAACTATCGATTTCGTTTTGCCTTGGGGTATCTCTCTAGTGGGGTATATTCTCCAATTGAAGTTACTTCCGCACTACGAATATAATTGTCGCCACAATATTATTTTTCTTATAGGCAATACGTTCTCGAATCATTGTCGTAATAACTTGATAGTAAATAGAAATAGTAAATCGTGGTGAGATGTTGTTAATTCTGTGATTTCTCCGTTTTGTTGTATAACGAGACTCATACAGCGGTGAGTGCTTTCAAATTTATGGCGATTTTGGTAGGGTAATTGTTATGGAGAGAAGCAATTAAGACTGAAGCAACCAGAAAAATCAGCTGATTTACAAGAATTTTATTGGACTTAGCCTAGATATCCATCATTTTGACTTATTAATATTAATATCATATTAATATCTATCATATTCGAGAAAAATATTATCGGAGAGATCTTCGTGATAGTATTATCACTGCCTCGACGAAATTAAACACAAAGCTATGTGTTCACTTCTGCAACAATTTAGTATTTTGAGGTAAGATCCAGGTCATGCCCTTTGAAGACAGTTCATTTTTTCATATGGATGTATTGATACTAAAAATTAAATAGTTTTGTTTTTAGTTCCAGCTTGATTTTCTTATACAAGAATTATTTGTTTTTATGCGGTTTTTGAAGATGTTGGAAAGCATTCATTGTTTTACCGTGGAAGTACAATATTTTTTATGCCGGTTTCGTAGGAATAGGAAAGGAAAATAAAGAGACCAAAGTGTATATGACATCATAAATTCGATGGATTCATTGCATACTATGCTAAGTCAAAGAAGTATATTTTGCAGGAGAGTCAGCCAAACTTTATTTAATGTATGTATCTGTATTTGTTATGTAAGGTAGAACATTTTTTGAGGAGAACTTTTTACAGGATTAAGGATTACACAGAACTCCAGATAGAAGATCAAAAGGTAGAAGCATCACTAAAAAATGATTAAATTAAAGGATTAAATCGGTATGCATTTTTACAGTGTACACTGGTCCCAAATCATTTTTTATGGCATAAAGTCGATAAACACCTCCTATATAAACTTAAGATATAACTAACATAATTAGCACCCTGTGATGTTAAAGAGTGGCCAAAAAATGAATTTTATGAAAGCTTAACAGAAAAATTCTAAGTTCGCTTTGACGAAACATACAAATATTCTATTTGGTACAGCAATTTAAATATTTCTTTTTATATCTCAGAAAATAATATAAAATATCTACATGTACAAACCAAATGAACTATGTTATATACCATTTTAAAGGTACTTTCAATACCTTTCATATGATCAAATATGTTACCCACATATTTGAGTCCACTCGCTAAAATTATGCGGCCAAAGAAAGTAGTTTTAACGAAACGACTAAGGACTTCACTTTATAAAAAATATATGAAAAACTTGTGGCACCGATTTGCCGGTTTTTCCCGCCAGAAAAAACCCGTCCACCGGTTTTCAGCAAAAATTTCATCATTTTTGCTGAACATTTTTAAATTTTCAAAAAAAAATACTAGAATCGTAAGTATTGCAAACAACCCTGGTTCAGTCACATTATTAATTTTGATGACATTCAGAAATATAAAGCATACAGCATTGTCTGAAATCTAGCTTAAATGACATATGGTCGATTTTCAAATGTCAAATTTGTATTGGATCTGACATTTGTAAATCGACGTTATGTCATTTCAGCTAGATTTCGCATGCAGTGTGACAAGGATATTGGATAGTAAATAACATCTTATATATATTCGAAAGCTTAGAGTTGACCAAAAGGGATTGCAATTATAGTGGTTTCCATGTGTATAGAGAAAACAAATACGGTATAGTATAAAATCATTCCAAAGCCCAAAAACTACTAATAAATAATTTTATGTTGACATTTTTGGACTTAACCTCAGCTTAGTTAAACGAAGACTTAGCTAGCTAGCTTATGCCCAGCTTTTATGTGGTTATTTTTATCATAAAATTAAATTTAAATCACTGACATATGTAAAATCGATAAAAAAGCATGTTTTCAGTCATTTAACATTTAAGTAAATGATGTATTTAAATACCCACCAAAAACCGGCCATTAGTTTAACATACACACCAGTCTTTGAAAGAACTCCAGATGTTTCAAACGAGTAGTGCGTGTTCTCTGATAAATTCCTACTTGTCAGGTAGGAGGCAGTTTGTTTGTGTTGAGGGGAGATGTAGCAGGGTGTTACCTGTAATTAGCGGTGTACCACAAGGATCAGTTCTTGGTCCACTTCTGTTTATTCTTTTTATTAATGATTTATTCTCGAAGTTAGATATTTGGTGTACTCCGTATGCATTTGCAGATGACATCCAGTTGCTCCTCATAGGTGACAGTCGTCACCGAGTAGTTTTTCAATCGAAGATTGATCTTGTTTTGGAAAAGTTGCGTGTGTGGACGTCGCAAAACAGTCTCGCCGTTAATGCTTCAAAAACGAAAGCTCTTTTTTTCTCTGCAGGGGTTTTAAATAATTTTAATTTGTGTTATGATGGGTCTAATGTTGATTTTGTGAGTGATATGCACTGTCTAGGCGTTCAGATTGATGACAAACTCTCTTTTGGTCATCATGTTAATATTGTAGTGTCAAGAATTAATTTCTCTCTCAGAAGTCTATATAATACCGATTTATCACTGCCCCTATTTGTAAGAGTTCGGTTGGTACATAGTTTAATTTTGCCAAGTATACTATATTGCTTGGAGGTTTACTCTGGCACCAACCAACACATTTTAAATTTACTGCAGGTGGCGTTTAATAGAGCGATAAGGTATGTTTATGCTTTAAGAGGTCGTGGACATATAACACCTTATGTTGTTAAATTTCTAGGTTGTAATTTTCCCACTTTTGTGAATTTTCGTTTGCTGATATTTCTCTTTAAGTTGATAAAAAACCAATGTCCACTTTTTTTGTTAGACTCATTTCAATTTTGCCACTCATCTCGTAGAAACCAATTAGTTATACCTAGGGTGTTTCACTTAATGGATCGATCATTCCTGGTTAGAGTAGCTCGGTTATATAATGCAATGCCTAGTGAATTGAAGGTTTATAATGTGTCCAATAAGTATTCATTGCAATTTTTTATAGCGCACCTAATTAAAGACGTTGAAACGTATATTCTTATTGACACATTCATTATAATTTATTTGGTTGTGTAAAAACACATATACCGGTTATAAATCGTTATGAATGTGATTTTTTTATTTCTATAATATTTTTTATATTTATAATTAATATTTATAATCTTAGGTCTTTTTTCTATAATTATTTAATTTATTTTATTTTTAAGTTCTTATTACCATAGTACATTTTGTTGAGTAGTTTTTTTAACACTGTTAGAAATAATTTTTACTATGCATTTTGTAATTTATATTATATCGGCCAATAGGCTTAGAATTACAAGTCGTGAAGAAATAAATGAAATGAAATGAAATGAAACGTGAATAAAAATGTCATCTACGAATTGTATAGAGTGCCTCCGATACAGCTTGGATGATTTACTATTGTCATGCACCCGTCTTCTTAGATATCCTAAAGACTTTTCCAACTGGGATGTTACATCCAATACACGTACGTACATATGTATGTGCAGTTATTATTGGTATTCTACTGTGACGTTAAATGGAAAAATGCCAAACGAAAATAGGAAATATTAATATTGCATCAAATCTAGTGGGTGACAAAAGGGGGGACACGGATGAAATGTCCAATCCATATGTTCTATTCTTCTGTTGTCTATTAAAACATGGGCACAAATCAATGTTGTGTGGTTTATTGTTATTTTTAGCACACATTTAATGCTGATTACTTGTATTACATACACACTAAACTCACCTGGAAAATTATTGTCGACCGTAGTTTCTGCTGAATTTTGGCAAAAAGTAGTTATCTTATAAAACCGAACAACAATTGAACAATTGGTCTTGTTTTTGGCACTGGCACCGGTCTTTACACAAGAACTGTCAATGTTTAGGAAGACTACACTTCTCGCGAATTCAATATCACGCATGGACGACAGATAATAGATTTTGCGGAATGATATGATTCTTAATCTACTTTATATTTTATGCACAATTTATTTTTCGTTTTATCGCTTTATATACAATTTTTCGATTTTTCTTTTTACATTTGTGTTTTTTAGCTTTGAAAAAAGCCATCAATCCAATCTTGCACTTATGAGTTTTGTACCAATTCGCCGATGTGATATCTTTCGTTAATATTGGCAGTTTTTAGGTCTTTATCATCTGTGTTTATTTATCGATATTGCGATTTTTAACCGATTGCGCCGATTTTCGATTATTTTTTGCGAAATATATCGTCGTATCTGAATAGTTTTGGTTTCTGTCAATAGTCAAAGAATAGTTTTGGTCTATGAACATAAACTATTATTCGGATAAAAGAAAAAGAAATATTACGGAACATGCATTAGTTATATGTTCGGATAAAAGACAAATAACTATTACGGTGCGACCAAAAGGCCAAAACAACAAAAGATGCTTACAACATATAGAAAAATGAAAACAACAAAATCAGCTGTTTTTACGTATCAGCTTCACGAAACACACACAAAAATTAAATTTCACCAACTTTTTGTGAGTGTGGGACACTCTTTCGATATGCATGCTTTTATTGTGTGTTGCTTCATATGTTTACATACATTTCAACTTTGCTCGCGACATACATAGTTAGAAATATACGTATATTAAATTCATTGTGTTCCGACACAATGGAGTTGTGCTCCATGTGACTTGTGTGTAGCTGACGGGAGAGTGTAATAGCCTTGACACACTGCATGCCAAATTTAGCTGAAATGATATTTCAAATGTCAAATTTGTATGGGATCTAACATTTGTAAATCGACCTTTCTTTTTCCATACAAAATCTAAATCTAGTTTATATTTAGATTTCGCATGAAGTGTGACACGGCTAAAAGCTCGATTTACGAATGTAAGATCACATACAAATTTGACATTTGTTAATCAACCTTATGGCATTTCAAGCTGGAGATGCTGTTAAAGATAAAAAACCACATTTGTGTGGAATCTGACATTTGTAAATCGTCCTTATGTCATTTAAACTAGATTTCGCATGCAGTGTGACAAGGCTATTAGCTCGACAAAATATACCATCGAATTAAGTAAGCCACCACCGAATTAAGTAAGACACCCCCGAATAATTTTCGTATTATATTTTGTAGATGCAGCCCTGACTTATTGTGTATTTATTCACAATTATAAAATCATTCACAATATCATAAAAATATTTGTTTCTGTGAGGTGTTTGGCTGAACTAAGTGTCTGAACTATATATATAATATAGGAAAAAAATAATTTTGAAAATTAATTTAAATTGAAATTAATTTTCATTGACATGAAAATTATGTTAAATTTAGTTTTTATTAAACTTAAATTAATTAATAATTAAATTAATTTAATTTAACGTAAATGATAAATTATTAATTAACTAATAATTAAATTAAAATAATTTAACATAAATGTTAAATTAGTAAATAAAATAAATTAAAAATAATTGAAACAAATGATGAAAATAAATATTTTTAGTAGATTAGTTAATAAGTTCATTAATAATTAACGGAAACGCAAATTTCTTCTTTTTGAAAATGTTGGTCGTCCTGTAAAGGGCGGATTTTACATTACAACAGCAGACAGGCTAACTAGCTCTATAAAGTGGTAATAATAATTAGATGGACCTGCAACTATAAATTTGACAATCAAAATATTGAAATGAAAAACTGTAATCAGCTGTTCGACAGACACTACATCTGTTCAGGGATGAAAAATGGCTATTGTGAAATGGTACTGAATCTCTAGTGAAAAAGTACTTTTTACACCAAATGGTACTAAATTTTTGTTTATATTCATTTCATACGAAAACAAGACTAGAAATTAAGGCATAGTACTTACATACTTCATATTAAAGATTAATATTGCGTTAAAAATAGAAATTAATTTAAATTGTTTTGAGTTTACCTACAATTATTAGTTCATTTACAAAAATTCTTAAGGGGTGTTTAGACGTACCAAATATTTGCGCAAAAGGGCTGTTGGGCAAATATCTTGAATTTGTGGGAGCGCTTTTGAGTTATTGTGCAAAATTTTGAGTGAAAATCAGATTTTTTATTTTGCTGAATTTGTATAAATGTGCAATTGTAGCTGACGTATGCCACTTCAACGAGAGTAGACAGACGCATATGCGTGAAGCGGAAACATTACAAATTCATTTATATATTTTTCATTTAAAGAAATTACTGAAATTTCCATGTGTATGTGAGGGTTAACATACACGAAAAGTAGAACAACAAAACAAATTAAAGAAAAAGTGAATTTGACAAATTTATTTTATTTTATGAAAATTCAATAATTAAATGTTTACCACTCAGGGAAATGGTAAAATGGTGTTAATTTCCATTCGAATAAGAAACAACGAAAACTTCAAACTATCCGTCTGAAACGGATTCGTCAATTTTTATTTTTGTAGAAAAATGCAATACTATTATTATAGTTTGCTATTGTCCAACCGTTCACTATAGACTCCTGTCCATTCTTCCAACACTGGTTCCATGTTATATGTGAGGAAATGCACTTTTTTAAAATATTTCCATTTTATTTATGGCGATCCTCTTTATGGATCTATTGACCGTTTTTCATCCCTAGAAGGCAAAAAAGTAATATGTCGAAAGGATTTAATAAACCTATATTTATTGCTGAAATTGTGTAAGTTTGTATGTCAGAATGTTCGTCTGCCATTATTTTATATATGTGTCCGTTTCGCTTGTTCGAGCGCAGGTCGTTTATATTGTCCTCACATAGAGCTAACAGAACACTTTCCTGATCAGAAGTCCATTTTGTTTTCAGCTTATAATGTCGTTTTTTCCTGAAAATTTAATTAAACTAATTAAATTTAAAAAATACTTTTAAATATTTCATATTTATTACTTTTCTTCTTCCATTTTCGAATTGCCAGATAAATTAGAAATAAATGTCAAATTCTTCTTCTTGTTCTCCTATAGTTTAAACACATAACCACAAATTGTTAATTCTTTTTATTTTTGCGACCTGGAGGTCGATTTTAAATTTTGTATGGAAAAAGTACTAGATTTAAGTTCGATTTGGCTCGAAATCTAATTAAACTAGATTTTCTCTGCAGTCTGACAAGGCTATAAAAAATGTAAATATTAGTGAGAAATTAAGTTTGTGGTACTGCGGTACTTTCGGTGGTAAAAAAGTACTGACAAAAGTAGTAAAGTACTGCATTTTTCATCCCTGCCTCTGTTATTGTGCCAAGGTACGGACAAAATGTATCCCAACAAATTATTTGTAATTACTAATTTAATTTTTGTTTGAGTAGAAAGAAAAGTAAAATAAAAGTCGATTTTTAAAAATAAAGTCGAATCTAAGGAGGCGCAAACAGAACAAAACCATCGAACATGCAGGACAAAATGTATCCAAACATGGAAAATATTTGCCGGCTGTGTTTGAAGGAAGAAGCCGGCACAGTATCTATATTTCCAAACCTCCAGGTGAAGCTGGAGGAGAAGCTCGCTAACATGTCCATACCAATTCGAATAATGTCTTGTGCGGCTCTTGAAGTCCAGGCACACGATGGTTTACCATCGAAAATATGTGCCGAATGTCGGTATCAATTGGAAAAGTCCTATTTATTTCGTAAACATAGTCAAGCGTCTGATGCTAAACTGAGGAAGCATATTCGTCTATGTGCCCTTGGCAAAACTAGCAAAGTTTTCATAAAAAATCCAGATGAAGATGACGACGATGATGAAGTCGAATTCCATGATTCAATTGATTTTATAAAGGTGCACGATGAAAAATTAAAAGTGGAGGAACAATTAAAATTTGAAAATTTCATGGAAGAAATGAGAACAAAAAATGAGATTGAATTGAGCAAAAGTAAGGAAGCGTTGAAAGCTAAATGTAAAGAAGAGCTAAGGTCAGAAGTGGAGCAGCAGTTAAGAGTGGAATTGAGGGAAGAAATACAAAAGCAAGTGGAAGAAGTAATGTTGCCCAAAATGAGACAAGAATGCTTTAAGGAAGCAAGAGAATCCCTGCGCGAGGAAGTATTGGAGGAGTGTCGCCAAACCGAAATGAAAGTCCTGCTAGATGATTTACAGAGTTTTCTGAGAGAAAAACAGACACCACGACAAAATGAGACGACAAATAAGACAATTTTAAGTAAAAACTCTCGTCCTCACAGTCCGCCTAGCGTCGATCAAAATCCGGTAACAAAAAAACCCTGTTACTCCTCTAACTTCAACAAAATTCAAATTATGGAAGTATGCGATACAAAGACGACGACAAATCAAAACAAGCAGGATACTAGATCAACAGAAGTAAAACCTGAAATCATACTCAGCGACAGTCCCTCGGAGGAGATTGGAGACAGCAATGTAAACGATGATGATGGCGACAGTGACAATTTTCTGATTTACGACACCGACGAAGGCTTTGAAGTACAAAAGAAATCTGAGGGTTCTAATGACGAGACTGAGGATGATACTTTCGCTCAAGAGCATAACCAGGCATACGACAGTGGCGAAGAACAAGATCACTTGGTGGCAAGAGTAGCTTCACCCAAAACATCTACAACATCCTATAGAAGTAAGTGATAATAACATTGTATCGTATATATTTCATAAAACCTTTATGTGCAACATATTGATAGAATATAAAGAAAATACAAGGTTTATATTGTAATTACATATAAAAAATAAATGTTATTCTAATATAATTCTTAAAATTGTATAAGTATTCATTATAATATGCTACAAAAAAAATTGTGTCCGAGACCTAGAAATTTATTTTTTGTATGCATAATCATTCATTAAACAACAAAAGATATCTTTGATATTTATACACTCATTTTTGGAAGTATAAGTCCGATCACGTCCGGATATATTAAAACGGAACGAAAATTAAAAAAAAAGTCGTTGAACTCAAAACGGATGATAAACGTATGAAACTGTAGCCAAAGTTGATTTACTTGTCGTGTTTAGTTTTTCATTTCCTTATCCTGTTGCCCCTTTACAGGACTACAAATTTCCAAAGTATAAAATGTTAAAAATTTTTATATACTTGTTTGCATCCTTTGATAACAGTATTAGTGTCAAATTAAAGAGGCAAACGTATATTAAAAATACTTCAAATATCATGATTCTATTTGAATTAGTTCAGAATTAACATCTATTTCAAGTTTACTTAGTTTCTCTAGTTTATTCATATCTTGTTTTTTTTAAGAGGCAAAACTTTAAACGGTTGTCAATGCTAAACTAATACAGATTGAAACTTAAAATTTAATGCATTTTTAGCAAATGTTGTTTGTTTTCAAAGGTGTGTGTTCAAGGGTTTATTAATTCAGAAAAAATTGATAAAAATGCAACAACAAAAAATAACACTGGAAATAATGACTTTCAGAAAACATCTTTTTCGTGACCCAGCCGTATGTATAGTTTCCAATTAGTTTCTACGGCGGTACTGTGGCAAAATTATTGTTCAATTTAAAAAAGATAGTTATCACACTTTCGTCTTCGGTCAGCTTAGGTATTAATATACACCGGTATGCATCATTCGAAATATCTGCAAATTGGCCATTGACATTTCATGCCATGGGATATGTAAATTTCAAGTAAAAGGGATAAATTTTGTAATTTTTTAACTCGAATCTTTTCTAGTTGAGGATTCCGAAAATGGTGAAATAAAATTTTTGAAGAAGTCCACCGATTCCCTAACTCATCGTCAGACCAATGATGATGCCGTCGACCAAATACAGAATGCAAATATAATGATATTAAATTTCCCAACCGAATTAGAAGACGAGGAACATTTGGAGCTGGTCGAATATGGCAATGATTATGACGAAAATAAACCAATGGTAAGGATCAGAGTTCGTTTAATGTTTCAAAAAATATTTTTATGGAAAACTTGTTTATTTCTTCCTTGACAGAAGCCAGTAATTTTGAAGGAACAACCTATGAAACGTTATCGAACATCGGAAGTAACCAATATCACAATGCCACTTTATACAACAACATCGACAACATCTACCATAGAGACGACATTGATGGCCAAAACCTATGTCAACACGGTGCAACGTCCCACAGACACCCCGAAGATATTTAAGTGTAATGATTGTCCCATGGTCTTTTCCACAAATTCTTCATTGGAACGACATTTACGCACGCATCGTAAAGTGGAAGAGACTGGTGTTTCCTTTCAATGCCCCGAATGTAAGATTGTCGTCTCATGTGCCAGTGCTTTACGTCGCCACATGTTCATCCACTGTGATGAGAAACCGTTCATATGCAAAGAATGTGGCAAAGCATTTGTTCAAAAGGAAATCCTCAAGCGCCATATGCAGACACATACGGGAATTAAACCACATCAGTGTCCACACTGCGATCGTGCTTTTGCCCAACGTATTAATCTAAGACAACATATAAATCGCCATCACACGGAGGAACCGCGTATACAACAACACTCGTGTCACTTATGCCCGAAACGTTTTAATCACGCCTCCGGTCTCAGTAGACACTTGGCCTCGCACAGTGGAGTTGCATTTCAGTGTTCCGAGTGTGAACGTACGTTTGGCGACCGATCTTCCATAAAAAGGCACATAGCCAATAAACATGGTAATGGCAAGATACCAAAGTCTGATAAAAGTTAAGAGATACTAAATTTTGTTTATTTCGTATATTTTACATAAATATACATATATGTATTTATGTATGTTTGTCGAACGTTTATATGTCGGCTTAATATAACAATACCAAGCTGTAGTAGTACATAAGTATATACATATATTATTTAGTTTAATATTTTATTATTTAAAAAAGTCATCCTTCATTTTAGTTTTAAGAATATTCCATTATTCTACAAAACATAATTATATTAATAAATATGTTATAGTTTAGATATCAAACACGATTTGAAATGGAATAACTTTGTATATATTTTTTTTAATAATTGGGTTTCCATATTAATTTCTTTCTTTTGCTATTATTTCAACGTCGTTGAAGTTTGGCTGTAAGAGCAGTTTCTTTCTCTATTGTCGTGACAATATCATGATTATTTCTCCTTTTGACTTCATGAGACATTTTTATCGCACAATTTATCCAACTGGATAATTTAACACAAAACAATTTGGTTGAAAAAGTAAAAAAAATGTTCTACTAATAAATCTTTGTGTAAGTTTATATTTTTCGTTCCATTAAATGTCCTATTTTTCGTTGGTTGATGGTTGACATTCTTGGTCTATTCTTCTAAATACTTCTCTATTAGGGATGCGATCGCTCCATGTAATTGTTAATATTCACATCTACAGCCTTTAAAGTTTGTATTTATGTGTACGACATGGTTGGTAAGCATTTTTTATGTTTGCAAATCTAACATTTTCTGTATGTTTTAATATTTTATTAATTGGGAGTGGGCTACAACGTTTCTTTAGAAGCAATATTAATAAAAACCAAGGGATTGTATAATATATTATATTTATTGTAGCCAAGGAAAAGCCACTTCAAAAAGATAAGATGCTAGTCACTTGGTTTTGATAACAACTAATTGCATATATTATGGTGTTTTCTGACCAAAACAATAAAGCCTTCAAGAAAAAATGGAGGTGGACCTTATAAAGAACAAATTGTTCAGGACAGAAGAGTTGATCTTGCTGTAAAATGCATCTAGACGGTTGAGTTTTGGAAACCCATAAATGAAAAACAATATAAGATTAATATAATATTGCAGGCAATTTTGGAGAACGTGGAAGACAGCGATATAGGCACGATTGATTATGTAGACAACCTAGACAAGATTACAAAATACCAAAAAACCCGAATCTAAGCTAACAATTCTAAAGACTCATATACAATATACTGAAGTTACAAATTCTTAAATTCCTTATACATAGTAAACCTGAAGGAAAAGATATCTTAAAAGAAGTTATCATAAAGGAAGGAACTTCAAAAATAAACCCCAATGTAATTCAATATGGTGGAAAAAGTGAAATCGGGAAGAACATTTATATCTGTGCTAACAATTCTAAAGGCTCATATACAAAATATTGAAGATACAAATTCTAAACGTGACCTTATAGTAAACCTATAATAAGTCTTTAAAAATAATTTATGGTAATCTTCAAGGAAAGATATCTTAAAAGAAAATATCAAATGATAAGCCTAAATGAAGGATCTTCAAAAATGAATCGGGAAGAACATTCGTATCTGTGCTATATTAAAACATTGAACGATGTGACCCACTTTGACTACCTCTAGTTGATATATAAGGTGTTGTGTTAAATTTTTAGAAAATCTGTTAAAATATACTGAAAAAAGTAAAATTGCGAGCGAAATATAAGGCGTTGTGCCAATTTTGGGAAAATCGGTTAAAATATGCAGTTTTTAAAGCGGAAAAGGTCAAATCGGTAGCGAAATTTGTATGAGAGTTATATTTAATCTGAACCGACCGTCACCGTCAAACTTTTATTTTTTTAACTTCTCAAAACGTACGTTTTAAACATCTATTACACCCGAAAAACTTATTTAGTATTTTCATTAATTTCGATACGTGAGCTATCGGTGGTCGTAATCTATTTATTCGATACGGGACGAAATTTTGGACGTTACGATAGCTCGATAGATATTCGGCCACGAATGACGTAATTCGGCCACAGTTCTACACACCGGATTCACTCGGAGAATGAAATACCGGATCAATGGCTGTCACATCAGCACACATCTGTTCGTTTTCTCTGTTTCCTTCGAATTATATTGATCAGTTCAACATTTTAGTTAAGTGTAAGAGATACTGGAGTGAACACACTTCGCGAATTGCTCTGGCTTCGGCAGCATCAGTAGTATCGTGTGGTATATCCCCGTTGTCTACCCCCCCAAATGTGAGGTGGAGTAGAGGTATTCAAGGTATATTAACCGACAATCTGACTTCACCATCTCTGAATCCCGTGCTAAAACAGATAAAAACGAAGAAGAAGCGGTTTCATGTAGTTCGCCAATCACCGATTCCGATCCTCAATGGACAATTACCAATTGCAGATCGCCAAGATTGCTTTCGAACACATCATAGTACGATTACAATTACTACGGATATTGCACTAAGAGAAAATATATTTTTTGTTGCAATTTGTGATCATTTCGCGAACAGATGTCGTACTTAGATTTCGCTGCGATACTTATGAATGGATTTTCAAAATTAAATTCAAAATATGGGCGATGATAATGTTGTTGGTTTAACAAAACCATTATATTTGTTTAAATTTTTCATTTTCTGAAACTATTTGCATACAGATATCTTCTTTGCGTCAATATAATAGCTCAACAAAATTTAATAACAAGAAATATGTTTTTAAAAATAATTCATTTCCAATTTTTGTAAAAATAAAACTGAGCAAGAAAACAGGAAAAAAACAAATACTAATATTTCTCACTTAATATCTCTTTTAATAAATAATTACATATGTATGCATTAAAAGCAATGGTAATAATAGTTATAAAAATTCACAATATTTAACATTGATGATGACAATAGCTCTCAATAAAAGCACCTCATATCTTCGTAATTATGAATGCGATATTTATAAATATGTAGTTATGTATATATATATAGGTATGTATATGTGTATAACAGATGACTGATATTTCTTAATGTTTTTTCTCCTTTCTTCTCTCATTTCTCATTTAAATACAATTAACAAATATAAATAACACGTACAATACAATTACAAAAAAAAAGGGAAAAGAAAACATTATTTTAAAAAATTTCGTTAATTTCATTAAGATTAGATTTAGGTTTTGTGACATCAATCCGAATTGGTCATGGAAGAACGCTGAGATTCCAGTGTGTTCGAGTCGTTACGATTGCGTAACATGCGCGGTTGACTGGAGGTGAAATTGGAAAAATCCTTCATAACATCTTTATAAGTTTCATCTTCGCCATTACCTTCGTCGTGCAGTCCAATTTCATCGTTTAAACGTGTTAGACGCAACCTAAATAAAAAAACAATTAAAAAATAGAACAATTTAAACTTAAATGTGTTGTGGAATTTTATTATACTTACAGTGTAACGATATCAGCATTTCGTTGTTCAACTGCTATATCTAGGGGCTTTTTGCCATCACTGGCTTTTAAATCGTATTTGGCTTTGTGTTTAAGCAGTAAATATACTTGTGCTATAAAACCCTTCTCAGTAGATATATGTAAAGCACTATAACCCTTGTCGTCAATAACATCGATGGGTACACCATTCAATAACAAGTATTCGCAAGCCATAACGGAGCCCTTTAATAAACAAGAAAGGGACATAGTTTAAAGATTTTGTAATTCGAATGTCACTATCAATCGGATATGAGTCCAAATCAACAAACTTGAAATTTGTACTTTACTTACCGATAACACTGCCTGATGTAAGTACGTGCGATTGTGATCTTCGGAATTGCGCCAATTTTTGTCAGCACCTAGCGCAAATGCCATACACATCACTGGTAAATTGTGTACTGCAGATGCTTGATATAACATGAGATTCGCATCTAGCTTGGAAAAGGGCACTTCATATATCACCTCTGGTTCATTCTCGCCTTCTGTCGACTCTTGATCGGAACCCAGTATTCCGGGTGTTTCATAGGTTTCCAAACCTAAATCATCACCGACTATCAACAGGTCTTCGCGCGAGATGCTCAAAGACATTGATGGTATATTTATTGATTCGTCATCATCGTCGTCGTCCTCGTCGTCAATAACAGGATCATCGGATGACTTGGAACTCGAACGTTGACGCTTGCGTTGACGATGACGGCGACGTCTAAACTTTTTAACCGCCCATTTGCGTGGCCCACCCAGCGACAGGGTAGCCCGTTTGCTAATGTCATTGCCACCACTATCTATGGACAATACTTCTGCCGTCTCACTGGACAAATATTCCGCTGGCTTGGGCATGCCACACACGAAACGTTTCTCAACATATTTAGCCTTTATCCATGCTTCACGCACTGCTATTTCGCAATTTTCCGTAGCCGGTTTCAGTTCCGAATTTTCGCCGATGCGCGCCTCAAAAATTCTATTTACGACAGCATTGCCCAGCTCCATCATAACTTTGACATTTTCGGTTTCCCATGCATCAAGTGTCAGCGATCGAACTTTACTGTAGTGTACGCCCAAACTTCGATGAACTCCGGAACATTCAATGCACAATGTAATGCCTAAATTAATGGAAGCCCAACGTGGATCTGCACCGCGACAATCACAACATTGTGAGTTGCCAGGGATTTTAAGGAATTGTTCCCAATGCCTAGAGAGAGTAGGAAAAAAATAATATTATTTATTTGTTACACAAACACGATTATAAGGTAATTTTTTAGTAGCTTCCCAATGATGAGCAAATTTTCATTTTAATAAGTTGAATGGCGAATATCTCGAAAACAAGAATTAACGTGAAAAAACGTATCGTAGGGTATATTTAGCTACGAGTCGAGAAGAAAACACAACACATTTGTGTGGGGACTGTATAACATAATATAGAAAATTTGACGCAAATCTGTTAAATCGGTTAAATCATGTGAATTCTACACCATTTTCAAATGAATTTGAGAAAATGCGACATCATATTGAAAAAAAAATACAAATTTATATTCAGAAGTGCAAATTGAAATTGAGAAAATACAAATTGAAAATAAGAAATGTAAATTGAAATTGAGAAAATACAAATTGAAATTGAGAGAATAAAAATTTAAATTCTGAAATGTAAATTGCATTTTCAACATGTATTTTCGCATTTCAACTGAAAATGGTGTAGAACGGAAAAGGCCGTATTGGGAAAGTCATTTAAATGTGGTCTATACCAAAACATTGACAGATGCGACCCAAAACCGCCATAGATGTTTCTCGGTAAAATATAACTTGCTGTGCTAATTTTGAACACAAATCGAGAGCGTCATTTTTTTTTAGAAAATCGAATTTTCAGTTAAACCAAAAACGGTTTTTATGTAAAACCAGTTTTTTGCTCATACTATCTTGAAGATAAGAGCTATATTTGCTAGAAGATGGGCGTAAAAGTAAAAATGTATATTTAAAGTACTTTCAGTAGTCTATTATTCAGCAACAAATTGGATAAAAATACAAAAAAAAATATTTTTGGGTGTGTTTTCAGAAACGTTTAGCTTCTGATCTAGGATCAAATATTTTGAAAATCATCATTAATTATTAACTTTATTTTCGTGGGGTAGACTGGAAATTATTTTTTATTTGTATTTGATTTGGGATCTTCCAAAAATGTCAATGGTGTTTTTGTTCATTTCTGATTCGCCGGATATATTTGATGTTTGAATCAAATGTATTTGACCATCCTTGGATAAAGTACTGTTTAGTATAGTATTCAGTGATCCGCCAGCATACCAGACACTGGGCGGTACTAATCAAAAAATCAATCAAAGCTTGTCTCTTGTTCGAATTGTTTCCTTTTCTGGAAACACTACTTACACTTTTCTCTTTGCATTCTTCAATGGATTTGTATTCAGTGATGACTGCGGTCTGGAATGTTGTGAATCATGTTGTATAGCTGCACCGATACTTTTCTGTAATGCTGAAATCCACATTGTCAACATATCAGCTGAGTCAGCTTGTAATATGTGAGACCTAATGATAACAAAAGCACAAGCAGGCAAAACATATACATAAATGAGAGTAGATATATTATTAAGTATAAAAAACAACAACATCTCATGCAGTGAGTGACACAAGACGTAGAGGGAGTTGCGGTGGTGGTGGTGATACTTACTTTGTCGGTGATATGACTTCGAAGCAAAAACGTCGATCGCCATCATTGACGGGGCGTACAGTACATATGCGTAAATCTTCTTCCATCACAGAAAATGAATCCTCGTTGCTACGTTTTCTGCAATTCGAATCCAAATCACTTCAGCGTTACACAACAACAACAACAACACAAGACAATTTCAATTCAATTCAACACAACACAAAAGACATAAAAAGTATAAGTTGATTTTTTGTTTAGAAAAGAAAAGAAGAGTTTAAAAAAACAAAACAAAGCAAAACAAAAGACAAGACAAGTAAACAAGAAATTAATTTGGACAAAACAAAATTAGGTTTTGTTAAACAATTACAACAGCAGACAATTAACACATGAACGAAAGAAAGAGAAAAATTATTGTTTCGTTAAATATAACGTAAATAATAATAAAGCATTTTGAAATTAAAAGTTTAATGATTAAACCTTAATCCTTTTCAAAGAACATACTTTCGAACATGCCTTAAAATAATCTGGGATAGAATATTTCAAATTGATTGTTTTCATCTTTTATTTTAATGTTTAGCAACGCACCTGTACACCAGTTGATTGTCGCTCAGGTAGAACCATCGACGACACCATGTCTTGAATCCTTTCGACTTCTTCTTAAATAGATAACCTTCGATCTTGTTGGAAGTGCTGTTGGTGTTCGTATCACTAAAACTATTCACACTCATGTGACGATTTTGCATGACTTTCTCTAATTTTTGGTATTCACCGCGCAGTGCATTCAAATCCTCTGTGATCGTTTTGAAGAATATATCAAAGTCGTTGCATAAATCGAAACCTTGGTGATAGTATGTAACGCAAGCTTGATAATAATCAAGTAGCTGAAAAGAAATGTAATGGAAAAATATGATAAAGAAAATAAAATAAGAAGTAAAATATTAAAAAAAACGGGACATTTTATTTTATTGCCAACTACAAAATATTTTTTGGAAATGTTATAAAAACGTTTTAGAGAAATTAGTGGATAGTTACAGTGATTCTCATTATTATTCGACATTCTCATTGGTGAAAGATCAAACACCCATCCATGTACTTTATTTAAACATAAAACTTTATTTTTTCTTAATCTTAATTCATTAGATAAGCTTCAAAATCCGCGAAAAAAATAATCATTAACTGATTACAAAATAATAAAAAACAACGCATTACTTCATTTACATCAAAATCATAGCGTTATTAATATTCGTTTTTTTTTTCTTAAAAAAGGATAATTAATAAGGCAAAAACGCGTTTTTGTGAATATTTAGTATTTAGTAGGCGTGACGTGACGTAGACGTGTTGGTCTAATTTCCACGATTTTTCTTCCCCCATTCTTCATGTAACCGTTTTTTCAGTTCGGATGTGGAGGTTATTAAGTGGTAGGGATCATGTCTGGGGTTTGGGAAGGAGGATGGTGCACTTTTTGACAGTTATAAAGAAGCTACTCCTTCATTAAAGGTGTTTTGTGTTTCGGATCATTGCCCTGATAAAATTTAAACCTGTCCTGAACTTCTAGTTTTTCCCCGTTTGACTTCAATTTTCTCTTAATATCATCAGATAACCTTCTTCATTTATAATTCCGCCAAAAATGCCAATTTTTCGAGTCTATTTGTCCCCCTTAACCAAGACGTGGCCATTATCAAACATAATGTTCGGTTTCAAATTTTGTAGTCCCAATTCTTCGTTTGATTTTCTCTATAGCATTGGGACTGCAAAATCTGAAACCGAATATTAAGTTTGATAATGGCCACGTCTTGGCTTATGGAAAAGAATGTATGCTTTCTTATGGAAAAGAATGAAAGAAGTACAGTTCTTGACGAATTTCGTCGACGTGTCTCTTCTATTTAATTTTAAATCTGGCTAGCCAATGTAAGGCATATAAAAATAACAGATCTATTTATAACTTCATGCTTTGTCCTTGCAGTTATGTGTCTCCTACAAATCAATATTAAACTGCATTTCCAAGCAATTTCATTGTGCAATCATTGTAACTTAGTTTCACAGACAAGCCTTCTCTCCACTTGTAGGTATGTGCTTGTGTGCATATATGCACATATAGGAAAACTAGCAATTACGCTAAAATGGTAGGGAAAGGTTCGGAGTAATGTAAACAAATGCCTTTATAAATTTTCCTTTTTATTATATATATACATTAAGCTGCCTCGCGTTTCCTGGAAGACATGGAGTTTTAATGACGATTCCCAACTAATTTAAATTTTTACTAAATGTTCCCTACAACAGTTTACTACACCAAATTGTAGTTTATATTAGTCATAGTCGATCCAACTAGAATACTAAAAAGAACATCAAACTTTGTGTCGTGAGACGTCTTAATCCACACAATATATGCCAGTAAATTACATACCACAGGAATAACAACATGCACAGAGCATCGAGGTACTTACCGTCGATAATATAGAAGGTACTTTACGAGACTGAACTAAAGTGATGTAGTTGACATAATCCAATGCCGTGTGATGAAAGCATGATTTTGATGCTGATAATATGTTGGCTGCTTCCTGTACTTCCTGTGTACGATTTTTAGTCGCCTATAAGAATAACAAAAAGGAACGTAAATTTCAACACACACATACGATGGATAAACAATAAACACGAAAGTAAACAGAAAATCGGATGGAGTGTGAGTAACACCGCACACACACACCCATCCAACAATCAACAACTTACTTGAGCATTTTTAATTAATGCATTGTCATAGCCCTCAGACACTTTTAGAAAATGTCCTTTATAGTTTTTAACTTCATTAATATCGTCCTTAACAAATACGGTTAAATTTTTTAATACAGTGCGGCTGGCTTGATCCAATAAAATGGTATGAAACTTATTCATTTCCTATAAGTAAATTAAAAGAGAACAACATGACGAATTGTACAAAAGAAGAAGATGAGGAAGAAAAGAAATGAGAACATGAAACAGACCGAGCATAGCAGAGTTTTGTAATTAAAAACTTTGCACAGTGTAATCAAAAGTGAAAAAGTTAAAACACTGTAAAATAATGTTTTGAACCTACCAAATTTTAAAATGATGATTGCAAAGCGTAGTTCCTATAAAGGAAATTGAAAAATTATTTGGTCCTTTTCATGTTTAGCATTTTATAATTATTCAATTGAATGTTCTCGTAATACCTGGACCTGCTAAATATACGAGACCTGCTAAATACACGAGATGTGCCTCTCACTCCCGCCCCTTCCGACCGAGAGGGCCTCGTCCCCATAACGTACTAGTCTAGGGGGGAAGAACAAAATCACTATTCCAATGTGTCTCAATGAAAACAATAAAAATTGCTTCTGAACTAACTCAATTCTGTCAATATAGATGCCATACTGAGGGTCCCATACTACAGAACCATAAAGGATTAAGCAAACTATGTAGACGGCTTATGTTTTAAACCCACTATGAAGTGTCGATCTGAGATCCTATACGCAATTTGCTAGCTAGGAGGTCAAAAATATTTAAATCATAGTCTAAAAGATCCCAGTCCCAAATTTGAACAACGATTTTTTAATAGTTATATTGTCCTACTTATCGAAAGCTTTGGCACATATTATGGCAAAACAATTATAGGCTATGCCTAAATCCCAAACTAAATTAAAAAAAATAAATTGTGACGTGCAAGAGCGACATGATCGAATAAATCTCAGTTTGCATATGAAATATTTTAAATATCCTTCAAGACTTTACTAAAAGTGAAATGTTTGATCCAAATACATAAGATCATCTACTAAAAAGAACATGAAATTAGCACGAGCGAAACATATCCACCCACACATTTATAGTATAACTTCAGCGAAACAATTCTCTATATTCAGTATTCGTCTCTGGAACAAATTAATTTTAAAATTTTAAATTATTTTGAAATTTTAGAAAAATGAACGTAACATTCGCCATTAATTTAAATTATTTAGTGTATTTTAACATAAAATAACATTTTGTTATATAGAGTGGGCCATTTAAAATTTTAAATTTGAACTACCAATTACTTTAACTCTGAAAGGTATATTAACATTAATTTTTAATTTAATGGGAAGCTATACACTCGAACAAAATTGGGAAATATTAAGAACTTACTTCCAAATTAGTAAATCTTTACCACAATCTGTAAGAAATTTAGGTGGACAATTCCTTCAGTTCAACCTTTATGAAGCTCATTCTTATCTCGGTGGCTATGTCAATAAGCATAATTGCCGCATATGGCGTTCAGAGAACCGACACGAGACTATTGAGAAGCCAATGCATTGGGTTGATCGCCGGGCCAGTAGTGGTAGTCATATGAATGATATTGTGTTCCATTATTAAATGACAAAGTTCGACCTTTCCAATAAAACCAGAAATTTGAAAAAATATTCAGTGACATTTAATATCCGATTTTAATTTACAATTTTTAATGGCCCACCCTATTCAACTTGTAATTCGAAGCCATCGGGCCAATTTAAAACAAATTACAAAATGCATATATAATATTTTTTTAACATGGCTAAAAAAACAATTACAAATAAACTAAATAGATTTAGTCCTATAGATTGACTAAATGGAAGCAATATAAAATATATACTGTGGATTTGGATACCTTTTGTTGTTTTAAATATTAAATTATTCATTATAATAACTTTCGTTCCTTCGTAAATTTCAAAATCCACCAAAGTTGTACGCCCAATACTCGCTTTTTTCATCGCTGACAATTTCTGCCAGTGTACATATGTACGTATATCATATCCCAACACCAACAATAATCCCAATCAAGGTAGAATAATTTGTTGGTTGATCGAGCAATCATCATCTCACAACTTCTACATTTAATTGAATTTTCTTTTTCAAATCTGACACACTGTGCACGCGCGCTGGACAACTCAGCATGTCTCCGTCGTCTCTGCGGCAGTAAACAAACAATCAACAACAAACCTGAAAGCAATGTATCAGCTTTCCCAAAGCATTATGGGCACTTTTATTATCAGAGAAATGTTGTTGCAAATCCCAGAGGGACATTGCAAATGCACTGAAATATTAATAAAAAAAAAAATATGAGAGAGAGAAAACATGTAGAGAAAAGATAATCTACCAACCACCCATATGGATGAAGTAATACTATTTACAGTTTGTGGTTATTTACCTTTGATTTTTCACATATTCTTTGCCCGAATCGACCGCAATATTGCAAAGTTTTATGATTTTCTCCAATCGCTGCTCCAAATGTTCAATGTCCGATTCTTCTTTTGTGACGAATTGTCTATATGCGAAAGTAGATGAAGGAAAAAACAGAAAGAGATTATTTATTTATTAAAGATATCGCACCACTCAAGTGCTCTTTGATTATTGATTCGAAATCGAAATGTTTATCAAGAAACACTGTTTGCTTGTATTAATTTTTTGCCAAGAATAAAGATTTAATAAGTAGAGCGAAACAAGAAATATTAACCGACCCCCCACTTCTCCCTTTAATATTTTGCTATCTTCTGTCGAAGCTTACTTTCGATTTGTTTTCGTGAAGGTGTTTTTGGTTTTTCCATGGCGCTGCTGTCACTTCAAGTGTGCCCATGTGTCGTGTCTCGAAAAGTACGCTGTTTGTTTGCTGTCTGTGCAAGTTTATTATCAACAAATAATTATAGATTTAAATTTATGCTAAAAATACGTCAACATAACATCGTTATATTTATTGCATAATATTAAGTGTGTCTTAAAGAAGATACACATCTTAAATTGTTTTGAAGTTGGAACATAGTTTTCTATGAAAACGTTATGCATACGATTGGCTGGCTTGGGATTCACCTGCTAGTGCTCTCGCTCGATTGTTTCTAATATTACCCCCATATTTTGTGAAAATACAAGTTTTTTGATCATAAACATACATACATACGTACATATATGTGTTACTTAAAAGTTAACAACTTCGATCGTTAGGTTTAGTCATGTCGCAGAATTATTACGGCGACCATTTATCTCTTTTTATGTAACGACAACGAGTGATAAATTAAAACGTCTGTTACTTTCCTCCATTTCGAAGAAAAAAAATGAAAATGTTAAAAATAAAGTGCTAAGGTTCCATTTTGAACCAGAATGTATGTCAAATGATGTACTTTTACATTAATTTCCACGTAAAAGTATTTATTTATTTATTACATTCCCCATCTTGATTTAAGATGCGGAATATAAGAATTGGTATATATCAAGATATGTCTTAGCGTTTTAAATATTGGAGATGTAGAACTAACTAGAGCGTCACGGGTGTGACCTTAGCTTTGAAGAAAATCTTGAAGTTTTACTTATTTTCTTGAATTCTGTAATGTTCTTCCATTACATGCCTTTATTAATTTTTACTAATCAAAAGGGTAGTTCATACACTTTCTTTTAAAGAATACGTTAACGACATCTCTTTATCAAGATGGGGAATATAAGATATTTTAATTGCAACGGGCGTAACATTATGACAGAAATTCTGTTCCGACACCTGTATGTATCTGGAAATGGACACGATTAAACCTATTATAATTTTTTTTAAATATAATCAAAATTATGTATTATGAGAATTATAAAAATTATGAATGTTTATCGGTGTTGTTTTAAATTGGCAATTTATTTTGAAATTTTGTGCGAATAATAGTCACTTTACGTGGAATCACCCATATGTTGCTACAAATCGTTACCAATGATTTCATTTGAGTCCACAAATAAATGAAAATTGTCTTCCCACGCCAAACACCCATATGCATTTTTTACGTCGGCTCATCATTTGCCAATTATCAAAGGATAATGAGTTTTTAGGGTTATAATAAATCTACTATTTAAATCTTTGTTGTTGTTGAAAGTATAAATGAATACACATATTTGAAGGTATGTTGTACAAAAAACTGTTCAACATGAATGTAATTAAATAAATATTTTCAACTATACTTCTGGTAAACCGCTGTGTGAGTGGAAGGAAAACAAAATTACACTTTTTAAAGCAAAAGGATGTAAGCTAAATTTCGAAAGATTCAACTTGTTAGTTTTCAATTATTTGCAACAGACTCTGCAAAAAACCTACCTACAAGTACACAATAAAAACTTAAATTTTTAAATATCCATTGTGGATCAGCCCACCCCACAACATGTCAATGGAATGTTTAAATATGTTAATAACAACCATCAGATACATATAACAAAAACAAATGACTGTAAACAGTAAATTTATAATTATCCTCATATGTACCACCCATCCGAATATATGTATGTATATATATATATATATGAGTAAGTGGGTAGTACAGTATCAGTCTAAACAAAATTTGCACGATTTTTTGTTCACTATAATAGTTCAATTTGACAGAGGTGTTGCGTTTGGAGGGAAAATACTACTTATTTTCATTAAATTAAATAAATCAAATCAAAACAGGGAGATTAATGGATTCTTTCCACCTTTCTCTAACTGTTGACCTTGGAAATTTGAAAAATATAGATGATTTCATAATATAAAGTGACGTGTCTCGATTCATTTCATTAATTCATTCTTTTTATTTGTAATTTAGAAGCCATTCGGCCAATTATAATAAAATTACAAAAGACAACAGAAAAATATCTAAAGATTAATATTAAATAACAAGCGTATGATCTCATTTAAATTATATACATTCTGATATATTAAAAATAAAAAAATAAACTTAAATTA
Organism: Polietes domitor; assembly: GCA_947397865.1. NCBI lineage: Eukaryota > Metazoa > Arthropoda > Insecta > Diptera > Muscidae > Polietes > Polietes domitor. The sequence continues at coordinate 191,913,962 of OX377618.1, read as the reverse complement.
GCTCAGTGAAACCTAACGATTCAGGAGAATAAAAAATCTAAAAAACTGTAGATATAAATATTAATGCATTTTTAATGAAAAACAAGTAAGGAAAGGATAAAGTCGGGCGGCCAACTTTGGTGAAAAAGAGAAAAGGGTAAGGATTTTTGTATGTTTCTTAATCATATGCTAATATGACCTGTCCCAATTTGTTAAATCGAGAAGAATAATTGTATCGGGGCTATATACAAACATGGAATGAAGTGACCCACTTACACAATAGGTTCTTCCGGTTAAAGAGTAACGTGTTATGTCCAATTTGAAGAACTTCGGTGAAAATATGTGGTTTCTGGGGCGGAAAAAGTCAAGCCAGGAGCGAAATTTGTATAGGAACTATATATATATATATATATCTGAACCGATCTAAGACATTTTCATCTAATTTATTTCTTGTTGAAATATAAGATAAGAAATTGGAATTGACGAAAATTTTCTACGAAATATGACTTAATAGGTCTGAGAGATCCGTGACAAATATGTAATTAGATCAAATGTTCCTTTGCAAAATACTATTGGGCGAATTTTATTTTAACTCGGAATATTTAATCCCAGTAACATTAATAGAAAGCCAATTTATTTATAAAAAGCAATGACTGTTAATAAGTAAAATTTCGCTCTTTGAAATTAGATATGGTCAAAATGAGGAGAAATATTTTGAATTGATGATTTTTAATATTTCTTCTTTCAATTTTTGCAATAACACATTTTTCCTTCTTTAGTATCTTTGATCCAGAGTAAGTCAGACACAGCGTTTAATTCCACCTATCCTGTTGGAACTCAATTTCAGCGTTAAATAAAAACGTGTTTTTGTGTTCTTTTCAACAGAGTAGTGCTACTGAGAACAACAATTTATTTATTATTAAATAAACAGATATAAGCATAAAATTCACCGATGAATTAGTTTTTTTTTTAATATTTATTTATTACACACATTCCAATACAAAAGCCACTGTCTACGTTGTTGTTGTTTCGCTGCGCTGTGTATGATGTGCGATGTCGTGACAGACTATTATTGTGAAATGATCGTTTCCAAAATGTTGGTCTGGTACTGTACATTCCTGTTTAAGTATGTGCGTCACAAGTCTTGTAACCATAAAATAATTAATAATGAAAATGGTAAGGGCAAAATATTCTATTAAAGCGACAATATGTGTAAAATGGTATTACGAAATAAAAAAGCGAAATGTATGGGATAGGGGGAGGATGAAGCGAAATACATTGTCGCACATATTCGCGTCTTTCAATAAATGAGTAGAATGGGATGGGAATATATGAAAATAAATTCAAAACAACAGAACCATAATACTGTAATTATGTGTATTGAAGTGTATCGAAAATAAAGAAGATAAGAAAAAAGAAACAAACCACTCCTCTTCACCATGAAATAAGTTACAGATTTTCAAATGCGACACAATCGCTGATGAATATCGTATTGGTAAAATATTGAAACATTGTATTATTTTGATGTAAAAAATATGTTTCTTATGATTTTTCAGAATATTTTTTTTGATAATGAATTTATGAAAATGTATGCCTTAATGGACACAAGAAATACTTTTTATTATTATTACAATTTGTTATTTGGGACAATTTATTATATTCGATACAAGAAAATCATGAATATTTCATTATACAAAGAAATATATGAAAAAATATTCGATTAATCGAATAACGTTTAGTTCGAACCAGCTTCAATATTTTTAATAAAATAGAAAAAGACATGAAAATACAGGGCACACATTGAATTGAAATGCACTCAAAAGAAATGTTGTGTACATAGCATACATTTGGTCCAAAATGACTTCTCCTTTGACATCACTCATTTGAAGTTATGACAATTGACACATAATATTTGTATCGAAATGTATATAACAAATTACACTACAAAGAAAAACAAAAGTAGATTACGAAATGTCGTAAAGGTGAATTAGGCCCAAGGAGTCCTTTTTCCCCAATGATGGCCCAATGTTAAAAATATTCACTACATCTCTATCAGAAGCGTTATTGAAAAGCGATTGTATTGTAGCGATTTGGAGGTTCTTAAAAAACGTGCACATCTTATGAGTCGCCAACAATAGGGCTGTTTTTCAGCAGAGCAGAAACAAATTCGGCAACAACAAAATACAAGTAATTTTTTGAATGATGAGCCATACTGACAAAGCTATATATGTGAGATTTGACAGTTTCGGTTACAATTGAATGAAAAAATTTCAGTCAGCTGGGCTCCTGCTTTCACTTAATATAAATACATCTAGTGTTTTTTTATTATTTTGTATATTCCATAATTGGGTATTTATAATGATTAATTTTTTAAAGCTTTTAAATTGTTATATAATTGTTGATAACTCCAAAACAAATTGTATCGGTTATGTTATCTGAATGCATATACATAAAACAGTGGAAAATGGATAGGTCTCAACTAATGCGACTTTTTGTGCCGTTATTTTTGTTGTCGATGCGCTAATTAATGATGGTGCAATAAAGTAAACACTGCTGAAACTGTGTTCGGCTTGAATTTAATAGGGACATTTATTTTTATCCAATGCAGGGTGGGGATAAAAATAAATCGTAAACACACCTTAATCGAGCTTGTAAGTTGACAGATGACTGTCATGGTGCATTGGGTTGAGCAACTTGGCGAAAACACTTCAGTTTTAAACTATATATGCCGCCGCTATTGCACCTGAGTAATTGGCTCAAATCGAGACAACCCCACAAAAGTAAGCGCTTGCTGGACAGATTAGTTTAGTAAGGGTTTTTTGATTGAAATTCCAACATGTTTGTTGAACAAAATCCAAAAGGATATTTCACAAGATAAAATAATATTTGTTCGTCAAACATGTTTGCTAGTGGATAAAGTGTTTTAACTACTCCAGGACACATTTACTTTAGAAACCTTAGATTTTCCTTTAAATACACCTGTTGTACCTACATTGTAGCAGACCGGACAACGCCACAGTTGAAAGTAGTCATTTCAACAGGGTAATTAATGATGTAGCCTGGAATTTATGTATGAACCACATGAGAGCACATGCAATGTAAATAAACAAAAAATGAGTCATACCACTTCCACGAAAAACATTCTACAATGACTACCGCGTTTTCATTGATACAAGAGATGAATTATAGGGCAGTGGATTTCTTAAAGAAAAACTTCATTGTTCCACGTAATATTTGTCACGCATTTAGGTAGTGGTAGACACAAGAATCATAGAAAGCACGCATGCATTTAAGTACATGAATGCATTCAAAGTGTTCCCCGTTAATGATAAAATGGTGTTCTTGAAGAAAACAAAGTTATTAAATACATAATAATCATTTTTAGCACTACAACGAACGCTGCTGCTGATGATGAATAAGCAGCAGCGTTCAAAGTAATAGAATTTTGTTCAGAGATGATAACATGAACATGAAGAGCTCATTTTGATGGCGACAACAATGCAGGGCGCAGGGCTGGAGGGGGAGTGGAGTAGCTGATTTGCAATAGAGGGGAGAGCGTAGACTGTATAGTTTTGAAGCAACGTCTCTACCAAAGCATATTAACAAAATAACATGTTAATTACAGCACGACATTAAAAATCATCAGTTTGCTGGTTTTTTATTATCCAAATTAAAAATAGACTCGAAAACTCAATATTGCATGATTCGTTTGCCCGAATATAACTGTTGCCGCCGCGCTCGCTGTTGTCTGTTGTCATTGCTTTGCATTTACTCTAACCACATTTTATAGGGGCGTTGCTTAAATTACATCTAACCGCTGGTTTCTATCTCTGCGTACGCGTCCGTCCATTTTTTCCTTTTAGCGTCCAAACGTTTATTTTCTATACGCATTCCACAAATGATTTCTGTGTCATCCTTAAAATATGAAACAACCCCCCCTACTTCCTTTGATTTTTTTATAGACGAAGTACTCTTAAAGAGGAGCTTACCGAAACTTTGGTGAATCCTTCAGGCATTCCTCAAACTCGATAGTTGATCTCATGTTTAGCCACTTTTAGTTTATAACTTCACGTACACACACACATTCATATATATATGGCACAAAGGAAATTTTAAACCCGTTCCGTTTTACGTTGTTGTTGTATTCGCTCGCGTGCTTGTTTGTGTGTGTTTTTAGTGTGACGACTCTACGTAACTAAACGACGGTGTATTCCATTCCTTTGCATTTATTTCACTAGTCATAACTTTCAGCTGTTGCGCTTCAGATCCTGTTTCTATCTATCGTTGTCCTTTGTCTCTGTTCACTCACGTATACGGTTTGACGTCGTTACCCTTCTTTTTATATTTGTGAATCTTTAATCTTCTTCCTTTCTATGTTTTGCGACTTCCTGCACTATACGACGATATATTTCACTTCAGTGCTACTGTACACCGCATTTAAACTTATAACTTTACGAATTATGTATAAATATAACCGCTTTGTATTTCGTCGATCTTCTAAATTTGATAAATTATCAATTTAATTTCAGAATTAGATGATATTCACATATTTTTGCAACAGCAACTAATAAAAACTGATGTTGTGTCGTCAACGTACTCACTTTCACCCATGGTTGGATAAATGCGCATTCTTTCTGATTGTGCGACCTAATCGAAACGCGCGGCGTCTGTCGAAAACACACAAAACTATGGTCGGTTTTTCCTTTGCTATATTAAAATTCGGATTGGAAATTTACACCTTATTCCTTAATGCCTAAATTATCAGTCAAGGCCAAAAAACAATCAAAGTACGCATATGCATTATACGAACTTTGCTGTTTGCAAGACTTATAGAAAGTACTCATGTATGACATGAAACCAACAAAAACCAAACATACACAAATGTTAAAAGTTTACCAAATTTGTGTATGTATTATACACACTTTTGGGATGTATGCGTTTAAGACCAAAACACAATCATTGTGCGCATATCGAAGATGCATGCTTTATACGTATTTTTGATGTTTGCTAGATACAAAGATTCAGATTCAGATTTTATTAAATTCCAAAAACTTAAACAATTGAGTATAATCTTACGACTAACATTTGTACTTAATTTCTAGCGTATATACTAATACATTTCTAGAACTATGAAACTAGTACTTATACTATGTTGCAGCGTACTGCAACATTTCCATAATACATTCTTATCGCTATACATTTATATCCTCCCAAAAAAGGAATAAGAAAAAGGGAGTTACTTATAGATACAAAGAACATACGCATCTATGATATGAAAACAACAAAATCAGCTGATTTTACGTGCCAGCTTAGGACTTTTGGGTTGCATGCTTTTATTGTGTTTTGCTTTATTGTTTATATTCATTTCAACTCGTGATATACATGCTTAGATATGCACGTATATAATCATGTCAACAAATTAAAAATAATTGTCTAACAGCTCTTTTACGCAAATACTCGGTATGTCTAAACAACCCATAAGGCGTTTTTAAACACACAAATTATTTGCGGAAACATGTCTTAAAGCCTTGTCACACTGAACGCACTCCAAATGTTAATTTTGTATGGGATCTGACATTTGTAAATGGACCTTATGCCATTTTAGCTAGATTTCGCATGCAGTGTGACAAAGCTATACTCTGGAGTTGACCCACAAATTTGCACAAAATTTAACACAATAAAACTACAATAAACACTAAATAAAACATCTAAAATAAAGATTTTGTAAATCTTTTTTTATATAGAGTTGACAGAAGTCATACAATTACAAATGTTGCTACAATATTTCTTCTCATGGCACTATAATAGAGGTAGAAGCAATTGCCCAACATCAACTAAAATTCAGATACAACCCTGTGTATTTTAGCATTTTGATTGTCAATTCACATTCATATAATCAGGGCCGTGCGTAGGATTTTGACCTGGGGATTGGTTTTCACCTAATCTTACAAAAAGTAAAGGTTTAAGAGTACATTTCAGACAAATTATTTAAAAAATATTTACAAATTCTTAATTTTATAGCTATAAAAGTCTAGAAAGATTGCAAAAATATTTATTCGAAACCTCTCTGGGGGTGGAACCCACAACACAATCAAATATTGAAATGAAAAAAAAAAATAATCAGCTGTTCGAGCGACACTACCTCTTTTATTGTGCCATGATTTCTTCCATAGAAATTATTCAATATTTTGCAAAATTGACAATATGGCTGTTTTTCTTTAAGACTGGATAACTAAGCTGCGATAACAAAAATCTAAATAAAATGTTAAAATTTCACTCAAAACAAAAAAAATATTTTTTAAAATTGTCGCCAAAGGCAATATTTAACGTTTTTTGTTATCGCAGCTTGTTATCCCGGCTTAAAGAAAAACAGCCCTAATATGCTGAAGCCGTAAAACCGCATATACAACACTTGTGTATTTAAGTACGAGTTATGTTTTAAACAAATTATGCAGATTCACATCTTCACTTTTCAGTGTTTGATTGTATTGCAAATTTCCCCTAGGTTTTGTTCCTGAAATAAAATTTAATTTTAGAGCTATTTTTGGCTTGGAATGATAATTAGGATATAATGTACCAAATATTTCATTTGAGTACCATTGTATTTTTAAGGTCCCAATGGTACCGAAAATGGTACAATTGTACCAACTTTTGCATCTCTGACAAGTTCTAATTTTACACAAACACATACACATGTACTCTACTTGCAATTTTTGCTTCTTGTGGCTACATTCAAAATAATTGGATGCTGAGACTGCGAGATGAAATAAAAGAAGATAAACTAATTGAGAAGAAAGTTGGCGATTTAAGCAAACAAATTATACAGATAATATTTAATATAAACAATTGTTAAGTAAACAAAAGTAAACAGGTGCACAACAATACTACAATAGACAAGACAACAAAGCAGCACGAACGGAACACGGAAGAAGTGAAATAAATGAAAAAAGAAGGAGGCGTAACATAAAAAATTGTGTGAAGATGCATAAATTATAAATTTACGGTGGAATTTTTAATAAACAAAACACGTCACGTAGCCAGCAGCAGACACAGTGAAAAACTAAAATACCTTCGAAAAAGTAGAAAAGCATTAACATTTCCAGCAAAAGGTCAATTTATGGAAAACGACGTAAGGATTATTATGTGAGACCCGACACCACAAAAACCAAACTACCAAGAAACGTCATTTTCAGATTTTAGTTCTTTGTCTCTACGTCGACGACTGCGTTTGTTTTTAGGCCATTTAAGTTCAATTACCTTTGCAATTAAAAGAAAACAACGAATATTTTCTGCCTTGTTTTGCATTTGGATTTGGTGTCACATAGAAAACGAACAAAAGTGGAGCACGTCTCATCAGTTTGCAGCACCCCACAGAGGAGCAGCAGCTATGTGGAAGTGTCACAAATGTGGTAAACCCGTATATTTCGGTAAGTTAACCTCAATTTATGAAATGGTCTAGGAACACCTGATTAATAAGTTTCCGTGTTGTGTGTCTATTCTAGCGGAGCGTAAGCAATCTCTCGGCTATGATTGGCATCCAGAGTGTTTGCGTTGTGAAGAGTGTGGCAAACGTCTAAATCCGGGACAACATGCTGAGGTGGGTGTGTTTCTTGTTGTTGCATGTGAACAAAGAGTTTAATTGGGGAAGATGTGTTGTTTTTATTGTTCCTGTTTTCTTTTTTAGCATAAAGGTGTGCCTTACTGTCATGTGCCATGCTATGGAGCCCTATTTGGGCCGACTCTCTTTGGTCATGGCACTCGAGTGGAATCTCATAAAAGCTTTGGTAACAAAACTTTCCAAAGGCCAGGCCAACAAAATGGCCCTTCATTGCCTAGGGATCACATGGAATCGAAAGTAAAGGTATGTGTGTCTAAAATAATTGTAAAATAGTACCAGCTTCTGTTCTACTATACTGAGAACTGTGGATAGTTGAGGATATTGTGTACAAGTGTGCAATATCCCGCAAGGGACAAGGTGTAGCTTCCTTAATCGAAGGAGGTACATTCAATACATATTATACGGATAAAAAATAAGGATTTTCGATGAACGAATAATTTGTCCCAAATATCTGATTAATGCCAAATTTTTGGGTGCATATTTAAATACCTTATTTAGTTAAATGACGTAAAACACGCCAAAACCAAGAAAGAAACTGAAAAATTCGATCAGCCTACATTTTAAAAATATATCGTTAGGATTTTGTACAAATTAGTACAAAATTATAAACAATTTTACACGGAAACGGACGCGACAAAAAACAAGTACTTTTGAAGGTCTTATACAAATATGTATACAAAGTTCAGCGATTTTTTGAGAACTTTGTTTTTCCATATATACGTAAATGAAGCTCAGAGGATATATTTTGTTCGTAGATTTATGAAACATGGGAATTATCTCTTAATTTTTTTAATTAGGTTCAGCAGAAATACGTACGCGACAAATGTTTCCACTGGTAGTAAAAAAGTAGTAATTTTCGTTATAACACTTCAACTTTTAATAAAAATAAAAGAGGTCAAGTTAACTTCAAGTTCCATAATAGAAAAAGGTGGCGAAATAAGGAAAAAATAGAGTTAAAAGCTATTATTGTGGTCTGATTTCATTTTTGGTAGACCTTTTTAACAAAATATTTCCACGAAATATGAGTTTTTACTATTAAAGACCAATAATTCGACTAAAAAGCCCATTCCAAGACAAGAATTATAATTTATATTTAAAGTGCTTTAGATTGCTTTAAAATTTAGGACAAAAGGCAATTTAGAAAAACTACACGGGATATTTTGGACATCCACTGGCGAGCTAAACCGTTTCCAAACTATCTCTAAATAAGTAAAAAACATATTGAATTCTTTATCCCAAATGTAGACCTGATTATAAAATTTGCAACAAAATCCGTAGTTTTCAGAATTCTTCAGAAAAAAATACTGAAGAAAAATATCTCGTAACGAAACCCTTGTTTTGTTTGTACTTCAAAATCGCATTTCTGCTTATTCATTTGCTCAGATACCAAGATCTTTGATTTTTAAAATTAGCACGGGTGGTCCAATTAGATGAAGAAAACACAAAAAATATGGACAAGTGAATTAAATATTTGTTTGGTCCATTCTGAATGTTCAATTTTAACAGTTTTGCCAATATTTCGGCCGGTATTGTGAATTTTAAGACTTACCCCCTGCTTCTATAAATTATGTTCGTATCTATATGAATTCAAAATCACACGAAGCTATTGTTTTAGATATTTTTTTGCAAAATTAGGGCAATAAACCAATATTATGACGACTTCAATTCAGACAATTCGTTTGTCCATGGAATCTAACATTTGAAATTTAGAATTTTACAAAGAATGTAAATATTAACTTAACTCTCATATAGAGTGTGCTGTCTCCTGCAATATTTTTGTAAGAGAGTATAAATGCTGCTTTACAAACCATCCGTATCCTTGCTAGGCTTCTAAAATATGTTCACATACACTTTCTATTTACGAATTGCATTTCATTCCTTCATCAGGTTTATAATCAATTCCATGATAACAACAGCATGGAAGTACGCAGCAGAGAAGTTAATAATCGTCTAATACTCGAAGGAGCATTGCGTGTTTATTGGGGTGTCCAGGGAGTTATACATCTAAAGGAAGACGATGATCAACGAACGTTTGTAGTGCGTAAACGTAACTCGTGTCGCATGTCGAAAGCCGATAATGTAAGTAAATGGAGTTGTTTGGAGAAAAAAACTACAAAAAATGCTTATTTCAGGATTCATCTGATAAAGAGAACAATGATGGCAGTGAGTCAGTGGAAGCCGGCACAACAACTAGCGACCAAGTGGATGCTATATCCACCGACATATCACTTACCGAAAGTATATCGTTCGATTCGTGCAGTTTAAATGAATTTCCCGATTTGCCAACGACTCCCGAGGATGCTTCTGCCACTACGACAGGAACACAAACGCTAACGAATGGTCAGCATGGCGAGGAGGATACGTCATCGACAACAGCCACTCTGTGTGGTGATCAATGCTCGTCGCTCACTTCGATGACGACAAACACAACAACCACAAACGGTGCGAGTTCAACGTTGCCTTCAAAATTGGATAAATTGGTTAAACTGGAATGGGACGAAATTGATGATCTACTGCAGGTGGAACGACGTGTTAGCGAGAAAGATAAAATCTACGAAACAATGCCGGTGCGTTTGCCATCAACATCGCCACAGAATTCGTCGGCTTCCACACCGACGACGTCGGATAGCTCGAAATCGGTATCAAATCAAATGAGTACCGATACCACAAATGTGGATGATATATCCTCTTCGAAGAACTCTTCCTCGTCCTCGTCATCTTCCCCCGCATCGACACCATCATCCGCCAGCACTTCCAACAATACCACTTCTTCGGATAACTTCCTAACGGCCACCGCCTCTATGACAACAACCACTGGCACAACAAATACGACTACCAACAATGCCACCACTTCTACCACCACTGTGGATAATTATGAAACGTCTGACGATGCTACTCTGAAACCCATGGACTTTGAAGATTTCAAACGCAGTGTCCACCAGGATTATGTCAACGGTGCCAATTCATTTCAAGAACATGCCGATGATACGCTAAAGCGCAATCAGCCCATAGATCCCTCGCGCATTCACGATTCACTGAAACTGTACAACACTAGCGGCGATAATCCCATGAGCAAAAGTTTCAATTGTGAACATGCTTTGCGTTCCATAGACGCCTCATTCATCAATGATACTCTGGCATTGCGTATGTCTGAATGTTCCCCACAAAAACGTTCGCCATATGTCTTGCAAAAAAGTGGTTCTGCGCAGGCGCAACTTATAACAAACGGCCGTTTTGAAAGGTGTGGCATAAATCGTTCGAAATCAGGTCCCTCCTGTGTGGTCTATTCGTCCAGCGACGATGACGACGACTCGACGTTAAAGCATCAGAAGCGAGAGGCGAGTGCCGGACCAGGTGATCATATTTCGGCGACCATACGTAAAAGTGATATACCGCAGCGCTTCATACAGATCAACATGAATTGTTATCCGAAAGAGGGTGCCAGTGATTGCGACTCCAGTCGGGACAATCAACAATCGACAACATCACAAAGTGGTGCTGCAGCCGGTGATGAACTGACTCAGTCAGAGGAAATGTTTACAGCAACAAGTGGTGCTTCTTATAATAATCATCACGAAAGAAACCAAGCAGATCAGCACCAAGATGGTGACGACCAACCGTTGCATATCACAGAGGATGGGGTAGTTCTGCGAAGACCTCCACGCACTGGAGCCGCAGCCATTAAACGGCGCAGTGGCAATAGAAGGTATGTCTGAATGATCTCAAACAAATTTTGTATTATTTTGCTTTTAACTATGTGTCTGTCTTACAGATCACGCACTAAACTTAAGCGACGCTGTTCCATTAACGGCCACTTTTACAATCGGGAAACATCATTCTTTACGCCACCCTACGGCTCCCAAATGTCCGTATGGGTAACATCACTTGTGACCACACATGAAGTAATCAATTTACTTTTGGAAAAGTATAAAGTCGATAGTGCCGCCGAAAATTTTTCATTGTTCATTATCCGAGACAATGGAGAACAGAAACGTCTGAAGGAGGACGAATATCCATTAATAACACGCATTATGTTAGGACCGCATGAGGATGTAGCCAAGCTATTTTTAGTTGATGCCAAGAAAACGGATGAAATAAGGTAAACATACATACATATTAAACAAAATCTGATATCACAATTGCTCTCCTTCCTTCTTTTCTTCCTATTTTTCTAGCAATGAAGTTGCTCAGTTTTTAAATTTATCAGTACCAGAATGTCGTGCAATTCTAGAACGTTACGATCAGGAGTTAGACCGTGAAGTTACCAAAGTTAAAGATAAGTAAGTACCCCCGTATCAACCTGAGCACACTAGTCGATTTTGTCGAAGGTCTGTGTATAACATTTTTACATTTGTATACGATGTCATTTGTATGATGTCAATTTATTTGTTCTTTCTGAAGAAAGAGGATGTTAGCCTAGGAAAAGAAAGTTAAGTCAGTGAACAACTGGAACTGCTTTTAGTTGAATAATTCAAGGTTTTGTAAAGGAAATGAGATGAAGTTTGTAATAATGCAAAATAAAAATTTTATTTCAAAGTTCTTAATAAGGGATCTCTCGAACTAATTAAATGCATGACACTGTTGAAATTAAAATCGCTTCTACTTGTTTTACATACTTTGCCACATCATAATACTTTTTCAAATGAGTCAATAATCTTATGAATAATAGCCGATAGTGTATTGAATGTATATTTATCTACACTCTATTTTCCACTATTACTATGTGTTTTTTCTCTTCTCTTTTCCAGATATGCTGAATTACGCCGCCGTATTACTACACGCATGGAATCTCTTAAAGTTCATTTATAAATTCCTCTTTTTTGTTGTTTTGGATATTTCCGTTTACAACAACCGTATCTATCGTATCCTAAACGCAATTTATTTCCATTTATATACCAGGCAACATTACTTTTCCGTGTTGTGTTTATTTTTCTATGTTTTAGCTTAATCCAAATGTTCTTTTTTTATTTTTATTATATTATTCTCTTTTTACAACATACAAACACCATTACCAAAAGCGCATTTTTTTCTAGTGCAGTATTCACAAAACAACAACTTTTCGAACAATCAACCAAGTGTCATCATTCTCTTTTTTTTATTAAATTAATATATTAAATATACAAAATGTTTATAATTTTATTATTGTTTTTAGGTTTGCTAACATACCAATATACTTATATATCGCATATTCTTTACTAATTGTTCTACTACTATTATTATTATTGTTTTACTGTGTTAAATTGTTTCCAATTTTTAAACTCCTCCCCTCACTCAACCCCTTTTTAAAAAGAAAATCTCAACAAAATGTTAATCAAAAACAGTGGAATATATGTAGATGATTGAAAACGATAGTATTTTATTTCAAAACATATGTTTTATGCCCGTAAACAATTGGTCTGAATTTCAATAATAGTTTAACGATGTTTTTTACACATAATGTAATCATAAATTATTGTAGTTTTTTTATATATACACAAGAACAACATAATGAACAAGAAATATGTTTTTTTAAAACCAAAAAAATTATAAAAATATATTTAAAAAATTTCTATGAAGTACCCCCAGTGTTTAACAAACAAATGTTTGTGTTTTATTTCGATGGACTAGAGAAATTGTAACTTCAGGAATAGTGGACAAAAAAAATCAATTAAAAAAAGATCACATAAGAGAGATTTAGAAATGAAATTCTAAATTCTGTTCTTGTTGGTGAAATCTTGAAAAATTTTACTTCCTAACTCCTTTCGTTCTTATGCTCTCCTGCTTTCAACAGAAGGATAGATAGACATGGCTAGATCGTTTTAGAATGTTATGACGTTTGATTGACTGGTTGTTGTCTTTTGATTGGTGCCACCCTCCACGACGGAGTTCATTCAAGATTATTAATTTTAAGCTAAGACATGCTTATGCGCACTGTTTTAAATAAATTGTGATGCTTCATTATTATAATATTAATAGCCGTCTACTATATATAAATATAATATTTCAAGTGCTATAAAAAGTGAACATTAGGCAGCAATCTTCGAAAATGTAACCTAAATATTCACCCCTATCGCGAATAAAATTTCCCCGGGAATGAATTGTTCCCTTAAATTTCCAATCGCCATTTATGGTGATTTTTTCATGCTTCTTCGCTTTCTTACTTGGATTTGATCGCCTTATATCTAAAACAACGCAAAGATGAGAAATCTATTCCCGATTTATATTCATATTACCATCCTACGCCGATAGGGAAATAGAAAATTCCACGTGAACAAATTCCCCTTTTATTCGCGATAAGGGTGATTATGTGAAGTGTCATTCGTTATTAGGTGGAAACAATTTCCCTAAGTCGATTATCCTCGTTTAAAAATTTTTGATTCCAGCTGTACCAAATTTCCGTATGATTTGCGTTCACAGTGGAATATACACATCTAATTTCATAATTTAGCTACTGCCGTATGCTTGGTACCAGTACCAAAAGTACGAATTTTAGAAAAATCCTCCTAAATATTGAATTCATGAATCTAGCTACCGCTTGATTTGTGCCAAGCTGAAGATACGATCTAAATGTAATGTATACATGATTGGTACCATTTTTTATCCCCAATCGCCCCATTTTCCGCCTAAACTTTCAAAAATTCCTTCATGTTTTGCGTCTACCCAGTCAGATGAATGCATGATTTCAACTTCAGCGGTTTGATTGGTACCATTTTTAAACCCTTTTGTCCCATAAAGCAGAAATTCTCAAAAAATGTGCTTACATAATTTTTGGCCTCAATTTCATAAACAAAACAATATGCTCTGAGTGAATCTACTAGCGGCAACCCATTTAACCTAATCTCTGGGCTGATTTCGCCCACTTTCAATTCCAACTGATCTACAGCCATTAAACACCTCCTAGGTCATTTCGTTTGGAAGCTAGCGGGCTATCAACTGACAGACAGAATATTTCATGGTGTTGCAAACGAATGGCAAACTAAATATACACTCCATCCTTAGGTGGAGGGTATAAAGAGACGAAATTATTTTAGCTTTCACTTATTTTCAATTCTATTATTAATTGATAGCGTATGAGTTATATTAATTGGGGATAATATCACTCATTCGATATGGGAGAGGTCGGTTTCTATGTCCTTAAATTAACATAATCCAATATGTTTTCAAATAGATTTTATTTGAAATATGTATGTATATTCAATCGATATTAATTAATAATTAAAAATTCGTCTCCTTAAAATATAATAAATTAATGCCTAATCTTTCAAAACGGAGATTCTAATCGGGTTTCGGCGATTTGTTGTGTCATTCCAAAATAAAGGGTGATTTTTTAAGAGCTTGATAACTTTTTTTTTTAAAAAAACGCATAAAATTTGCAAAATCTCATCGGTTCTTTATTTGAAACGTTAGATTGGTCCATGACATTTACTTTTTGAAGATAATTTCATTTAAATGTTGACCGCGGCTGCGTCTTAGGTGGTCCATCCGCTTAGTCCAATTTTGGCATTTCCACGTTTTTGAGTAACAGAGACCCAATTGGTGCGAACGGCGACGAATCGAAAATTGGTGGTCATCATTAACACTGGCCGATACAGCTGCGATATTTTCTTCAGTTCGCACTCTACGTAAGCGTGTTGGTGGTTTAATGTCCAACAATGTAAATTTGGTGCGAAATTTAGTCACAATAGCCCGAATAGCCGCTTCAGTGGGTCGATTAAACTGACCATAAAATGGAAGCGCGCAATGAACTTTCTTAACAGAGCACGCATTTTGATAATAAAATTCAATAATTTGCAAGCGTTGTTCGTTTGTAAGACGATTCATGATGAAATGTCAAAGCATACTGAGCATCTTTCTCTTTGACACCATGTCTGAAATCCCACGTGATCTGTCAAATACTAATGCATGAAAATCCTAACCTCAAAAAAATCACTCTTTAGAAATGTTACTTGCAGTGTAATTAGAAATAGGGAATACACTCTCACTCTACAGAGTATGAGGTTGTATATATGTTGGGACAGCACATAAGTGTAACGTATTGAAGTAGTGTTTGGACCAAATCCGTTTCACGACTTCTGACTGATCACTCCCCAGACCAAACGGATAAAGCTAGAATCATGAAATTTGGTATGTACATTTCTTTTACAGTGTAGAGCTGTGATAAGACGTGATTTTTCAAAATTCGTACTTTTAAGGGGTAAAAGGGATAAAAATGGTACCACCGCAATGACCAAACGGCTTGGCCTAGAATTTTGAAATTTGGTATGGACATTCCTCTTGCGGCATGAAGGCATCCCAAAAGACGGTATTTGCAAAATTCGTACTTTTGGGGGGTAAAATGGGGCAAAAAGGGACAAAATGGTACCAACAATACGGCTGAAGCTAGAATCATGATATTTGTTGTGTACAATTCCATTGCAGCGAAGAAATCAGATTTGAAGTAAGTTTTTCGTAATTCGTACTTTGAAGGGGTAAAATGGGGTAAAGAGGGATACAAATTGTACCACCGCAATGACCAAACGGCCGGGACTAGAATCTTGTAATATGGTACAAAAATTCCTCTTATAGCATCAACGCGCCCAAGAAAATATTTTTCAAAATTCGTGCTTTTTGGGGGTGAAATCGGGTAAAAAGGGATAAAAATAGTACCACCGCAATGACCAAACGGCTGGGCTTAGAATCTTGAAATTTGGTATGGATATTCCTCTAGCGGCATGAAGACATCGCAAAAAGTGACATTTTAAAAATTCGTTCTTTTGTACATTTATCTTACAGCGAAGAGATCAGATTTGAAGGGAGTTTTACGTAATTCGTACTTTTAAGGGGTAAAATGAGTTAAAGAGGGAAATAATTGTACCACCGCAATGACCAAACGGCTGGGACTAGAATTTCGAAATTTGGCAAAAAATTCCTCGCGACTAAGAAAATATTTTTCAAAATTTTGTGAGTGAAATTGGGAAGAAAGGGATACAAAATGGTACCAATCAAACAGACGGAGCTGGAATCATGAAATTCGGCGTGTACATCCTTGAAAATGCAAATTGAAGGAATTTTTCGAAATTCGTACTTTTAAGGGGTAAACGAGAAAAGCGGGATAAAAAAGGTGTCAAAAACATGGATAATCCTACAATACTAAAATTCGGTGCGCATATTCGTCTTACAGCGTAGATGAGCAATAACAAGGAATTTTTCGATATTTGTCCTTTTAAGGGATTAAATAGGTTAAAAATTGTACCAAAAGGCTGGACATTGAATCTTGAAATTTGGAACGCATATTACACTTATGACGCGAATACGACCACGAAAATATTCTTCATAAATTTAAACTTTTAGGTGTGAAATTGGGTAAAAACGGATAACAGCGGTACCAATCATGAAATTCGGTTTGTACATGCATAGAAACACAAAATTAATATATTTTTTGAAATTCGTACCTTTTTATATCCCTATGGTACCAACAGCACGGCTGAAACTAGAATCGGGAAATTCGGTGTGATAGTGTATACGAGAAACATTAAATGTTTTTCAATATTTATACTTTTAAGTTGAACTTGAAAAAAAAAAGATTAAAATGGATACTGCAATACAATTGGATTGTATCAAATGTGTACTTTAAAGAGGGAAGCGGATCAAAAGTGGTGCAAATGGTACCAACCAAAGTTGTCAGCTAGAATATGAAGAGAAATTCGGCGAGTACATTTCTCCGAGCACATAAAATAATTTTTCGAAATTTGTATGTTTAAGGGCACAAGCGGCACAGAAAGAGTTATGTGTGAACATTATAGTCATTATCCCGGCAAAATAAAAGATAGATACAAAATGTTTTTTCCATTTATAAGTTCAGATTTCAATGCCATACTATTTTTCCGCGTACGAAGTAGCGGGTATCTGCTAGTAATTCTATAAATGAGCTAAGGAGTCAATTCAAACTTTACACATGGTAATATTTTACCCAAACTTAGTATAAGTTCGAAGTTGGGCGAAATTACCACGTCCCCTCTGGTACCACCCATCCAAATGACCCATATTCATATGCCAAATTAAAACTATTGTAGATTCCATACGGATCTTCGGAATCAGCTCTATTTTGGTATTTGATTATGTTTTTATAATCACTTTAAGTGTACTAAATATGGCGGGGTTTTCCATGCCCCTTCCAGTACCTCCCATACAAATCACCCTAAACAAGGGGGGTTTTGGGGGTTCAAATCCCCCAGAGAGGTTTCGAACACAGCTAACGAAACAATGGCTCATTTACGCGACAAATTCAATGGCCGTGTTATCTCACGTGGTGGTGATGTCAATTGGCCGCCAAGATCATGTGATTTGACACCGTTGGACTTCTTTCTTTGGGGTTATTTGAAAAAAAGGTGTACGTCGATAAGCGAGCAACAATTCAAGAGATAAAGGATGAGATAATTCGGCACTTTAACAGCATGACTCAGCGTCAACGAAAATATGGACCATCGGATGGAGGTGTGCCGCCGAGGTCGCGGCGGTCGTTTGCCCGATATTTTGTTCCATACATAATTGAATCATACCAATATTATCATAATAAAAAGAAATGACAACAATTTCCTAAATAATTTGTGTTTTATTCAAAACAAACATCGGCCCTTAAAATTTAACCACCCTTTATAAGTCGCCTTAGCCGACTGACGTTTTCTTACTTGTTTTTATCTTCACTTATTTGTGGCAATCTTTTATTATTAATTGGCAGCGTATGAGTTATATTAATTGGGTATAACATAACGCATTCGATATGGGTGAGGTCGGTTTCCAATATGTTTTCAAATTGATTTTTTGATGTATATTCAATCGATATTAATCAATAATTTAATTTTCGAAGACTTTTTCTTAAAATATAATAAGTAATGCTGATGTCGAACTAATCTTTTAAAACGGAGATTATATTAGAGATTGTATGACCGAAAACTATGTTTCTCGGCGATTTGTTGTGTCATTTCAAAGTTGAAATTTACAGTGTAATTAGGAATATACACATTTCAAATCACAAACATAATTTACTACGCTCGATACATTTTAATTATGGTACTATTTTCAGTTTATTTTTCGAAATTTTCCAAGAAATGTTGAAGTCTTGCAGACTTCATTATACCCTACACCACTTCGTGGGCTAGAGTATTATAAGTTAGTTTCGACCCAAATGTTTGTAACACCAAGAAATAATCGAGCCGATTTAACGATGTCTGTCTGTCTGTCCGTCTGCTGTCCATCTAAGCTTGTTCGCACTCTACAGGTCTCAATTGTTGTCCGATTGTCATGAAACTTGGCAGAAGTTATTTTTTCTGGCCAATGACCATCGGTATTGAATTTGGAGGAAATCGGTTCAGATTTAGATATAGCCCCCATACAAATGTCGCTCCCGATTTGACTTTTTCCGCCCTATAAAGCACATATAGTACCCGATTTTCTTTAAATTTGGCACAACATCTTATAATTCAACTAGAAACACCTATGCAAAAATTGGGTAAGATCGGTTCAGATTTAGATATAGCCCCCATACAAATGTCGCTCCCGATTTCACTTTTTCCGCTCTAAAATCCACACATTGTACCCGTTTTTCTTTAAAATTGGCACAACATCTTATAATCGAACTAGAAACATCTATGGTGAAAGTGGGCAAGATAGGTTCAGATTTAGATATAGCCCTCATACAAATGTTGCTCCCGAATGTTTAACCGATTTTGGCCAAATTTTACATATTATATTTCACCAATAAACCGACATGGCGAAAGCGGGTCACATCGTTCCAGGTTTCAATATACCCCCATACAAATGTCCTTTCCGATTTAACATTTTTTGTCAAACACATACATTTACAGGATGCAAAAATCCTTCCCGATTTCACTTTTTTACCGAATTGAATTGCAATGAGAATTGTTCGGGTGATGTCCATATGTCCATACTTTGAAATGACTTTGGTATACTACTGTATAATTTGTATTTGTCTGTCGGACAATTAAAGTGTGTTTTTTATTGAGGTATAGAACTTCGAATTGAAATAAAACACAAGAAAATCGTTTTAATGTCCATCAATTTGGCTTTATTGGGAGGATAATTTTATGCCATTAATGTTTAAATATGATTTCGGGCATGTGGCCGCCGCGGCTGGCTCGAATATAGCCAGCATATGGGGCCGTATGTTGGCAATAATGCCACGAATGTTGGCTTCCAAGTCCCCTAACGTTTCTGGTTTGTTGGCGTAGACGAGCGACTTCACATATCCCCAAAGAAAATAATCCAATGGTGTCAAATTACACAATCTTGGTGGCCAATTGACAGGTCCATTCCGCGAAATTATGCGGTTAACCGAATTAATTGCTCTGATGGACGATTATGTCGACCATAAAATGGACGGAGCTTGCGGTGAACTTCGCGAACTGAACCATTACTTTCGGAATAAATTTGCACGATTTGCAAGCGTTGTTCTTTTGTCAACCTGTTCATGATGAAATGGCAAACCAAACTAAATATTAATCACTTGACAGCTGACAAAATGGCCACCAGTTAAAAAAGTGATGCCAACTTAAAGTTCTATACCCCAATAAAAAACACCCTTTTAATTACCATATTATTTACCATACTCGTTAAATTTGACTGAAGATGAATTTATAGCATATAAATTATATGAATATAATTTATATAATTTGTATGAACTACTTAAAATTGCTCCCATGAAATACCTGGGTTTAGTAATCAAAGCGAGGTACATACGCAGGGAGTGGTGTAGGGTATTATATAGTCGGCCCCGCCCGACTATACCTTACTTGTTTTTTGTATCAGTTTTACATACTCTGAAGCAAACCCATTTGTTTGATTTTTTAGTTAAATTGAACTTATTTCAAATTCACTTTTTTCCTTATATCAAGTAAAATGTTCCTCAGTTTAAGTAAAAACTTACTTGTTTTAAGGAAACTAGTAAATCAAAAAAAAATTTTTTTTTCAAATCCATGCTTTATGCAAGCAGAATTCTATTGGGCCTAGAAATTCTTTTTTAGTTATCTTTTGTAGAAGGAAAAATTACTGCAAAATTTCAGTTTTTTATCTGCCATAGAACGGCATATATTCGAAAATGGGTTTTAACTTCGTATGGGAGGTGCCACGCCCACATTTCCATTACCGCCCATTTTTGTCACAACTACGCACATTAATGCTAGATGCACTTACACAAGATTACAGTAGGTGTAATTTTGGTTTTAACTTCATATGGGAGGTGCCACGCCCACTTTTGCATTACCGCCCATTTTAGGCGCAACTACGCACATTGATGCTAGATGCACTTACACAAAATTTGAGCACTATACGTGTCATAGAACTGACACTATTCGATAATATGTTTTAACTTCGTATGGGAGGTGGTACGCCCACTATTCCAATACCGCCCATTTTTGGCAGAACTACGCACATTGATGGTAGATGCACTTACACAAAATTTCAGCACTCTAGGTGTCATAGAACTGACAATATTCAATAATAGGTTTTAACTTCGTATGGGAGATTCCACGCCCACTTTTCCAATACCGCCCATTTTTGGCACAACTATGCGAATTGATGCTAGATGCACTTACACAAAATTTCAGCACTCTAGGTGTCATAGAACTGACAATATTCAATAATAGGTTTTAACTTCGTATGGGAGGTTCCACGCTCACTTTTCCAATACCGCCCATTTTTGGCACAACTATGCACATTGATGCTAGATGCACTTACACAAAATTACAGCACTCTAGGTGTCATAGAACTGACTATATTCAATAATAGGTTTTAACTTCGTATGGGAGGTACCACGCCCACTTTTCCAATACCGCCCATTTTTGGCACAACTATGCGAATTGATGCTAGATGCACTTACACAAAATTTCAGCACTCTAGGTGTCATAGAACTTACAATATTCAATAATAGGTTTTAACTTCGTATGGGAGGTGCCACGCCCACTTTTCCAATACCGCTCCTTTTTGGGACAACTATGCGAATTGATGCTAGATCCACTTACACAAAATTTCAGCACTCTAGGTGTCATAGAACTGACAATATTCAATAATAGGTTTTAACTTCGTATGGGAGGTGCCACGCCCCTTTGTCCAATTGGTCAAATTTTTCCATTTCCTTGTATTGTCATCGAAAATGATTAAGTGTGCAAAATTTGAGCAAAATTGGTTGAGAAAAAAGCTTTCAAAAATTGATTTCAAATTTTGTGGCACACATATATAGAAAGTAACCTTATAAATATAAAGCATGGAAAAAGCAGCGAAATTGTCCAAAGTTTAATATTATTGTAAAAAATTTACTTACATTTAGGAAATTTTCAGCAAAAATTTTACTAAGATTTAGTAAAAATTTAATTGGTTTGAGTAAAAATTTACTTAGTTTTAGTACAATTTTACTTAAAATTAGTAAAAATTTACTTGGTTTTAGGAAAAATTTACTTAGGTTTAGGAAAATTTCAGCAAAATTTTACTTAGATTTAGCAAAAATGTACTTGGTTTGAGGAAAATTGAACTAGAATCTAGTTCGAAGCATGTACTACTTTCAAGGAAAAGTTTGCACTTGATAAGAGGAAATATTGCTTTAGAGCTATACGAAGTTCAATTTTCCTAAATTTTAGTTAATTTTAACTCATTATAGGGTTCACTTTTTATACCCTCCACCTCCAGGACGGGGGTATATTCACTTTGTCATTCCGTTTGTAACACCTTAAAATATTCATCGGAGACCCCATAAAGTATATATATTCTGGGTCGTAGTAAAATTCTAAGACGATATAGCCATGTCCGTCTGTACGTCTGTCCGTCTGTCTGTCTGTCTGTCTGTCTGTTGAAAGCACGATAGCGGCCGAACGAAATGAGCTAGGAGGTTCAAACTTTTCCTAAATGTGTCTTATGGTTGTAGATCGGTTGGGATTGAAAGTGGACGAAATCGGCCCAGAGGGAAAAATTTTTCCCTCACAAGGACTAAAAATACCCCTAATATTTAGAGTATTTCAGCATGTTTTTTGAACATATTAGCTTGTATTTACTTGATATTTGCATTGCGCATTCCCTTTACAGCATAAAAGGGCACCATAGAGTGATTTTTATTTGTAGGGGGCGAAGTGGGACAAAAAGGGATAAAAATGGTACCTATCAAACGACAACAGATAGAAACACGAAATTTGGCGTGTACATTCCTCCAATAGAGTAGATACATAATATAAAAGTATTTTTTCTAAATTCGTACTTTTAAGGGGTTAAATGGGGATAGAGGGATAAAAATAGTACCAACCTAACGGCTGCACCTAGAATAATGAAATTTGATATATACATTCATCTGATTGCATAGACACGTAAAATAAAAGAACTTTCCAAAATTCGTACATTTTGGGACTCAACTGGAAAAAGGGGATAAAAATAGTACCTACCAAATGACAGCAACTAGAATCATGAAATTCGGAGTAGACATTCCTCTGACTGCGTAGACACGAAAAATAAAACGTTTTTTCCAAATTCGTACTTTCAAGGGATACAATGGCAACAGGGGATAAAAGTAGTACCAACTAAACTAATACAGCTAGAATGACGAAATTCAGTGTATACATCCCTCTAATTGTGTAAATACGTAAAATAAAGAGATTTTAGATAGTCGTACTCTTGAGGGGGCAAAATTGGAAAAAGGGGATAAAAATTGTACCAACAAAATGGCCGCTGATAGAATCATGGAATTCGGTGTATACATTCCTCTGACTGCATAGCCACGTAAAATATTTTTTTCAAAATTCTTACTTTATTTTGTTGCTTTTACGACAAAAAATGGTGGAATCATGAAGTTGTCTTGTACTGCGTACGTGAGAGATAAGATATTTTCAAAATTTATACTTTTGAAATTAAAATAGGATGGAAATACAACCAACCAAACGACTGTAGCTGAAAATACACTCTCTATCCCCCAATATTTAGCGTATTTATGATTGCTCCCTTATATTTACTTTATGAATTGAAGTATTATATCCATTATATATATAGTATACAAATATTGGTAGCCTTGGCTTATTAATTAAATTTCTTATTTTCATACAGTTAAAATTTGTTGCGGACATTCCTCTTGTAGCTTGGAAGCACCAAAAAAATAAAAGTTTTAGCGGGAGAAATGGGACAAAAAGGGTTAAAATATGGTACCAATGATACGACAACAGCTAGAATCATGAAGTTCGGTGTGTACATCCCTCTAATTGCATAGACACGTAAAATAGAAGGATTTTTCGAAATTCGTACTTTTAAGGGATATAATTAAAAAGAGGGATAAAAATCGGACCTACCAAACCGCTGAAGTTGAAATCATGAAATTCGGTGTATACATTCTGACTATGAAGACTCGAAAAAGGGTTTTTTTTTCGAAATTTGTACATTTGGGCGGAGAATGGGGCGAATGGGTATATCTTTAAAATTTATACTTATCTTATCATTTTGTCTGTATCTGAAAATGCTTCTTTCTAATGGCGACTGACAATCGCCTAATATTTAGGCATTTTATTTATATATAAAAGTCGATTTTAAACAGTGCGCATAAGTATACATTATAGTTTGAAATAGTAAACAAATATAGTAATGTGCATAAAATATCACAATTTTCGTAATATGGTACTGTACTTCTATGTAAAGTCGACATCCTTTAATATGCTGGTAATACTGTGGAATGCACTCCGGGGTGGAGGGTATATAAGATTCGGCCCGGCCGAACTTAACGCCTTCTTACTTGTTGTTAATGATTTTCACGCGAAATATGTCCATTATTTTGCATATTTTTAATATGCAATAATATGCGGACCCGTAAAACATGATATTTTGGATGACCCTTCTTTGTTTCTCCCTTGCGGATTACGATACCCTAGATTTTGTTTCCACAATCCAAATCCTTTCAAAATTTTACATTCGCTTTAATATGCCAACAAAATCTACTTTTACAGATTTTGTTTGGCAATCCTGAACAATTCCCACGTAAATTGTAGAAGGTTTCTTGATCAAATCATGAAAAAGATAGCATATTAGTCATTCCATGTCATGCGGTATGGTTGTTGACCTCCATAGCTGCGATTGTTTTGAATGTTTGTGTATGTGTTATTTACATAAAAATATGTTATACATACGTATTTTTGGAATAAATATGAAAATTTTTTCAAGGTTTATGATTAATTTAACAATGAAAAAACCTATTTTTTCAAAAAGGTGTGTACATTCAAACGCCTGTAACTGCAGATACAGTTGACCGATTTCGAAGGTAATTTTGCCTTATGTTGAAGGTAATTTCAATTATTATAGCCCCGATAACCATAAATTTGACTCACACTAGTTAATTATCCAGAGTAAGTCCAAACTTTTTAATATACAATTATTTGTGAAAAAATATTTTAACTTTTTGTTTAGGGTTTTGTTATCGCATCATAGTTATCCAGTCTTATAGTCACTCTTAGGAATTATTTTTACAGAAACTAACGCGAGCTTTCGCGTTGCGTTTAAAGGTGGTGCCAGATTTTTATCTTTGATTTATTTAAGAAAAACCAATGGATAAAAATGTAGCCACCTTATCAAGTCCCTCAATTCTAAGCCCAATCGAACAGGCCTATAGTTTCGGCCACTATAGACCCAAACTAATCTCAACTGCCGACGTTCTATTTGGGTCTCCCACACAAATTACTCACCATTCTCCGTATCCGACTTCCATTTATACTTGTTTTCGTTGTATCGGCAACACACGTCAACACTCTGCGAATAGAAAGAGATCTATGAAATATTGGCCTGTAACATATGTCGATTTTGATATGAATACGAGTATACGAATATTGTTTTTTATCCGCATGAAATTATCACCAATAAAGTTCATAAATACGCGCACAGCAACACTAGTGACATACCAAATGAGAAAAACTTACTTTCATATCTGTTCATCTTTTGGAAGATGTGTCGAAAACATTTTCAATATAATAGAAAATGTCATTACAATATTATTGATACCGATTAATCTTAGGATGGGATAAAGCAAAAACTACATACACATGTCCATGTGTGTGTTTGACAAAAAGAAGGAGCCACATCCAACACATGGATGTACATACCATGCTGTATGTGCTCGTCCTTATGCGAGGGAGGGAATGCATTACTGTATTCATATCCTTAGATCGATATTGACAATATGACTGACAAGCATTTGGCAACAGTTGTTGGTAATATTTTATTCAAAATTCTATGACTTTTTTGACGTCCATGTGTCTATCTCAGAATACTGTGGAACATTTGCTGAAATTTATGAAATGTTTTTGTACATATTTTTGAAACGCCACGTCCGATAAAATATAAATGAATATTTTTTCATATCGATGTTAAAACGGCTGATTAGATATTTGAGTTACAAGAAAAAATTTTTGTTTTTTTTGGGAACCGAACTGAATTATTGTCCGAATTATAAAAGCTTAGATACGACAGCTTTAAAACGGCATATATCATGTCCTGGTGGAAACAGGATGCTCAAAATGTCCAAATATATTTTATGTTTGATTTTTCAAAAATCACCCAGTCTTATAATGCAGATTAAATAAATATATACACTCAGAAAAGAGTGAACCCTATAATGAGTTAAAATGAACTAAAATTTAGGAAAATTTAACTTCGTATAGCGCTAAAGCAATATTTCCTCTAATCAAGCTCAAACTTTTCCTTGATAGTAGTACATGCTTTGAACTAGATTATAGTTCAATTTTCCTCAAACCAAGTAAGTATTTACTTAAACTGAGGAAAGTTTTACATGATACAAGGAAAAAAGTGAAGTTAAAATAAGTTAAATTTAACTAAAAAATCAAACAAATGGCTTTGCTCCAGAGTATGCAAAACTGATACAAAAAACAAGTAAAAACGGCGTTAAGTTCGGCCGGGCCGAACTTTATATACCCTCCACCATGGATTGCATTCCACAGAGGTTGTCGGTTTTCGTAGAACTGCAGTAATATTACAGGAAAATATAATTTTTTTAATATACCCAAACAAGAACAAATACAAATATGGAAAAAATAATTTTATAAATAAATATAATATTATAATTATATCAAACCATTACTTATTTCAAATCAAAAAAATCTTTATTTATATTTTCAAAAAGCTTAAATACCATAAATATTGGTAGATAGTGGGTGCTACAGTTGGTTGTATTTCCATTCTATTTTAATTCCAAAAGTACAAATTTTGAAAATCCATTATCAGACGTACATAGTGCAAAATAACCTAACTTCATGATTCAACCAATTTGTGCCGTAAAAGAAAAATTAAGAATTTGAAAAAAAAACTTGTTATTTTGCGTGTCTATGCAGTCAGAGGAATGTATACACCGAATTGCATGATTCCAGCTGCGGCCATTTGGCTGGTACCATTTTTACCCCTTTGACGTTTCTACGCAATTAGAATTTCATCATTCTAGCTGTAGTCGTTTAGTTGGTACTATTTTTATCCTTCTGTACCCATTGTATCCCTTGAAAGTACGAATTTGGTAAAAAAAATTTTATTTTTCATGTTTACGTAGTCAAATGAATGTATACTCCGAATTTCATAACTCTAGCTGCTGTCATTTGGTTGGTACTATTTTTATCCCCTTTTTCTATCTTGACCCCAAAAAGTAAGAATTTCGAAAAATCAGTTTATTTTGCGTGTCTACACAGTCAGAGGAATGTATACTCCGAATTTCATGACTCTAGCTGCGGTCATTTGATTGGTACTATTTTTATCCCTTTTTTCATTTTAACCCCAAAAAGTACGAATTTTTAAAAAATCCTACACGAATTACTTGTCTATGCAATCAGAGGAATGTATACACCGACTTTCATTATTCTAGGTACAGCCGTTTGGTTGGTACCATTTTTATCCCTATATTCCCATTTTACCCCTTAAAAGTACGAATTTGGAAAAAATACTTTTATACTAGTTACATAGTCAATTAGAGGAATTTACACACCGAATTTCGTGTTTCTAGCTGTTGTCGTTTAAAATGTACCATTTTTATCCCTCTTTTGCCCCATTTCACCCCCTACAAATAAGAATCACTTTATGGTGCACTTTTTTGCTATAAGGGGAATGCGCGTACCAAATATCAAGCAAATATAAACAGACATATTAAGAAAACATGATTAAATACGCTAAAATATTAGGGATTATTATGGGTATTTTTAGTCCTTGAGAGGGAAAATTTTTTCCCTTTGGGCCGATTTCGCCCCATTTCAATCCCAACCGATCTACGACTATAAGACGCATTTATGGAAAATTTGAACGTTCTAGCTCCTTTCGTTTAGATGCTAGCGTGCTTTCAACAGACGGGCAGACGGACATGGCTAGATCGTCTTAGAATTTTATGACGATCAAAAATATATATACTTTATAGGGTCTCAGGCCGATATTTCAAGGTGTTACAAACGGAATGACAAAGTTAGTATACCCTCATCCTGGAGGTGGAGGGTATAATGACAACATGAAATATTTCTCAAAAGTTGCATGATACCTCTGCCATAATGAGTTGACCTAATACTCCATGATTGCTGCGAAGGCAAGAGAGGCGCCTTCGCAGTGGTTGTTTAGATTGATACTTGAAGTATTTAAGAAATAAGAATCTGCAAACGAACGAGAATTGCTTCTTAGATTAATATTCACGAAATTTTCTAAGCAATTTCAGATGACTTTTTTTAAGTTCATTAACACATAAATGTAATGTATGAAGAGCTCGACATAAATTTCAGTAAACATATTAACTTAATTTTAGGAAAAAACACATTTTTAAGTTAAAATTTCCTAAATTGAATTTTTTCCATACAAAAAATGCTGAGTTTTTTCTTCCTTAAAACCTTGAAAATATTCTTCCACATAAGTATGAATTTATGTTTTTTAAGTAAATTTACTACCCCATTTCTAGAAAATGAACTATTTACTATGCCTTTGAAAGAGGGTGAAAATGTGCCTCATCACTGAAGATAAAAAATCACGAAGTGCACGATATGGATTTTGATTTGAACTCCCATTTTCATAATAAGCCTGAATAACATTAACGCGTCGCTCGATTGGTTCAAATTGAGTTAGTCTGAAATTGAGAAATGTCGACGTTTAGGTGTGGTTCACATTCAACATCGGCCCTTACAATTTAACCACCCTTTATAATACGGATGATCGGAAAGCACTGAAATTTGACTTTTAACAGTGCTTTTATGGACGTTTGATACACTTGAAATATGAGCGATATTGCCACACCCCTTCTGGTACCTCCCAAACAAATTGGCATAAGCCTTGGTTAAAATAAAACCGATATAATTTCCATACGGATAGTCAAAATCAGTTGCAATTTGATATTTCAAAATGTTTTTATAATCGCATTAAACCTAAAAAATAGTTATGCTTTAGCCACGCCTCTTCTAGTACCTCCCACACAATTGACCCTATCCTAGCTAAATTTAAATGCTTTATAACTTCCATACCATCCAATCCACCATTACTTGATATTTGACCATGTGTTTACAGCTTTTTTACCTTTCACATAAATTATCCGACCCGAAGTAAAATTTAAGTCCTTATAACTTTCATGCATATGGTAACTGAGAGTGAGGTCGGTTTAGCCGACTGATACTTAAATACGATTGCGTTCATAATGATCATTGACGTTTGTGCCACACTTTATTAGTAGTGCTGCAGCTTCAATATTACCTTCAAGGGTGTCCCAAGAAGAACGCAATTTTTAAATCTGGCAACATTCGAAGTGTCATTGTTTGACATTTGAACAATTGTTATTGTTTGTTAGTAGAAGGTACGAGGTTAGTAAAAATGGAGCGCTACACGAATGAACAACGCATTCTCATTGTGAAATTGTTTTACCAAAATGGTGAAAGTTTTGCGGCTACAGTTCGCAAATTGCGATCAATTTGGGGTCACAATAATGCTCCAAAAGAGTCAACTGTAAAGAGATTAATGGATAAATTTGCCGAAACTGGGTCTGTTAGTGATGTAAAGACAACAACGCGCCATCGACCAGGTCGATCGACCGAAAATGTCGCAGCTGTACGTGATGATGTCTCTCAAACTCCATCCACCTCAATTCGACACCGAGCTCAGCAAATTGGTGTCTCCAAATCCACTTTGCAGCGAATTTTGACGAAAGATTTGCATCTTCATGCATACAAAGTTCAATTGACTCAGGAACTGAAGCCAACTGACCATGGACAGCGAAGGGAGCTCGTTAATTGGGTATTGGAGAGACAACATGAAAATGCTGATTTTGCCGATAAAATCATCTTCAGTGACGAGGCCCATTTTCATCTTGATGGCTTCGTCAATAGGCAGAATTGTCGCATTTGGGGTGCGGAAAATCCTCGAGTGATTCACGAGAAGCAAATGCATCCTCAACGTGTCACTGTGTGGTGTGGTTTTTGGGCTGGAGGAATCATTGGACCTTTTTTTTATGAAAATGAGGCAGGTCAAGCGCAAACAGTCAATGGTGTTCGGTATCGTGAAATGATAACCAGTTTTTTCTTGCCTAGAATTGAAGAAATGAATGTGGAGGGCATGTGGTTCCAACAAGACGGCGCCATATGTCATACAGCCAGAGAAACAATTCAATTGCTGCATCAGTCATTTCCCGGTCGTGTTATTTCGCGTTTTGGAAATCAGAATTGGCCGCCTAGATCGTGCGATTTAACACCATTAGATTTTTTTCTTTGGGGTTTTTTGAAGTCGATGGTTTACGCGAATAAGCCGACGACGACTCAAGCCTTAAAAGACGAAATTGGACGCTGCATTAATGAAATACCGCATCATTCATGCAAAACGGTCATTGCAAATTTCATTAAAAGATCGCGTGCATGCCAGCAAAGCCGCGGCGGCCATCTGCACGATATATTGTTCCATACATAACCTCATTCTGTCTACTTTACGATATAATAAAGTTTCACGATTTTTTCTTAAATATCTGTGTGTTTATTTAAAATTAAAAAATTGCGCTCTTCTTGGGACACCCTTTATTTACATGTTTTCGTATGATTTCATTATAGGTTTTAGCCAGTATTTGAAATTGACGTAAGTATTTTAAATTCGCAATGCTAACGATTTGTGCTTTGGTGGAACCATTCAAATTATTTTTGTTTTTATTGTGTGTGTTTTTATAACATATCCGAACAAGTATGATGTAGTTGGTTGGTTGGTTTGGAAAAATCACTACGAAGTAAAGGGTGATTTTTTAAGAGCTTGATAACTTTTTTTTTAAAAAAACGCATAAAATTTGCAAAATCTCATCGGTTCTTTATTTGAAACGTTAGATTGGTCCATGACATTTACTTTTTGAAGATAATTTCATTTAAATGTTGACCGCGGCTGCGTCTTAGGTGGTCCATCCGCTTAGTCCAATTTTGGCATTTCCACGTTTTTGAGTAACAGAGACCCAATTGGTGCGAACGGCGACGAATCGAAAATTGGTGGTCATCATTAACACTGGCCGATACAGCTGCGATATTTTCTTCAGTTCGCACTCTACGTAAGCGTGTTGGTGGTTTAATGTCCAACAATGTAAATTTGGTGCGAAATTTAGTCACAATAGCCCGAATAGCCGCTTCAGTGGGTCGATTAAACTGACCATAAAATGGAAGCGCGCAATGAACTTTCTTAACAGAGCACGCATTTTGATAATAAAATTCAATAATTTGCAAGCGTTGTTCGTTTGTAAGACGATTCATGATGAAATGTCAAAGCATACTGAGCATCTTTCTCTTTGACACCATGTCTGAAATCCCACGTGATCTGTCAAATACTAATGCTTGAAAATCCTAACCTCAAAAAAATCACTCTTTATATCTCATCCATTTCGAATAGAAATTGAAGTCAATTTGGACCACTGTAGAAAACATAAGTTTCATAATACAAATATGTTCATACTTTCGTTCGTTTACATGTAGATTTACGAAACAAAGTGCCTTTGTCCTCCGAAAAGAAAAAAAAAAAACAAAAACACAGAAACAAATTCTTGCTTGATGTTTAAGATTTTCATCATGTTCTCCATGAAAATGAACACATGACATTATTTTTACGTCTCATTAAGCGTATTTTCATTGGAAAAGTTAAAGAGGCGCCGAGTGTGAAAACTTTAAGCGAAAGATGCAATTTAACCACAAATTTGACAAGCCGAGAAAAACATTTGTCTATTTTGATGTCAATGTTTTAATCGTGCACACACAAACCCAAACACACACACGCACATACTCATACACATATGTATGCTCTGACAGGGCATGAAGTGGAAGTAGCGCTCTTTCCATCGGCGGCGGTGGTCCTTTCATTGCTTGAGAATGTATGTCATGTCACATGTTTAACCTTCCACATAGAAATGGAACAGGAAACATACCCTTACAGGCACACACACACACACCCATCCAAAGAATTCTATTACCAACACTGCCGTCGAAAGACTAAAGTGGATGTGTGTGTGTGCTTGTAAGCCTGTGTGTAACAGCGTCAGCCACACACATTGGCAGAGGAAGAGAAGGTGCGCGAGGAGAGGGTTCGCAATTTGACTCTACACCACTGAGCTGTCACTTTATAACGAATAGAAGAAGATTGATTACCGCCATAGAATTGTCCTTGTTATTTCAACCGTATGGAGGGATGTGTATGTGTGTGTGAGTACGAGTACATTTGTATTGGTTGTGTTTGTCTTTTGTCTTCCAAAGAGGGGGTGGTTTTTCCTTCAATTGAATTGCTTTAGAGAGACGAAAGAGTTAAAACAGTTGTTTTATTTGTTCATGTATAGTGTTGTTGTCGTTGTTGTTGTTGA
This sequence comes from Polietes domitor, assembly GCA_947397865.1. Lineage (NCBI taxonomy): Eukaryota > Metazoa > Arthropoda > Insecta > Diptera > Muscidae > Polietes > Polietes domitor. The sequence continues at coordinate 191,881,554 of OX377618.1, read as the reverse complement.
TGATGGTTCTGTTGTTGTTTTTCGGTGCTACTTAACATCAGCATTCTTCGCACGAGGGTGTTATGAGTATGAGGAGTGGGTTTCGGGAGAGGATACTTGAAATTTTGCTAAAGAAATAACAATGCTTTTATTAATAATATATTTTTAATATATTTTATTACAAGGACCACAATGGTCAAAACAAATAATTACATAAGTAGGGTAGAAGGTGATGTATTGAAGTCAATGATTTTTTCAAAACATTATTTAAAGACTTACATCTGCTAGTTTTCATATTTATAGTTTCAGTGGCAACGATTCCCAATTATTCTATAGTTTTTTTTCAAAGTAACCCAAAAAGGTGAATGTATCCCAGCCATGAGGTATAGGATGGGCCATTTAAAACTACCAATTACTTTGACTTTGAAGGGTAGAATAACATTAATTTTTATTTTCAGGTTTATGTTTGACATGTGCAAAATGTCGAAACTTATTTTCAAAGTAGTGAGTCTTTAACACAAACTGTGAGAAATTTTAGTGGAAAATTTTTCGAAGAGAGATCGGCCTTCAGTTCAGCCTTCATGAAACTCATTTTCATCTCGGTGGCTATGTCAATAAGCAAAATTGCCGCATATGGGATTCAGAGAACCCACACGTGAATATTGAGAAGTCAATCCATCCAAAACGAGTCACTATTGTGTTCCCTTATTAAATGACAAAGTTCAACTTTTCCAATAAAAACAAAAATTTGAAAAGATAGTCAGTACTTTTTATAGCCGATTCTAATTTAATGTTTAAAATGGCCTATATAGACATAGACTTTCTATTCTTTTACTTGTTTTTTTTCGTTAAGATGCCAGCTATTACAAACTAAAATAAAATATTCTGTTATCTGTTATGTAAAAAGTTTTTTGCGCTATTTAAACCTTTAATGTTGTTAAAACTATCATTTAAAATATCTTTTGCGTCTACAAGGAGTATCATAATTTCAACATTTATCTATAGATTTTTTACATATAAACATTGTTTTCTTCTGCGTTTGATTGTTAGTTGTTAAAATATTGTTTTCTATTTTTTTTTTTTTTCAAAAAAAAAAGTAATGTTTCACAATTTTTTTAAGACCGTTCCTATACCACTGCCTCTATTTTAAAGTGTGACTCGCAATATTTGCAGCCGTCATGAGTACCTTTCATTTAACATATAACCGGTGGTTATCGGAAAAGAGTAGAAATATTTAAGGCACCTTCGCCGAAAACTGGAATTTTAGTAAACAAAATTTAAAAAAGTACCATAAAAATTTTAATACCTTTTTCGAGTTTAGAAACAAAAAATATTATAAATAAGTCTACACAATTTTTTTTTACACAGTGTAATATGAGCAAATCGCAAATTTAATGCATTTTATTAACATTTTGTATGGGCAACTAAATATTTTATGATTTTATCTAATTATTGAGTATCAACATGATGGATTTCTTAATTTTCTTTCTTGAATTTCTTTCTTACACCCATTTTGAATTTCTCATTGAAAAACTTTTATATATCGTTTACATATCGTCCTTGCGGGACCTGATGGACAATTTTAAGATGTCTCCAACATTTTTGCTATTCTAAAGCAAACAGAAATAATTTTTCCATTATCAATACGCCCTATTAAATAGTGAATTATGCTGCCAATTTGATAGAAATTAATTAACATCTGGCAAATGCAAAAATTGCATTACAAGCCATATAGGGACTACACTGAAAGAACTTTGCTTCATAATATTTATGAAGCGATTTCTTAAAAGGTTTTTTATAAATTAAATGATTTTTTTCTTAATATGTATGAAAAATCATATATAAAATGATATGTTTCATACAATTTTTTTATAAACATTTCATATTGAAATAGTGAAACTTAGTTTCATAAGATCTAAGACAGATTTCATAGTATTAAAGAAACAATTCTTAAATAATATGAAAAATTTCATATCCAATAAAATAGTTGTGTTATGAAATGTCTTCATAGATATAATGAAAGATTTCATAGTTTTTATGAAATGTTTCATAACATACAATTACGTTTTTAGTGTGCGACTTTATTCGGTTGAATGTCAACAATTCTCATTCTGATTTAGGTCAAAGACATACTCATTGGAAAGACTCTCGCAATGATGTTGTGTGTTGATTGGTTAGTCAACTAGTTAAAACTTTTTTTTTGATTTTTTGTTTATTGGAAATTCCAGTATTAATATTTATGAAACTCTTTCATAAAATTAATGAATTAAAATCTATGAAAATTTTCATAAATCATATAATGATAAATAATGAACATGTATTAAAAAAGTTCATCCAACGAAAATTTCATAGTTTCTAAGAAATGTTTTTCATAAATCATATAAATTTCATAGTTTCTAATAAATGTTTTTCATAAATCATATAATGTAAAATAATGAACATGTATTAAAAAAGTTCATCCAACGAAAATTTCATAGTTTCTAAGAAATGTTTCATAAATTCTACGACACTTTTCATAGATATGTGCTTTATGAAATATGTTTCTTACATTTTCTGAAGTGTTTCTTTGGCGAATTTTTAATGAAAATTTTCACTGAGGTTAAGACAAAATCATAAATATTATGAAGATAATTCTTACAGTTGATTACTTCGCAAATAGATAGGGACATTTGTTAAGTGTTAGGCACATACATATAACTTCGGATTGAAATACATATTTTTTTTACAATTTTATAAGAAATCGAAAAATATAAACAATTTAAATCGGACAAAAAATACGATCACAACATTCAAAATACGAAACCAAACATTCTAAAATATATGAAAAATTTTCTTCTTACTCGAATATCTCTTGAACTAATTATGATACACACACATCTATATTTTTGTGCATATTTACGAGCAATTTGTATAAAATATCTTTGCAACTGGTACATCATTGTACTTTTAGCAAAAATTTCAAAATTGTACATGGCCTAGGTGAACATTTTTGGAGGGTCACCCAGTAGCCCCCACACCCACTAGGGATTCAATATTTTGCAAATATACATATACATCTGCTCTAAACATTTTAAATTTCATCAATATAGCTATTACCGTTCAAAAGAAAATAATTAAAAAAATCGATTTTCATGCATGAAAATGAAATTGAAACAAAAGGCAATTGATGGATGAGGCACTTGCTCAGTATTTACTGCCCGGCCCGAATGGGACCGAGTGCAAATCTACTCTATATTTTAATACACTCAAGAACCAGTGCTATTTAATGTCTCACAAACGATTCACTGGTTCACAAGTGTCGTCGTTTTCTATGAACTTACATTCAGGTGCTTTAGGATTTTCCCTGGAGTTACGTGACTGTGTTCAGAGTAGAGCGATGGTGTTTATAGGTAACGGTAGGATATCCAATTTTATTGTCTCCCTTGATCAACATCGTATTATGGGATATGTGTCGTTGTTCTATCAACATTTTCACGGTGATTGTTCGACGTGATCTAATACCGCCTGTGAGAGCGTTCGGTGTATGGTCGGGATCTTCATTGGAGCTACTTGACCGTCTCTACGGGAGGGCGATGATGTTGATAGGTGACGCTAGGATTTCAAATTCGAGTGCTGTCATTGATCACCGCCGTAATGTGTGTCGTTATCCTTGTGTTAAATTCCCCTTTCAATTCAATTTTATGCCTTATCATACAGCCCTCATGCCAATACAATAGCGAACAACAAACTTATGCATTACATACTTGTTTGCTTTGGCATTGATTGTAGGATAAACTTTGAAAAATATTAAATAAACTTTTAATGGGATTTATTTTTGGGGGTAAAAACACGAAATATGTATATGCTTGTATATACATATTTACAAGTATGTATGCTACATATGTATGTAAACTTAGATCCCTTTTAATGTGGTACTTGTGTTCTTTCGAAATTAAATAAACCTTTTAAAATTAGGCCAAAATTTCTATCATATTATGCGATTTTTACATTCCATCCAAAAATACGTTAATGTTATCGTAAGGTTGATGGCCATTCCTTACTAGTTTTTTCGGATCTTTAGGTGCAGCGATTTTTTAAACATAGTTCGATAGAAATTACAACACAAAAGCTGTGTAGAATGGAAAGAACACCGCACTATAATTGAGCAATATTTGAAAAATAATGCTTGAGTCATATCCTTACGAAATGATTACATTAATCCATTTTTTTAATTTAAAGTATTGTTCTTAAATGACATTTAAAATTTGTAACTTTCTTATCAATAATAGAGTCACTTGGTCTGTGGCTGAAAATGTTTCTCCCTAATGACGACTCTAATCTGCCTGTAGTACTGTCGAATGATCTCCATGGTGGAGGGCCTTTTACTTGTTATTCAGAAAAAGATTCTTCTACAATATTTTGGCAAACGTCGTTAGAGCTGCAAACTATTTAACTGCAAAAATAAGTAAGTTTAAATAGTTTCCAAGAGAAAAATACAACAATGAAAAGCCCACGGCAAATGTAGCACGTTGGCATTAATAACTCAAAACTCTTTAAAAATGTCGTTGCTTGTGAAAACCAAAGAATTACGAAGGCATCAGGGCCGTGCACAAGGGGGGTTTTGGGGGTTCAAACCCCCCTCAGAGAGGTTTCGAACATATACTTTTTAAAACCTAGACTCTCTGAAGCAATAAAATATAGAATTTTTAAGGTCTTAAACGAATTGTGTTTTAAGGTCTAAACGAATTGTGCCAACTTAAAGATTGTGTAGTGCTAATTTCGCTAATGGACACCAAATTGTTCGGAAAATTTTCATTTTTATTAACCGATACCACATCTTGACATTCGACTAGAGCTATATCTTATGAACTTTTAATTGTGTACTGCAATAAAAGTTTGGAAATTTAATAACAAAATCGTTTAGTAATTTTAAAAAAGTGTAGATAAGAATCACTATGATATCATAATGAAATCTAAAATATTCTTAATAAAAGCAAATAATTTGCTTGATGCTTGAAAGCGCTAAGATGTAACTTTTGCGATTGGACATTTTTATGGAGCTGTATCTAAATCTGAACCGATGTGTCCTATTTTCATCACAGATGCAACAACAACGGTTTCTGTTACTTCCAATGTTTTGGGAGTTGATAAACATAAACTAATTTTTCTTTGTTCATTTACAACAACTGATGACATGTTTATCGCAAACAAACTATTTTTCCCACAAAATATACGTTACGTTACGATTCGCATCATCTTTGACGAAGTACGGTCCAATGATGCCACCAGCCCATAAACCGCACCAAACTGTGACTTTTTCTGGATGCATTGGTAGCTCCTGCAATGCTTCTGGCTGATATTCACTCCAAAATCGACAATTCTGCCTATTTACGTACCCATTGAGCCAAAAAGGAGCTTCGTCGCTGAACAGAAGAAGCGCGCGATGAACTTTCTTAACAGAGCACGCATTTTGATAATAAAATTCAATAATTTGCAAGCGTTGTTCGTTTGTAAGACGATTCATGGTTAAATTATAGACCAAACTGAAGATGCTTGACAGTGAAACAAAACACACGTAATAGCTGAAATTTTTTGTATGGAAAAAATTCCATTTAGGAAATTTTAACTTAAAAATGTGTTTTTTCCTAAAATGAAGTTAAAATGTTTACTGAAATTTATGCCGAGTTCTTCATACATTTAAGTATTAATGAACTTATAAAAAACATTTGAAATTGTTAAAAAATTCTTGAATATTAATCTAAGAAACAGTTCTCGTTCGTTTGAAGAGACTTATTTCATAAATACTTTATGAATTATTCTAAACAACCACTGCGAAGGCGCCTATCTTGCCTTCGCAACAATCATGGAGTAATAGCTCAACTCTTTATGGCAGAGGTATCATGCAACTTCTGAGAAATATTTCATGTTGTAATTTTTTGTATCAGTTTTGCATACTCTGAAACAAAATTATTTGTTTGATTTTTTTAGTTAAATTGAACTTATTTTAATTTCACCTTTTTTCCTTGTATAAAATAAAATTTTCCTCAGTTTAAGTAAAAATTTAATTTAAGTAAAATTTAATTTTATTTAATTTTAAGTAAAATTTAAATTTAGTAAAAAATTATTTGGTTTTAGGAAATTTTCAGCAAAATTCTAGTAGTAAAAATGTACTTGGTTTCCTAAATGGTCGTGAAATAACCCACAGGCAATTCCCTATAATGGGGGAATATAAATTGGGGTTTATTTAATAGTTTTCGGAAGTTACTTAATTTTTAATGATTTTGGGGATAGTTTCATCGTATTTTTGTTTTTAGGCATTACTTTATCTTAATTGGGGTTTATTTCATTTCAACAAAAAATATTGTGGTAAATTACTCAATGAAGCTTTCATATTTTCTCCTCTGGCGTTTGTCCAAAGCCGGCTATGCAGAGTAAAAATAATTTGGGGTTTATTTCAATTCCTTGGAGCTCGTTTCTTTGGTTGATATTTCATTTCTACTTTGGAGGTTAATTAATTATGAAGTAACATCCAAATCTTTGGGATTTCTAATTTGGATTCATATGTTTTGGGATTTATTTCATTTGATTTTGGGACTTATTTCCTTTCTTCGTATGGGGCTTATTTCATTGGGGGTTATTTCGTGATGTCAAGTTTAAAATTGAAAAGCATAATAAATCTATTGAAATAAGCTCTAATTTTGAATGGTAGAAATTGGAATTTTCATCACTTTTTGAGGTGCTGACCGAATTTTGCAACACTACAATTAGAAATAAGTAAAAACAGCGTTAAGTTCGGCCGGGCCGAACTTTATATACCCTCCACCATGGATTGCATTGCACAGAGGATGTCGATTTTCGTAGATGTGGAATAATATTGCAGGAACATATATTTTTTTAATATAGCCAAACCAAAACAAATACAAATATTGAAAAAATTATTTTATAAATAAATATAATACTTTTTGTTGTAACTCTAGTAAATATAATATTTTAATTTCAAACCACGCTTATAAGGCAATACATCAATTCAAAAATTAAATATATATATTTTCAAAAAGCTTAAATACCATAAATATTGGTAGATAGTGGGTGCTACAGATGGTTGTATTTCCGTTCTATTTTAATTCCAAAAGTACAAATTTTGAAAATCCATTATCAGACGTACATAGTGCAAAATAAGCAAACTTCATGATCAAACCAATTTATCCGTAAAAGAAAAAGTACGAATTTGGAAAAAAACTTTTTTATTTGCGTGTCTATGCAGTCAGAGGAATGTATACACAAAATTCCATGATTCCAGTTGCGGCCACTTGGTTGGTACCATTTTACCCCCTTAAGAATACGACTATCTAAAATCTCTTTATTTGACGTTTCTACCCAATTAGAATTTCATCATTCTAGCTGTAGTCGTTGGTAGTACCTACCAAATGACAGCAGCTAGAATCATGAAATTCGGAGTATACATTCCTCTGACTGCGTAGACACGAAAAATATAACGTTTTTTCCAAATTCGTACTTTCAAGGGATACAATGGCTACATGGGGATAAAAATAGTACTAACTAAACGAATACAGCTAGAATGATGAAATACAGTGTGTACATCCCTCTAATTGTGTAGATACGTAAAATAAAGAGATTTTAGATAGTCGTACTCTTGAGGGGGCAAAATTGGAAAAAGGGGATAAAAATGGTACCAACAAAATGGCCGCTGATAGAATCATGGAATTCGGAGTATACATTCCTCTGACTGCATAGCCACGTAAAATATTTTTTTTTTCCAAATTCGTACTTTTGCTTTTACGACAAAAAAATGGTAGAATCATGAAGTTGTCTTATACTGCGTACGTGAGACATAAGGTATTTTCAAAATTTATACTATTGAAATTAAAATAGGGTGGAAATACAACCAACCAAACGACTGTAGCTGAAAATACACTCTCTATCCCCCAAATATTTAGGGTATTTCTGATTGCTCCCTTATATTTACTTTATGAATTGAAGTATTATATCCATTATATATATACATAGTATACAAATATTGGTAGCCTTGGCTTATTGTTTAAATTTATTATTTTCATACAGTTAAAATTTGTTGCGGACATTCCTCTTGTAGCTTGGAAGCACCACAAAGAAAATAAAAGTTTTAGCTGGCGAAATGTGACAAAAAGGGATAAAATATGGTACGAATGATACGACAACAGCTAGAATCATGAAATTCGGTGTGTACATCCCTCTAATTGCATAGACACGTAAAATAGGGGGATTTTTTCGAAATTCGAACTTTTAAGGGATATAATTAAAAAGAGGGATTCAAATGGGACCTACCAAACCGCTGAAGTTGAAATCATGAAATTCGGTGTATACATTCTGACTATGAAGACTTAAAAAAGGTTTGTACATGGTTTTGTACATTTGGACGGAGAATGGGGCGAATGGGGATATCTTTAAAATTTATACTTTTCTTATCACTTTGTCTGTATCTGAAAATGTTTCTTTATAATGGCGACTGACAATCGCCTAATATTTAGGCATGTTCACTTTCACAATTACATCATTGTATTTATTTATAGTAGTAGATTTTAAACAGTGCAGTAAACATTATAGTTTGAAATAGTAAACAAATATAGTAATGTGCATAAAAATATCAAAATTTTCGTAATATCTTCTACTGTACTTCTATGTAAAGTCGACATCCTTTAATCTGCTGGTAATACTGTGGAATACACTCCGTGGTGGAGGGTATATAAGATTCGGCCCGGCCGAACTTAACGGCTTCTTACTTGTTATCCCTCTATTCCCATTTTATCCTTAAAAGTACGAATGTGGAAAAAATACTTTTATATTATGTATCTACTCAATTAGAGGAATGTACATACTAAATTTCGTGTTTCTAGCTGTTGTCGTTTAATATGTACCATTTTTATCCCTTTTTTGTCCCATTTCACCCCCTACAAATAAGAATCACTTTATGGTGCACGTTTTTGCTATAAGGGGAATTCGCATACCAAATATAAAGCAAATACAAACAGGTATACTCAAAAAATATGCTTAAATACGCCTTTGGGCCGATTTCGCCCCGTTTCAATCCCAACCTATCTACGACTATAAGACGCATTTATGGAAAATTTGAAGGTTCTAGCTCCTTTCGTTTAGATGCTAGCGTGCTTTCAACAGACGGACGGACGGACATGGCTAAATCGTCTTAGAATTTTATGACGATCAAGAATATATATACTTTATAGGGTCTCAGGTCGATATTTCAAGGTGTTACAAACGGAATGACAAAGTTAGTATACCCCATCCTGGATGTGGAGGGTATAAAAATGTCTGTAGAGATTGGTTGCTATCTATCAGCAAACACTTTTCTGCTAGTACAGCAATGTTGCTGTCATAACATCAGTTTTTGCAGTTTTGTTTCAGCATTCGAACTGCTAAAGAGTTTTCAGTCTGGCAGAAAAGAAAATACTCATGGCGATCGGGCAACAATTACGACCGGTATTTTGATTATATACTTTACCCCCCCCCTTTCATATAGCTCCGTTAACATAAAGTTAGGACTAACCGATTTTTATAGATATTTGTTTGTGTGAACATTGACATCTATAACTCTTGGTTAACTCTAACGGAGCAATATCAAAACAGGCGTTAGATAGACGGACGGGCGGTCGTCTAAGCTGGCAATTCTAAGCCCATCGATATACTTGAATATATAAAATATATGTATGTGTGTATAAATATGGAAGTTGCGGCCTATTACTTGAGTGTTCCCCTAACTGCAGGTTAGCTGGAACAATTGTTACTTATAAACAAATTTCCTATATATTTTCACGATTAACATAAAGTAAAATAATTAAATTCGAAAATATTTTTTTAATTATATATTTGCTATTTCTTCCAATTGAACCATGCAAATTGGAATCCAGGTTTTTCTATTATTCTTAACATGTAACCCGTGCAACAAGGACAACAAAAACCAAGTTCTTTTTTACATCAACATTAAACCGGTCACATCAGAAGTCTACTATTAGGTTATTTTCCATGACTTTTCCAACATCAAGAGAATTGTGCTGTATTCATGGCATCCTTTGAAACTCGACTAAATCTCCATTAATATTCAAATTTCAACACTATTTCCAATCCAACACACACACACAACCATTCAAGCGGCCAACCTCGAGGAAACTTCTGTGCCATTCCTTCTCTTTACCTCAGGAGTCATTTTCGCAGCAGTGGAACTGTTGAAAGTAATTGAAAATTTGCTAAAAGGACATGAATCCAACAAGAAATCCCTGGAATAACAAGAATGAATGTCGCAGACGTTACGTTGAGATGCGATGCGATGCTCCAGTTGGTAAATACGAACGGAGATTAGCCAGTGCCATAAAAATTATAGATTCAATCTAATTAGAAATTGTACGACAGTGGGCATTGTCATGCATGACAAAGAGTGAAATCATTCGAAGTGAAAACAACTTTGAAAGAGTATTAAGTAAATTCAATACGACTTTGGAAAAATCTTTTTATTTTGCGTGTTCCATGACTCTAGCTGCGGTCATTTTTAGCATTTTTTCCCCAGTTTACCCCTTAAATGTACGATTTTCGAAAATATTTTTATTTTACGTGTCTATGCAATTAGAGCGATTTTCACACCGAATTTTATCATTTTAGCTGTAGCCGTTTAGTTGGTACCATTTTTATCCCTCTGTTCCCATTGTATCCCTTGAAAGTACGTATTTGGAAAAATCTTTCTTATTTTTCGTGTCTCCGTATTCGTGTACTACGAATTTCATGATTCTTGGGTGGTATAAATTTTATCCCCTTTTCCAATTTTACCCCCTAAACGTACGAATTTCGAAAAATCCCTTTGTGTTATGTATCCGCGCAATCAGATGAATGTATACACCGAGTTTCATTATTCTGGGCCCATCCGTTTGGTTGGTACCATTTTGATCCCTCTATTACCATTTAACCCCTTAAAAGTTCAAATTTGGAAAAAAATAATTTTATATTATGTATCTACTCAATTAGAGGAATGTACACACCGAATTTTGTGTTTCTAGCTGTTGTCGTTTGAGAGGCACCATTTTTATCCCTTTTTGCCCCATTTCACCCACTACAAATAAAAATCACTTTATGGGGCGCTTTATTGCTATAAGTATACTCAATCAAGTATATATAAGTAGACATATTCAAAATAAATGCTGAAATACTATACATATTAGGGGGTTTCCGGTCCTTGTGACGGACAAATTTGTCCCTCTGGGCCCACTTTCAATCCCAACCGATCTACAACCATAAGACACATTTAGGGAACATTTGAACCTCCTAGCTCGTTTCGTCCGACAACTAGCGTGCGTTCAACGGACAGACGGGCAGACGGAAATGGCTAAATCGTCATAGAACTTTACCAGGATACATAATATATATACTTTGTGGGGTCTCCATCGAATATTTCAAGGTGTTACAAACGGAATGACAAAGGGAATATACAGTTGCGGTCAAAATAATAGCAGCGCACCACAGCTTAATATACATTTTCATATATTTGTTTGTGTTATAATTTTTTTATTGCTCCTTTTGCATTAAGTGCTGCCTTATGAGGTTACAAACACAATTACTTTTAATTTAAATTACTTAAGAAATTTCACATTTTTTGAATTATTCGACATTTTGGACCGGTCAAAATAATAGCAAATCTCAAAGAAAATGGAATTTTATCTCAATTTTTCAGTTCGATTTGATGTTATAAGTAAGATACTATGAAATTTACACTACTTATAAAATGTTATTGTATTATTTTTCTTCTTAAGTAGGGCGAGGAAAGTATTGTGGAGAAGAAAATATAAAATGCTTGAAATCTGAAGTTCGACTTTTGTTCCACCGAAATAAAAAACAATGTATGTCCATATTTGAGAGTCTAAAATGTTCGTAGAATACTAAGAAAAAATAATCTGTAAGCCAGAAGTCCGAAAAAAGTCCCACTTATAAATAAAAGACATGGCACAAAAAATTGCAATTAGCAAAAACACACCTGGTGTAGCCAACCAAGAAGTGGGTGCACGTTGTATGGTCAGATGAATCAAAAATTGTTTTGTATGGTGGGACAGTCCCTCGATAGTTTGTAGAACGTCCACAGAACACGGAGTACATCTCCAGGTATAGTGCCAAAACAGTCAAATAGGGAGGATCAAGCGTAATGGCTTGGGCGTTTTTTTCATAATATAGAGATGGTTCAATATATTGGCCCAGAACTACCATGGACTCTGCCCAGTACATCAAAATACTGCATAATATTATGCTTACGTATACAGAATACGGAATGCCCCTTAAATGGGTCTTCTACCAGGTCATTTATCCCGAAAACACCAGCCGACTGGCAAAAAGGTTGTTTGAAATCAATAATATCGATGTTATGGAATGGTTCGGGCAGACACCGCACCTAAATATAATCAACAATTTTAAGTATGATGACTAAAATGAGGTCTCACTAGCAATACTGAAAAACCAATATCGAGCTTTGACACGATATTATAGTGGTATGGGCAAAAATATCAGGTAAAAGTTGTAAAAGACTAGTCGTCTTAATGAAACGGCGTTATGTAGCAGTAATAATACATGAAGACAGTACAACTAAGTATTAAATTCAAGGAAATATCCTTATTTAACTTATTATTCAAAAAAGTTTACAATTAAAGTGAATTGAAACAAAATATTTTTAGTTTTTATTAGCGCTGCTATTTTTTGACTGTTCTCATTTTTGACATAAATGGTTCTAAAGGCGTAATCTCAAAATTACAAAAACTATTTTTTTTATTTAAAGCCAGATTAAGAATGGCACAATACCACCTTTCAATCACCGTAAAAACTTTTAGGATTTTCGAAGTAAAACTAATATTTTTCTTTGTCGACATTTTTTATCTCGTCGCTGCTATTTTTTTGACAGCAGCTGTACCTCCAGCCTAAGTTGGTGGGTAGAAAAACGAAAGTGGGGATGAGGACAAATTAATAAAATCGAATTTAGCTGGACTTTTCTTGGCATAGGTTTTGAATTACAGGAACCCGAAGTAGATCGCTTCGGATAAGAAATTGGAATGCGCGCCTGATCAATAGTTTTCATTTGGATATTACTAAAAAGTGGTTAAATTTTAAGGTCCTATGTTAATTTTGAATAAAACACAAACTATTTATGAAATTATTATCATTTCTTTTAATTGTGATAATATTGGTATGGTTCAATTATGTATGGAACAAAATATCGGCCAAATGGCCGTCGCGACCTCGGCGGCACATCTCCATCCGATGGTCCAAATTTTCGATGACGCTGAGGCAAATTGAGCTTCTATGCCGTTAATGTGCCGAATTATCTCATCCTTTAGCTCTTGAATTGCTGCTGGCTTATCGACGTACATCTTTTCCTTTAAATAACTCCAAAGAAAGAAGTCCAACGGTGTCAAATCACATGATCTTGGCGGTCAATTGACATCGCCACCACGTGAAATAACACGGCCATTGAATTTGTCGCGCAAAAGAGCCATTTTTTCGTTAGCTGTGTGGCAAGTGGCACCGTCCTGTTGAAACCAAATATCGTCTACATCCATATCTTCCAATTCGGGTCATAAAAAGTTTGTTATCATCTCACGATAGCGAAGACCAGTCACAGTAACTGCCTGACCGGCCTCATTTTGGAAATAATACGATGATGCCGCCAGCCCATAAACCGCACCAAACAGTCGCTCTTTGTGGGTGCATTGGTTTTTCGACAATCAATTTTAGATTATCATTCGCCCATATGTGGCAATTCTGCTTATTAACGAATCCACTGAGGTGAAAATGTGCCTCATCACTGAATATGATTTTCTTCGAAGTGTACGATGTTCATTTTGATTTGAACGCCCGTTTCCATAATAAGTCTGAATAACTTTAACGCGTTGGTTCAAATGTAGTTAGTCTGAAATTGAGAAATGTCAAATGAAATGTAGAAAAAAGGTGTGGTTCACATTCAACATCGGCCCTTACAATTTAACCACCCTTTACAAATTTCGCCTGTGCAAGGCACACACCGAATTTCAAGTTTCTAGCTACTGCCGTTTAGTCAGGGCGAAGTTTCGATGTTTATCCCTTTTTGTCCCATTTTAGCTCCTAAAGGTACGAATTTCAAAACCCTTTCTTGGTCGGCGTCAACGTCATATAGGGTGTTTTTTATTGGGGTATAGAACTTTAAGTTGGCATCACTTTTTTAACTGGCGGCCATTTTGTCAGCTGTCAAGTGATTAATATTTAGTTTGGTTTGCCATTTCATCATGAACTGGTTGACAAAAGAACAACGCTTGCAAATCGTGCAAATTTATTTCGAAAGTAATGGTTCAGTTCGCGAAGTTCACCGCAAACTCCGTCCATTTTATCGACATAATCGTCCATCAGAGCAATTAATTCGGTTAACCATGGATCGTTTTCGCACTACGTTTACTCTATGTGATAATACGCATCCGCAGAGACGTCGAACAGTGCGCACCGAAGAAACAATTGCCGCTGTAGAGCAAAGTGTTGAAGAGGACCCGAATGAATCGATTCGCCACCGTGCACAGCAATTGGAGTTTTGGAAAATTGGACCTGTGGAATTGGTTATATTCGAGCCAGCCGCGGCGGCCACATGCCCGAAATCATATTTAAACATTAATGGCATAAAATTATCCTTCCAATAAAGCCAAATTGATAGACATTAAAACGATTTTCTTGTGTTTTATTTCAATTCGAAGTTCTATACCTCAATAAAAAACACCCTATATTTGTGAACTACGCTGAAAATTGCATGACCCTGGCTTCAGCCGTTTGGTCTGCTCGCTGTTCAGTCAGTCAGTAACGCAACTCTTTTATGTCTATATATAGATAGTTATCTAGGTCTCTCTCCATTATCTGGGTGTTACAAACATTTGGCGTAGCGTGTACTACACCATATTCCCTATTTTTTGTATTTTTTTTTTGTATTTTTTCAAACATATTTGTTTTTTTTAGTGTGTACATATATAATAGGCTTCAAGGACCGGCTATATCTACGATGATAATTTCGGAGTGATTCAAAATGTCGCGATTTTTTTGAATACATCCCTTCAAATACCTGTCCCAACAGTTGTGACACTATTGCGGTTTTCTTGTACACGTTAAATTATTTTGCGGTTGTGTTGGCTGTCGTCGTTGCAGATACGCGGCAAACGACTAAAAGATACACAATTAAAAGTACACATTTTGTGTAAGATGCGACTGATTACTAGCTCAGCTCAGCACAGCACAGCTCCTGTTCTTCGTGCCACAATGAAGTACCGTGAATATTTAATTTAATTAACAACCAAAGCCATTTAAATTGTCTTAAGGAACGACAAGTATAGCGCTCCTGCTGGTGGTCTTGTAATGTCTAATTGTGCACGAATGTATGTGGGCTGGAGCAAGGGATGGATGGCAATGAAATCGCTGGAAGAACAACTACAGACAACACAAACCCAACACAGTTGCGATTTATTGTAATGACTAAAAAATTATTAAAAAAGTGTACAATAAACATTTTTGTCAACCACAACTTGTTTTAATCTCCGTTCAATTGGATTCAAATGAAGTCTAGGAGTAGGAAATTATCAATTTCCCCGATAGTTAAATAAACATGTTGACCATATGGGGAGGGGGGTGGTGGGGCGAGCCTTGAGGAAATGTGTGCTCATCTCAACCCTTATCAGTGTGGTATTCAATGAAGCGCTTCTTTGGATGTCGAGAGTGTAGAATGGTGATTGCAAAATTTACAACATGATTTTAGAAAGTTAATGATGAACAGCCGAAGACAGAAATGATATAGAATTTTGAAACAGCAGAAAATAACTGTTTCTCATTATAATATGTTTTTCATTATAACATGTTTTTACAATTGTTTGTTGATAGTGGTTGTTGGATCCATTTGCTACAAAGCTCCTTGTACCTCTGACTCATACAGATTCGCGGAATTTTGACACTTAGATTGATGTTTGCAGAACTTGTCATAAATTTAAGAAACACATTAACTTAATTTGAAGGAATAAACATATTTTTTAGTTTAAATTTCCTAAGTGGAATTTTCTCCACACAAGCAAATGGTACATTATTTTCCTTTTTTAAAACCCGGCGTTGTACGGGTTCATTCTCCCCTATTCCATAATATTAGGTGTATTTTCAGTCCTTGTTAGGGAAAATTTTTTCCCTCTGGACCGATTTCGCCCACTTTCAGTCCCAACCGACCTGAAACTCTAAGACACATTTACGGAAAATTTCTACCTCCTAGCTCGTTTCGTTCGGAAGCTAGCGTGCTTTCAACAGACAAACTAAATCGTCTTAGAATTTTACCAGGATACAGAATATATATACTATATGCAGTCTCCGTTGAAAAAATTTTTCTCTCACAAGGACTGAAAATACCCCTAATATTTAGAGTATTTCAGCATGTTTTTTGAACATAATAGCTTGTATTTACTTGAGATTTGCAATTCGCATTCTCTTTATAGCATAAAAGGACACCATAGGGTGATTTTTATTTGTAGGGGGCGAAATGAGACGAAAAGGGATAAAAATAGTACCTATCAAACGACAACAGATAGAAATACGAAATTTTACGTGTACATACCACTAATAGAGTAGATACATAATATACAAGTATTTTTTCTAAGTTTGTACTTTTAAGGGGTTAAATGAGGATAGAGGGATAAAAATAGTACCAACCAAACGGCTGCACCTAGAATAATGAAATTCGGCGTATACGTTCCTATGATTGCGTAGACACATAAAATAAAGGTAATTTTCGAAATTCGTACTTAGGGTGTAAAATGGAAAAAGGGGATAAAAATTGTACCAAACAAATGGATGCAGCTAGAACCATGAAATTCGAGGTATACATTCCTCTGAATGAGTGACACGAAAAAAAACGTTTTTCTTAATTCGTACTTTCAAGGGATTCAATGGTACAGAGGGATAAAAATAGTACCAACTAAAAGGCTACAGCTAGAATGATGAATGATGAAAGTCGTACTTTTAAGGAGTAAAATGCGAAAAAGGGGATAAAAATGGTACCAACAAAATGGCCGCAGATAGTATCATGGAATTCGGTGTATACATTCCTCTGACTGCATAGCCACGTAAAATATTTTTTTCCAAATTCGTATTTATTTTGTTGCTTTTACGATAAAAAATGGTAGAATCATGAAGTTGTCTTATACTGCGTACGTGAGAGATAAGGTATTTTCAAAATGTATACTTTTTAATTTAAAATAGATGGAAATACAACCAACCAAAGGACTGCAGCTGAAAATTACCATAAATGCCCAATATTTAGGGTATTTATGATTGCTGACTTATATTTACTTTATGAATTGAAGTATTATTTCCATTATATATATACATAGTATAAAAATATTGGTAGCCTTGGCTTATTAATTAAATTTCTGATTTTCATACATTTGAAATTTGTTGCGGACATTCCTCTTGTAGCTTGGAAGCACCACAAAGAAAATAAATGTTTTAGCGGGCGAAATGGGACAAAAATGGAAGCACCACAAAGAAAATAAATGTTTTAGCGGGCGAAATGGGGCAAAAAGGGATAAAATATGATACCAATGATACGACAACAGCTAGAATCATGAAATTCGGTGTGTACATCCCTCTAATTGCATAAACACGTAAAATAGAGGGATTTTTCGAAATTCGTACTTTTAAGGGATATAATTGAAAAAGAGGCATAAAAATGGTACCTTCCAAACCGGTGGTCTGACTATGAAGACTCGAAACAAAAAGTTTTGTCTTCAAATTTCTTTAAAATTTGTACTTTTCTTCTCAAAATAATGCATTCACTTTGTCTGTATCTGAAAATGCTTCTCCCTAATGGCGACTGACAATCGCCTAATATTTTCGGCATGTTCACTTTCACAATTACAGCATTGTATTTATTTATAGTAGTAGATTTTACAGTGCGCATAAGTATACATTATAGTTTGAAATAGTAATCAAATATAGTAATGTGCATAAACATATCACAATTTTCGTAATATGGTTCTGTTCTTCTATGTCGACATCCTTTAATCTGCTGGTAATACTGTGGAATGCACTCCGTGGTGGAGGGTATGTAAGATTCGGCCCGGCCAAACTTAACGCCTTCTTACTTGTTTGACTTGAGCACTACCATTCTAACTGGCATATATATACTTTGTCGCAGTTCGATATTTCAAGGTATTACAAACGGAATGACAAACTTAGTATAACCCCATCCAATGGTGTAGGATATAAAAAATTTTAGGAGTATTTTCAGGAGCGTATAACTCACATATGTCTTGACGCAGGAAAGAAATATTTTGCAAACCATCATTAAACGATCCTTATTTTTAAGGAAGGATGATAAAAACATAATTGTTTCGTTTTCCATAAATGCGTCTTATAGTTGTAGATCGGTTGGGATTGTAACAGAGCGAAATCGGTTCAGAGGGAAAAATTTTTCGCTCGCAAGGACTGAAAATACCCATAATAACCCCTCATATTTTAGAGTATTTAAGCATTTTCTTCAATATGTCTGCTTGCACATACTTGATATTGGGTATGTGCATTCCCCCTATAACAAAACGTGCAAAAAGTGATTCTTATTCGTAGGGGGTGAAATGGTGCAAAAAGGGATACAAAAGGTAACTATCAGACGACAACAGCTAGAAACACTAAATTGGATGTGTACATTCCTCTACTTGAGTTGATACATAATAGAAAAGTATTTTTTCTGAAATTCGTACTTTTAAGGGGTAAAATGGGAATAGAGGGATAAAAATGGTACTAACCAAACGGCTGCACATAGAATAATGAAATTCGGTGTATACATTCCTCTGATTGCATATACAGGTAAAATATAGGGATATTTCGAAATTCGTATTTTTTTGGGGTTAAAATGGAAAAAAGGGATACAAATTGTACAACCCAAATGGCCGCAGCTAGAATCATGAATTTCTGTGTATACATTCCTCTGACTGCGTAGACACGAAAAATAAAAATGTTTTTCCAAATTCGTACTTTCAAGGCATAAAATGGGAACAGAGGGATAAAAATGGTACCAAATAAATGGTTACTACTGTAATGATGAAATTAGTTGAATACATTCCAATAATTTCGTAGACAAGTAAAATAAAGAGCTTTTAGAAGTCGTACTCTTAAGGGGTAATATGAAAAAATGGGATAAAATTGGTACCAACCAAATGACCGCAGTTAGAATCATGAACATTTTTACTTTTACGGGAAAAATTGGTTAAATCATGAAGTTAGGTACGTGAGATAATGGATTTTTGAAGTTTTTTACTTTTGTAATTAAAATAGAATGGAAATACAACCAACTGTAGCACCCACTACCTACCAATATATATAAGAAGAGTCCTGTCTTATATTTACTTTTTGAATTGACTTTTTTATTACTTCGATATATATAGTATAAGAGCCATACTCATACAAATTTATCGAATTTATTTTTTATTTATTAACAAATTGACATTTTCCTCTAATGTAACTGCACTTCTACGAAAATCGACAGCTTCTGTGGAATACAATCCATGGTGGAGGGTATATGAAGTTCGGACTTAACGCCGTTTTTACATTGATTTATTTTTTTAATTGTGAATTTTTGAACAAACCAAAATCCAGTTTTGTGAAAAGGATCGGTTTTTGACATTCATATGCCCAATTCACATATGACTATAGACTAATTTCATGTGAAACGGAACAGAAATTTTCCTTGTGTTCTCCGATTTAAATGAATTTACAGCAAATTGCTTCTAGTTTATAGAAAATTATCAAATCTTAAAAAATATTGTTTCTTATTTTCTTACAATTTTTAATAGAGTAATTCCATGTAAAACCAACAAGAAATGTTATAATATCGGAATTGATGATATTTCGTGAATTTGTTTGGCATTGCAAGATATTATGTTAGATGCAATTTTTTGAAAATTGTTGAAACGTTTAAATTTTGCATATTACTTAATCCACCATTACTTTCTAGATATCCATAACGTGCATTATTCACATTATGTTTTGGAGACACAAAATATCTTTCAAATGATGTCCACTGTTTGCTTCGACCTGACCCTAAATACCATAACCATTTTCCATAATTTTTCTTAGAATTCCAGATCCCATCGCCCTCACTTCGTCTCGTATACTGGCCTTAAAACCTTACAATTTATCCGTCAAAGTTTCGTCCTTTTTCACTGGTTGCTAAGGATCACAAACTATTGAATACTGTGAAATTGTTTAACTAACTAAACCAATAAAACGCATACAAAATCCGTTTATATTCAAGAAATATTTTATTGTATTTGATTAGCTGAGATGATGCTGATGATTGTCAAGCGATTAACCACACCCTTCAAACAAAAATCACATCTATATTCATTATGGTGCGGTGCGTATGTTCCAAATAGTTTTCCCCCTCGCACATACATATGGGAAAGTGAGGAAGCGTGTTGGATGTGGAATCATTGAGAGGCAGCGGCAGCGTGTGTGTTTATCCTTTTGTAAGTGGGTGTAAAGATTCTTGTTATTTCCACTCACCAGAGAACACATGTTTCGAAATGTCAATTGAACTAAGTAAACATATGAATTCCACACGGAGTCAACCACCACCTCCCACTTACTCTGAACCATGACACACCATCCCACACACGCACACACCCATTTGGGAAGCAGCAACCCCTTTCGCTTTTCCTTTCTTTTTTTGTTGGTTGAGGGTTTGGACGCTTTCCTTGCCTGGTTGTGTTTAACTAGTCTTAGCAATATTGTTTAGTAATGATTCCATACAACTTCCTTCCGTTAGTCTATAGAAAGAAGCCTCTGCACCACTCCATTCACCATACCATCCATCCTAAATGGATGCCCACCATCGAGTGTGAGCCAGTGCGGCCTGGTGAATGACTGTGAGCAGTGTGCCATTACCCAGGGGACAACAATTTGCCTCAAGGGAGGTTGGCCACACATTCCTTTGTAGCAGCGGCGGCAAAGTCTGAGAAAGCACACAGTCGTCGCACGAATGTCCGCATCCAATGTCAACCTAATGCAGAGACCGTATCATGTATGAGTTGATATTTTAAGAATGGCAATAATAAGTGTACTAAACGAACACACACACATCAGAAGGAACAATAACAACAGCAACAAAAACAACGATAACCGCAAGGACATTGGTATGGAGGACATTTAAAAGTCGGTTGGTCATCGTTTTGTGCGGTTAAATATCCATAAATCAAATAAGTTCTTCATGTGTTTTCGTTGCGTTCCTCTTCCTCTTCATTTTGGTTTGGTTTTGTTTCTTCACTTCATTCACACATTGTTGAAATTTCTAAGATGCCCCTTGATCGCCCTACACCAGGGGAATGTGACAATATTAAGGTTGTTCGATTGAGGATAGCTTCGGACGGTCTTCATTGTGTGGATGACAGAGCTGTTAAATTTCGATTACGATTAGTAATCAATTTTTAAAAAGAATCGTAATGATTATATAATCCACTATTCAACAATTTCTGATTACTAATTGATTACGATTACAAATAATCAAAAAATAATCAGGATTACTTGCGATTACTGAAAAATAATCAAAAGTAATCAAAAATGAGTTCGACTACTTTAAAAGATTACTTTTGATTTTTGTGATTATTAAATGTAGTGTTGATTTCCGAAATCATCTGCGCAATAGTTTCAGCGGCGTGTACTCCAAACATTCTTGTGCATGCTGAAGCTGCCGATTTGCGTTCCAAATTGTCCGTAAGCCAATGACACGTATATCCAAGGAAACTTCTGTGGTTTCAAGTAATCCTGATTATTTTTTGATTACTTGTAATCGTAGTCAATTACTAATCGTATAAAACTTTAAAAAAAGTAATCTAATTACTAATGATTACGATTACTAATCATTACTTAACAGCTCTGGTGGATGATACATTGGGATAACACACCAAATTTGATCCCAGATAAATTAAAACCCATGTTTGCTCTCAGTCTACTATTCATTTGATACTAGTCTATATAGTATCAAATGAAAAAATGCTATTAGGCCTGTTTGATTGGTCTTACTAGCTTAATTTTTGTATGGAATTTACTCGCTTAACAAGAAAATAGCTTGCAATTCTCTTAGAGTAGCTGCCAGATTTTCTCCTTTCGGAAATCTCTTTATTTTACGTATCTACGAAGTCAGAGGTGTGACTATAGCTGCAGCTATAGTGGTTGGTACTATTTTGATCCCTTTTCCATTTTATCCCCACAAAAGTACGAATTTCGTAAAATCCTTTTATTTTATCTGTCTACGCAATTACAGGTATGTACACATCGAATTTTATCATTCTACCTGTAGCCGTTTAATCGGTACCATTTTTATCCCTCTGTTCCCATTTTATCCTTTGAAAGTACGAATTTGGAAAAATCTTTATATTTTGCGAGTCTATGCAGTCAGAGGAATATATACTCCGAATTCCATTATTATAGCTGCTTCCTTTTGGGTGATACAATTTTCATTCACTTTTTCCATTTACCACCTAAAAGTACGAATTTCGGGAAATATCTTTATTTTATCTGTCTACACAATTAGAGGGAATTTTATAATTCTAGCTGTAGCAGTTTAGGTGGTACAATTTTTATCCCTCTGTTCCCATTTTATCCCTTGGAAATACATTTTTATTTTCGTGCCTACGCTGTCAGAAGAATGTATACACCGAATTTCATGATTCTATCTGCGGCCATTTGGGTGGTACAATTTTTATCCCCTTTTTCCATATTACCCCTAAAATTACGAATTTCGGAAAATCTATATATTTTATGTGTCTACGTAATTAGATGCATGTGTACACCGAGTTTAATTATTTTAGGTTCAACCGTTTGGTTGGTACCATTTTTATCCCTCTATTTCCATTTTACCCCTTAAAAGAACAAATTTCGGAAAATGACTCCATTTTACGTGTCTACGGAATCAGATGAATGTATACACCGAAATTATTTGGTTGGTACCATTTTTATCCCTCTATTACCATTTACCCCTTAAAAGTACGAATTTGGAAAAAATACTTTTATATTATGTATTTACCCAATTAGAGGAATGTACACAACGAATTTCGTGTTTCTAGCTGTTGACGTTTGATAGGTACTATTTGTATCCCTTTTGTCCCATTTCACAATATATATATTGTCACATATTCACAAAAACATGCTGAAATACTATAAATATTTGGGATTATTAGGGGTATTTTCAGTCCTTGTGTGGGATAATATTTTTCCTGTGGACCGATTTCGTCCAACCGTCCCAACCGATCTACAACTATTTGATGTATTCATGCAGAATTTTGACGCCCTAGATCCTTTCGTTTAGATGCTAGCGTGCTTTCAACAGACGGACGGACGGACATTGCCAGATCGTCTTAGAATTTTTTGAAGATCAAGAATATAATACTTTGTGAGACCCTACAATCGATATTTTTAGGTGTTACAAACGGAGTGACGAACTTAGTATATAGGGGTGGAGGGTATACAAAATAAGCAATAATTAATTTCGTACGTGGTGTTCCAAGTCTCTTGTGACTCACTGTAGGGTATACAACTTGAATACTTGCTGATGAATCTGCGTCGTTGCAATCTCCCCACACCCCTGCAACATATCTCGATTTGGGACATTTTCGTTTCTCCACCACCATCGACCACATCATGGACACATAATCGTATGCATGCCATTCCCATTTAGTGTGGTTGACAGTTTTGTTGTAGTTTTTCTTCGAAATTTGAAAAGGATACAGCAGCAGCAAGTCTTTGGTGAATTCAGTTTTTTGTTGTTGGTTGGACGGTTGCATGGTTTGGCATTTCTCAAACTTGACCTCACAAACCACAAAAGGACATTAACAAGTGACCAAAATGTAACTAAATAAACGTTATAAACACACACACACACACATGGGCAACAAATATTTGATGCTGTGCTCCTTTCAGGGGTCGTCATGTTTAAACGTTGAAAAGGGGTTAAGCTGCTGTGGGACTAAATAATTGAATATATTTTGCTGTGATATATTATCTGCTGCTATAGAGCTATTCAATAGGGAGGACGACCATTACTCAAAACTTCCATGTGCAAATGACGCAGAATTGCTCAAAAGGAGTCTGCCACTTTACTCGACTTACTAAATCGTTCGTTCTTATGATTCAACTGAATGTCCTGTTTATAAAACAGTGGCATTATTTTTCATATCTTATTCCTCACTGTGAAAGAGGATATTATAACTTCAATTATCCTTAATGGCTCCCCAAATCAAATCACAGCTCCGAGGCGGCAAATTGACATCATATTTTCGGCTGATTATTCGACTTTCAACAACAGTGCGTAAAATATCGATAGTTGCGTGGGTTGTGTGACATATGGCCCCGTCTTGTTGAAACCAAATGTCGTCCATGTCATTCTCTTGAATTTTTGGAAACAAAAATTCATTGAGCATGGCACGGTAACGCTGGCACCTCGCTCATTTTCGAAGAAAAATGGACCAATTTCCATGATCTTAAGCCCCTGGACCATTAATGGATTGTTAGCATACCATCGGTCTTTCACGATAATCCACAAATCGCAGCACCGAGGTGGCCAAAGTGATATCGCTATGACGGTTGATTTATTGTGATCTGATCTGTGTATCCTGCTGAAAAAAATGATCGGCAACCTCCGCAGCAAACTGTCACTCTTATCGATGATCATATCTAAGTTATCCGATCCTCAGATACGTACATTTTGCTTGTTAATATAGCCGCTGAGAAAATGCGCCTAGTCAGAAAACATGTTTTTGAGCAAAATCATCGTACATTTCGAGCCTTCAATTCGACCTTGAAAGCGAATAATGCGAGGTCTTAAGGCAAATTCTGCATCAGGCTGGTGCGTGAAAAGTTTAATGATGGCAAACCGATGATCTCATAAAGACGAATGAAGTAGAATATATAAAGCTGGTCCGGCATTCGGCCAATTGAAATCCATATAACAATTAAGCCACATTATACACATCGGAATCGTAGAACACAACAAACATGAACCTAAAATCACTACACAATCACATTCCTTGAGGTGCTATGTTCCTTGAAGGAACCAAATGAATCTATATATATGTATACAAATAAACCACTAGATGGGCTAAGAACTTGGCGCGGTTGTCAAAATTATTATAAACCGATTTTCTTCGGAAAATGTCAAACTCATGTTCAAAGATGACAGATCAATGACTTTATGCAAGACTCCCGTAGGCAGCGTAGATGAGATCTAACCGCTCCGGCCCCAAAGATCCCAGCTGACTCCGTCGAAATTCTTAAAGTTATCAAGGTTTTTAAAAATTTCCAGAACCAGATATGGAGGAAGGGTTTCGTAATAAGTAGTATTACGAAGCCACAGGGATCTTCTAAACTACTACTTCACGAATCGAACGAGAATGGGATGCATTTATTTTAGGCTACTCCCGATTAATATCCAAAATTCGGAATATGATTTTGTCGCTTTAGTATTGTGCCTAGGGTTTGGGGTTTCCCGGACTTTTTTCATTTCCCGGGAAAACGGGAATGAAAAGCTTCGGGAATTCCCGGGTAGGTACGTCCAATATGGTTTAAAATATCAACATTGGTGTGCTTCTTTAACCTATTAAAGTACACCGTACACCAGGGCCGTGCGCAGGGGGGGTTTTGGTTGTTCAAACCCCCCCCCAGGGAGGTTTCGAACATATACTTTTTAAAACCTTCTAGACTTTCTGAAGCAATAAAATATAGAATTTTTAAGGTCTGTTTAAAATAACTCGTCTGAAATTGTAATTTTGCTGTAAAATCATGAAAACACGAAAATTACATAAAAAATCGTAGACACTTTCTTGAATTTCGTACAAAGGTTATGAAAAATACAAACAAACTAAACGAATTGTGCCAATTTCAAGATTGTGTAATGCTAATTTCACTAATGGACACCAAATTATTCGGAATTGTTCATTTTTATTAACCGATACCACTTCGTGACACTCGACTAGAGCTATATCTAATGAACTTTTAATGGTGTACTGCAATATAAGTATGGAAATTTAATAACAAAATCGTTTAGTAATTTTAAAAAAGTGTAGATAAGAATCACTATGATATCAAAATGAAATCTAAAATATTCTTAATAAAAGCAAATAATTTGCATGATGCTTGTAGAGCGCTAAGATGTAAAATTTGCGACTGGACATTTTTATGGAGCTGTATCTAAATCTGAACCGATGTATCCTATTTTCATCGCAGATACAACAGCGACGGTTTCTGTTACTTCCAATGTTTTGGGAGTTTGCAATTATAATACAAATCCATTTCGACAAACGAAGAAAACTGTTTGATATACATAAACTTATTTATCTTTGTTCATTTACAACAACTGATGACATGTTTACCGCAAACAAACTAATTTTTCCCACAAAAGAAACTCAAAAACGATGTGTCTAAAATTTCTCTCTCTTTTTTCTCTGCGTATAGGTCTCTATTTTAAAATCTACATTAAAGTTGCGAACAATAAGAAATGTTTTTTAACTTACTAACATTTTTGTTATATTTATCACTTATGTCAAATATTTTTCAGAGTTAGTATTTTTTGTACATATGTAACAAGTATTATTCAAAAGAGAAACAACAAATTCAGTAACTTGGATCTACGTAGGAAGACGTAACTCTAAAATACCAATTATTTGTTTTTTGGAATTAAAATGTTTAGTTGTATCTTCTTGCATTTCATCTAATACAAAAAAAACTGTGTTTGTTATTCGAATTTATACATATTTAAGATTATAAAAATGAAGAAACGTTTCCAAATATTTTTTATTTAATCGGAATATGCGTATAAAGATTTTGAGTAAACATCCTGTTACTCACGTGCTGTAAAAATTAAAAACCCCAAAACTCTTTAGACGTCCTATTTAGACCCATACTTTGTCAAAAAGCATATCCAATTTTCTGCATTTATAATAGAAAAAATGCGGGACTGAAGGGTTTATCGCCGAGGAGATTGATCGCTTTTTGTGTAATATTATTCAAAAGTGGCTATGAACCATTTTCTCGAAAATGAGTTTTTGATGCCAACCTATTCTCAGATTTGGATAAATTTGGAAAAGACTTTTTTCCAAAGCCATTTTCGTTTCATTTTCTGATTTGACTATCCCCTCACACGTTAGTTTGTGACTGCATAAGTGGCTATGAACATACAAATAATAGAACTAAAATAGTTCAACAATGCAGCAGCATATAACCGAAGTTTGTAATTAGCTACAACGATTATGTTTAAAACATTTTTCTAGAATTAGGGCATATCGTAGTATCAAATTCCATCATTTCGCGTTAATAGCATTTTGATTCCCCAGTTATCAGGCTGAAATAGGCAAAAAACCGGCGTAACTTTTTATTATATTGAGAATACCAAAATATTTCTTTGGAATGTGATTGCTGCCTTCATGGGGAATATTTGTGTAGGAAAAGTTTCAGAATTATGAATGAAGAAAGTTAAAATATAAGGAATTGCAACGGCAAATTTTGGGTTTTTCATCAATTGCAGCGATTTTCGCTACTGGCTACGTATATGTTACAAGCGACCAATCTGACGGATGAATCTGGAATCTTCAAATTCGCTGCGTACATCACAGAAAATGCGTTTTCTATACAACATTGCCAAGATTTCATGAAAAAAGTAATGGAGGTTACAATAAATCTTATTCATATATTTGGGCATAAATGGCTATGTGCATATTTCAACATTCACAGTGCTCAATTTTAAACATAAGAACCATGAAACCGCGAATAATAGGAAATTTCGAAAACTTTTTAATTGTAGCAATTTCTCTTCAAATTAAGGAGAAAATCAGGTTTTTCGCTCTCCTGAAAAGTTATAATTTTGTTCATAGCCACTTATGAATATAAGCCCTCAGGCCCGTGCGCAGGATTTTCCCCTGGGGGGGGGGGTTTTCATTTACACTCATAAAAAAATTAACCCTATAATGAGTTAAAATTAACTAAAATTTAGGAAACCAAGTACATTTTTACTAAATATAAGTAAATTTTCCTACAACTAAGTAAATTTTTACTAAATATTAGAAAAATTTTGCTGAAAATTTCCTAAAACTAAGTAAATGTTTACTCAAATCAAGTTAATATTTACTCAAGCTGAGGACAATTTTGCGGGGAAATTTTTACGTAAACTTTTTATACAAGAAAAAAGGTGAAATAAAAATAAGTATTGAGAAATAAGCAAACGCAAACGAACGAGAATTGCTTCTTAGATTAATATTCAAGAATTTTTTAAACAATTTCAAATGTTTTTTATAAGTTCATTAATACCTAAATGTATGAAAAACTCGGCATAAATTTAACTTAAAATTAACTTACTTTTAGGAAAAACACTTTTTTAAGTTGAAATTTCCTAAATATAATTTTTTCAATACAAAAAATTTCAGATTTTTTCCCACTTAAAACCTTGGAAATATTCTTCCAAATAAGTTTGAATTTACTCAATTGTAAGAATTTTTTTTTAGATCCAAAGAAATGATTTTAAGTAAATCCACTACTCTTTTTCTGGTAAATGAACTATTTACTATGCCTTTGAAAGATGGAAACTTTACTCATAAATAGTTAATTTTCCAACTTTTTCGGAAATTTTTACTGGAGCGTTTGGAAACCTCATATTGTATTGCCCGGATCTTCGAGAAATATTTTGATACATTCGTCCGACAGACATTGTCGGCAAAATTGCATTTCAGTAATCCATCTATCAGTACAGCAACAGACAATAGGCAGCAGACAATCGCTGCTTTTATTAACAGACTTGTTCTCGACGTGTACAACTTTTTTTAAATAGTTGCTTGAAATTACACACATACATATCGAGGGCTTATATTCATAAGTGGCTATGAACAAAAACATAACTTTTCAGGAGAGCGAAAACACTGATTTTCTCCTTAATGTTGTATGGAAAACGCATTTTCTGTGATGTACACAGCGAATTTAAAGATTCCAGCTTCATCCATCAGATTGGTCGCTTGTAACATATAAGTAGCCAGTCGCGAAAATCGGTGCAATTGATGAAAAATCCAAAATTCGCCGTTTCAATTCCTTAAATTTTAAGTTTCTTCATTCATAATTCTGAAACTTTTCATACACAAATATTCCCGATGAAGTCAGCAATCACATGCCATAGAATTATTTTGGTATTCTCAATATAATAAAAAGTTACGCCGGTGTTTCTAAATATACTTTTCACAATTTTTGACTTTACAGCCACCATTTTTCCTATTTTAGCTTCATAACTGGGGAATCAAAATGCTATTAACGCGAAGTGATGGAATTTGATAGTACGATATGCCCTAAATCTAGAAAAATGTTTTAAACAAAATCGTTGTAGCGAATTATAACCTTCGGTTTTATGCTGCTCCATTGAACTATTTCTATTATTATACCCTCCACCTCCAGGATGGGGGTATACTAACTTTGTCATTCCGTTTGTAACACATTGAAATATCGACCTGAGACCCTATAAGGTATATATATTCTTGATCGTCATAAAATTCTAAGACGATCTAGCCATGTCCGTCCGTCTGTTGAAAACACGCTAGCATCTAAACGAAAGGAGCTAGAACGTTCAAATTTTCCATAAATACGTCTTATAGTCGTAGATCGGTTGGGATTGAAATGGGGCGAAATCGGCCCAAAGGGAAAATTTTTTCCCTCACAAGGACTAAAAATACCCATAATAATCCCTATTATTTTAGCGTATTTAAGCATGTTTTTTGAATATGTCTGTTTATATGATATTTGATATTTGGTATGCGCATTCCCCTTATTGCAAAAACGTGCACCATAAAGTAATTATTATTTGTAGGGGGTGAAATGGGGCAAAAAAAGGATAACAATGGTACATATTAAACGACAACAACTAGAAACACGAAATTCGATGTGTACATTCCTCTAATTGAGTAGATACATAATATAAAAGTATTTTTTCCAAATTCGTACTTTTAAGGGGTAAAATGAAGAAAGGGGATAACAATAGTACCAATCAGCTAGGGTCATGAAATTCGGAGTATACATTCCTCTGAGTATATTCGTACTTTTTCTTTTACGCAAAAATTGGTTGAATCATGAAGTTAGGTTATTTTGCACTATGTACGTCTGATAATGGATTTTCAAAATTTGTACTTTTGGAATTCAAATAGAATGAATATTTATATATTTTTATTTTTTGAATTGACGTATTGGTAGCATTACCTTATAAGCGTGGTTTGAAATAATTAAAATATTATATTTATTTATAAAATTAACTTTTCAATATTTCTATTTGTTTTGGTTTGGCTATATAAAAAAAATTATATTTTCCTGTAATATTACTGCACTTCTACGAAAACCGAAAACCTCTGTGGAATGCAATCCATGGTGGAGGGTATATAAAGTTCGGCCCGGCCGAACTTAACGCCGTTTTTACTTGTTTGTCTTTAGGTGGTATCTGGCGATATCCCATTTTTATCTTCCAGGTTATATTGTGGCGATATCATTTAGAATTCTTAAGGATGATCATCTGGCAATATCGTCGATTTATCATCCAGAAGTATAACTTAGAGGTATCACCCTGGCCACACAAAATTCTCTAATGCAGGTACTTCTGCAATGCGAATATAATTGTTGGCGCAATATAATTTTTTCAGGCAATACGATTTCGAATAATTTTCGTATTAGTTTGCTTGTTGGGGAGACAACATTTATTGACAAAGATGTCACTTTTATTGCATTCAAGGATCACCGCTTTGTCGAATTTTCAATTATTTTGAAAAACGTCCTTTGATACTTGAACATATTTAATATTCACGTGTTGATAACTTAAGTTTGACATTGAACAAAAACGTCAATTAGTCTTTATCCATTCATGCACATTACACAATAATGAAGTCTGTAAGTGGTAATAGTTCCATACATACATATGTATGTATATTGAAGTATTTATGTACAATACTTCCCCATATTTAGTGAAATGTATTTTAAGATAAAAACCTGCAGCCAATCAATGCTTTCCGCACAGCAAACCTTTTGAACTCCAGCACAAGATGAGAAAGCAACAACATCAGACCAATTATGGTCTATAAAATATAATGATCCCTAATAATAGAGAACCACATACGGGCTACACGAACACGAGCACGAGCACAATCATAAGCATACTCGTACATATAGACATTCATACAACAGAACAGAACAGATTGCAATACAAACAGTCCAGCCGACATTTTCATGTGATACTCGTACATGCAACAACGGCAACATGCAGCAACATTTTCCTGTACACAAGTCTATCTGTGTATTGGTGACTGAGCACGAACATGAACTCGAAAGACACATCACTGTATGTGTACATATGGGTGTATGTATGTTTAGTAAATATGTATGTACATAAGGAATAGTATATGTTTTAATATGTGTCCAGCGGCGGAATTACATGGGGCCTTTGTATACCATACATATTGGTGAACGACTTCCACAAATGTATGTTTCACATGGCAGCGTTATCATGGTCCAGTATTTGATTAATCGAAAAGTAAAAAGTAAGAAACAGCGAAACAATTTGGCTGAACTTCAATGGATTAAGGCACCGTTTTGAACTAGCCTTCAAAGTAACTCCTTCTTCGAACGACTTCTTGTACGGTTGTAAGGAGAAGTTGTGTCAGAATTCACATCGGGGAATTGAGAATTGTTGGTAGTGAAGTACTCAACTGACACATTAAAAGATAATTATGATTAGGGCTTCTCTCCCAGTATTCCCGGTCAATTTTGGCCCACTATTTTCTCTCGGCTGTACTAAAGAGGGAACATTATTTTCCTATATGAGTCATTCCATGTCAAGCGGTAGGATTTTTGACCTCGATAGCTGCGATTGTTTTGAAAGTTTGTTATGTATGTATTTTGGAAAAACAAATAGAATTTTTTTTCACGAGTTATGACCAATTTAATAGTGAAAAAATATTTTTTTTTCAAAAAGGAACTACTTGACCGTTTTTAAGGTACTGTACCTTGCTTTAAAGACAATTTCAATTACTTTTAAAATATTGTAGTGGAATGGTATAGCCGCGTTATATTTTTTAAAGTTTTTACAATTTGATTTCTTTTATTATGATTTTCGAAATGATTAACTTAATTATTATTTTTTGAAACTTCAAAGTAGGGTTCGTAGATGTCTTATTTAGTGACTGTGTAAGTGTTCAGTGATAATTTTTTCATTAGTTTATTAACATTCTGATATTCATGCTAGTGTTCCTCAAGGAAGTGTACTGGCAACATTCATAAGGATTTAAAAATAAATATGGTCAAGGAAGAAATAAGGTACATAAGCACAAGTTATTTTAATCGACTAAGTCATCAAGCTAACCCACTAGCCATTTCTCTACTTGATGAAAGTAATGAAGTATCCAAATTAAAACGGTTTCACATACTTGACTTGCCCTTCAGAAAGTGAATAAAAAGCTTATTGCACAAATGTATATTCTTTATATTTGTATATAAAGGGTGATTTTTTAAAAGCTATAGGAAAGTTTTTCAAAAAAAACACATAAAATTCAGAAAAATGCATGCAATCTTTATTTGAATCTATAGTACTACGGTCCATATAATTTAATGTTTGAAGATTATATCATGCAAATGTTGACCTTGACTGCGCCTCAAATGGTCCATCCGCTTAGTCCAATTTTGGCATTTCCACGTTTTTGGTAACAGAGGCGACGAATCGATAATTGATGGTCATCATTAACACTGGCCGATACAGCTGCGATATTTTCTTCAGTTCGCACTCTACGTAAGCGTGTTTGTGGTTTAATGTCCAACAATGTAAATTTGGTGCGAAATTTAGTCACAATAGCCCGAATCATGGCCGTGCGCAGGGGGGTGGGGTTTTGGGGGTTCAAACCCCCCCAGAGAGGTTTCGAACATATACTTTTTAAAACCTTCTAGACTTTCCGAAGCAAAAAATATAGAATTGTTAAGGTCTTTTTAAAATAACTCGCCCGAAATAGTAATTTTGCAGTAAAATCATGAATACACGAAAATTACATAAAAAATCGTGGACACTTTCTTGAATTTCGGACAAAGGTTATGAAAAATACAAATAAACTAAACGAATTGTGCCAATTTCAAGATTGTGTAGTGCTAATTTTGCTAATGGACACCAAATTGTTCGGAAAATTTTCATTTTTATTAACCGGTACAATTTCTTGACATTCGACTAGAGCTATATCTTATGAACTTTTAATTGTGTACTGCAATAAAAGTTTGGAAATTTAATAACAAAATCGTTTAGTAATTTTTAAAATAGTGTAGATATCATAATGAAATCTAAAATATTCTTAATAAAAGCAAATAATTTGCTTGATGCTTGTAGAGCGCTAAGATGTAACATTTGCGATTGGACATTTTTATGGAGCTGTATCTAAATCTGAACCGATGTGTTCTATTTTCAACACATATGCAACAACAACGGTTTCTGTTACTTCCAATGTTTCGGGAGTTTTCAATTATAATACAAATCCATTTCGACAAACGAAGAAAACTGTTTGATTTGCGTGTAGGTCTCTATTTTAAAATCTACTTTAAAGTTGCGAAACAATAAGAAATGAGTTTTATCTTACTAACATTTTTGTTATATTTATCAATATTTTTCAGAGTTAGTATTTGTTTGTACATATGTAACAAGTATTATTCAAAAGAGAAGCAACAAATTCAGTAACTTGGATCTACGTAGGAAAACGAAACTCTAAAATACCAATTATTTGGTTTTTTGGAATTACAATTTCTAGTTGTTTCTTCTTGCATTTCATCGAATACAAAAAACTGTATTTGTTATTCGAGTTTATACATATTTAAAATTTTAAAAATGAAGAAACATTTACAAATATTTTTTATTTAATCGGAATATGCGTATAAAGATTTTGAGTAAACATCCTGTTACTCATATCCTATATTAAATTTGTCAAAAAGCATATCCAATTTTCTGCATTTATCATAGAAAAGGTGCTGGACTGAAGGGTTTATCGTCGAGTAATTTGATCGTTTTTTGTGTAATATTTCTTCAAAATATATATCGAGGGCTTATATTCAAAAGTGGCTATGAACCCTTTTCTCGAAAATGAGTTTTTGATGCCAGACTATTCTCAGATTTGGATGTCATCTGTCATATAAATTTGGAAAAGATTTTTTTCTAAAGCCATTTTTTTAATTTTCTGATTTGGCTATCCCCTCGCACGTTAGTTTGTGACTGCATAAGTGGCTATGAACATAAAAATAACAGAAATAAAATAGTTCAACAATGGAGCAGCATAAAACTGAAGGGTATAATTCACTACAACGATTTTGTTTAAAACATTTTTCTAGATTTAGGGCATATCGTACTATCAAATTCCATCATTTCGCGTTAATAGCATTTTGATTCCCCAGTTATCAGGCTAAAATAGGAAAAATGGTGGCTGTAAAGTCAAAAATTGTGAAAAGTATCTTCAGAAAAACCCGCGTAACTTTTGATCTTATTGAGAATACCAAAATATTTCTTTGGCATGTGATTGCTGACTTCATGGGGAATATTTGTGTATGAATTTCAGAATTATGAATGAACAAAGTTAAAATATAAGGAATTGCAACGGCGAATTTTGGATTTTTCATCAATTGCAGCGATTGGCTACATATGTGTTACAAGCGACCAATCTGACGGATGAAGCTGGAATCTCTAAATTCGCTGTATAAAAAAAAGTTATGGAGTTTACAATAAATCTTATTCTTATTTCAACATTCATAGTGCTCAATTTTAAACATACAAAAGTGGCTATGAACCATGAAACCGCGAATACTAGGAAATTTCGAAATTTTTAATCGTAGCAATTAGTAATCTTTTTTAGATTAAACTGTAGAAGAATGATTAATAATTTCTCTTCAAATTAAGGAGAAAATCATTTTTTTCGCTCTCCTGAAAAGTTATGTTTTTGTTCATAGCCACTTATGAATATAAGCCCTCGATATGTATGTATGTAATTTCAAGCAACTATTTAAAAAAGTTCTACACTTAGATAACAAGTCTGTTAATAAAAGCAGCGATTGTCAGCAGACACTTTTCTGCAATTACAGCTGTTTTTTTGAAATAACAGCAGTTTTCTGCAATCTTACATCACCATTCACACTGCTAAAGAGTTTGCAGTCTGCTAAAATTGGCTGTTGTTAATTAAAATATAAAAATAGATAAGCGTTCATAAGCGAGTTTAGCTCGAATTTTCTTTTATATTAGCAAACATACAGCAAACAGCTGTTTACCATCTCAGCAGATACAAATCTGCTCTTTCAGTAGACTTTCTGCTTTCTTTTACTGGCATATTTCTTTGAGTGTACTGATATATGGATTACTGAAATCCAATTTTGCCGACAATGTCTGTCGGACGAATGTATCAAAGTATTTTTCGAAGATTCTGGCAATAAAATATGAGTGGTTTCCAAACGCTCCAGTAAAAATTTCCTAAAAAGTTGGAAAATTAACTAAGTATGAGTACAGTATCCTTCTTTCAAAGCCATAGTAAATAGTTCATTTACTAGAAAGTAGGGGTTGCATTTTCCCGTACTTTTTATTTCCCGGGAAACGGGAAATTTTTTTTCAATTTCCCGGGATCCCGGGACAGCACGGGAAATCGTCAACATACTGTTTACCATGAGTTAAGCTTATTTTTTCCATTGAAACATACACATTTTATTAAAGTAAAATAAATATATATTTCACAACGAACCTGTTACAGAATTCATATAATAATAAAGCGCAATGTGAGATCAATTTAAACATTTTTTAAAGCTTCAAAATTAATTAAAGAATAGATATTTCTTATTTTATTGCAAAATGTGGACGCGACGGAGAAAGATCGTTCACATTAATAGTCAGTAGAGCATCAAATGAAATGTTTGTTCTTTGTACTGTCGCTTCGAAGACTTAAACTCTTAATTTTTGGCGTTCGAATACACGCCCAAAATCTACTTTTCCCGGATTTAAAATTTTTCATATGGGCATCTCCCAGTGGCCCGGACGAAGAAACTGAAAAAGTCGATCAGCCTTTTCAGTGTTCTAAAGCGCTGATTTTAAAAATATATCGTCAGGATTTAGTACAAGTTAGTACAAAATTATAAACAAATTTACATAGAAACGTACGCGACAAAAAAACAGAAGTACTTTGCAAGGTCTTATAGAAATATACAAAGTTCACCGATTTTTTGAGAACTTTGTTTTTTCTTATATACATGTAAATGAAGGTCTGAGGATATATTTCGTAGATTTATGAAATATGAGAACTATGTTTTAAATTTTTTAATTAGGTACAGCAGAAATACGGACGCGACAAAAATTTCCACTCGTATTAAAAATTTAGTAATTTTCGTTATAACACTTCAACTTTTAATAAAAATAAAAGGGGATAAGTTAACTTCAAGTTTCATAATAAAAAAAGTTGTCGAAATAAGGAAAAAATAAAGTTAAAAGCTAAGACTCTGGTCTGATTTCATTTTTTTGTAGACCTTTTTTGGAGATGCCCATATGGAGCTTGACAGGAAAAATCCGAAAAAGTGGATTTTGAGTCTATGTCCGAACGCAGCTTAAAAATATTTTGTCATCCAACTGCAATATTTGACATTCGAAGTGATCTAAATTTTTATACAACATTTTTAATTTCATTATGGAAAATGATGGACAAAATATGCGAAGAAATATGTAAAATGTTCTACTGAATTCCCGCGGGATTCCCGTACGAATTTCCCGGGATACGGGAAATGAAAAATGTGCGAATTCCCGGGAATTTTCCCGTGGGAAATCCTGGGATGCAAACCCTACTAGAAAGGTAGTAGATTTACTAAAAAACATTTATTTGGATCTAATAAAAAATTCTTACAATTGAGTAAATTCAAACTTATTTGGAAGAATATTTTCAAGGTTTTAAGTGAGAAAAAAATCTGAAATTTTTTGTATGGAAAAAATTCCATTAAGGAAATTTTAACATATGGCAGAGGTATCATGAAACTTTTGAGAAATATTTCATGTTGTCATTTTTTGTATCAGTTTTGCATACTATGAAGCAAAACTATTTGTTTGATTTTTTTCAGTTAAATTGAACTTATTTTAATTTCACCTTTTTTCCATGTATAAAATAACATTTTCCTCAGTTTAAGTAAAAATTTACTCGTTTTGAGGAAAAAATCAGCAAAATTGTCCTCAGTTTGAGTTTACTTGATTTGAGTAAACATTTAATTAGTTTTAGGAAATTTTCAGCAAAATTTTACTAAGATATAGTAAAAATTTGCATAGTTTTAGGAAAATTTTGCTTAAATTTAGTAAAAAATTACTAGGTTTTAGGAAAATTTCAGAAAAATTCTACTTATATTTAGTAAAAATGTACCTGCTTTCCTAAATTTTAATTAATTTTAACTCATTATAGGTTTAAATTTTTTATGAGTGTAGCTGAAAACCCCCCCAAGGGAAAATCCTGCGCACGGGCCTGGCCCGAAAAGCCGCTTCAGTGGGTCGATTAAACTGACCATAAAATGGAAGCGCGCGATGAACTTTCTTAACAGAGCACGCATTTTGACACGCAACAGTGAAACAAAACACGAAACGTGCGTCAGCTGTTTAAACCAGTGTTGCCAAAAAGATAATAGCTAAAAAATCACCTTATACATAATAATATTGGATTACTAGAATCCAAAATAGGTTAAGATACATTTATTTTTTATATAATTTACTTATTGTTGCAAAACAGATTGTAAATAAAAATACTTTTATAAAAAAATGTTTATAAACACTGATGACAAAAACGCAAAATATTTTTTTAAAAAATTCAAGACTTTTATTTTTGATTAAAAAAGGCAGCACATTTATCATACACAAAAATATTTTTATATCCATGTCTCTTCAATTTAAAAGTTTTATTAATACAAGTAAGGGCTTTCCAGCAGCTACCGACTTCTACAAGCCCGATAGAGGGCCTGCTCACCCTCCCCATCCGCTGCTGTTCTCACTATTACCTTAATTTGTACTTGTGTATGATGTATATTTGAGTATATGTACATATATGCATGTTATCGAATATAACGGATATGTGCTGCTTACACGACTACTGCACGAACTGCAGCTAAATGAGTGCATCTCATCATATCCGCTGACGATGCAACCAAACAACCAACAATCCCATTTATGCACTTTCTTTCGGTTGTTCGTTTAAAGTTAAATGAGACCGGACATGAATCAAAGTTTAGATGACTTGGTTGGTTCTCGTTGTACAACGGTATGTATGTAACATAGGTACAGTGAATGTAGTACATTGAAAGGATGTTCGATCGGAGCGGAAGAGAGTGTTGTGTACAACCGATATTTGGGCTT
This sequence comes from Polietes domitor, assembly GCA_947397865.1. Taxonomy (NCBI): domain Eukaryota; kingdom Metazoa; phylum Arthropoda; class Insecta; order Diptera; family Muscidae; genus Polietes; species Polietes domitor. The sequence continues at coordinate 191,843,138 of OX377618.1, read as the reverse complement.
TCACGAACAGTGTTGCGCAAAACAAAAGCAACAAAATACATGGTACTAACCGAAGTGTTGCAGAATCATGAAATTAGGTTTGTACATTCCTCTGACTATTGTAATTTCCTTTGAAATTTGTATTTTCAAGGGGAAAGCAGGACGAAAAGGATTAAAAGTAGTACCTACCTAAGCTAGATTCGTGAGGTTTGGTGTGTCCATTAAATATAAAATATAACACATACATTTGAAAGTGAGTTTAAAATTTTTATTGTCGGTTAAAAGAACATTGGACACCACTACCTCTCAGGTTGTCCATACGGAAGTTCCAATTTTGGGCGACTCATTTGTGTATACCCAGCAAATAAGAACGTCCTAAATAGCTGTGAAGGAAGGAGGTCCTTCTTTTATGGAGCCATTTCATCGTCTTTTAATCGATATGTTATGAAATTTATATTTGTTGGTGTTCATCGCTGCAAAGAAACCAATTTGTCTAAAAACGTAAGGTACCGTAAAAATTTGCTTCTTTCGAAAGTATGAATATTTAGATCAAGAGACTGATTTCAATGTAGTAATTAGGAACCACATTGTAACTACGTAACAAAATAAAAACAGTAAGGAAAGGCCAAAGTCGGGCGGGACCGACTATATTAAACTCTCCACTCTCTACCCCATTATAATATAATTCGCGGGAAAAAAGTGAAATCGGGAACGATTTTTATATATATCCAGCTGAAATGTGATGTGTTGTGCCAAATTAGATCAATATCTATAAAGGCATATGGCGGGAAGGACATTTGTATTTGGGTTATATTAAATATATTTTTATGGTTCAAATAATATTTGCCAAATTTAAAGAATTTCGATTAAAGTATATAGTTTGTAGAGCGCAAAAAGTCAAATCGGGAGCGACAGTTTTATTGGTCATATCTTACCCAATCTTACCCAATTTACTTCAAATTAAATAGCGTTTGTCCCTGACACACAAAACTTATATATGCCAATTTTTGTTTGGATCGGACACTAATTACGACCTATAATTTGATTGCAATGATAGATGGACAGACAAACAGGACTAGACAGATGGGTCTGTCTCGTTTCCTTTTGGGTGTTACAAACAAATGTATAAAGACATGATCTCCTAGTGGAGAGTATTGATATTATATGGGTTCGAGAGCTCATAAAATGAATTCTTCGAAAAGGAATAATTCGAAAATTTCTAATACCATTTGTTAAAAAAATACTACTTCCTGAGAAGCCGAAAATATGTTCATTCTGCATTTTAGGATGTGTTTAAATAGCACTTATATTTCAAGTACTTCTCAGTTTTTTGCTGGTGAGTCCATTCACTGAAAATAACCCACAAATTTAAGTCGCCTGGATTTGTACGCTTTAAGGCCAAAATCTTTACGTAAACGCTGTTGTGTTGTGAGTCTTTCTATGATGACTTGCCAAACGATACTGAACAAAAATGACAAAACAGTTTTATATGAGTCATGAGTGATCTGTCAAGAAAAGCCCATTGAAAACCAAACCTCACGATGAATCTGGTACCAAAGTATTGGTGTGTATAATCCTTTGACTATGCAAACGCAAAACATGAAGGTACATTTGAAATTTTCTACTTTCAATGGGAAAACAAAAAAACTAATTAAGATTGTTTATAAAATTTTAAATTTACTAATGGAAAGATTGTTGATAATGTGTTACTTCAATCAGAAGTCATACAATTTCTAAATATAAAACTTCCAAAACATGCCCTATGACGAAATAACTGATTACACAGCTTTTCTATATAAGATATCTATTTTCATGTTTATATAGTATTTTTTCAGCTCCAATGAAAAAATGTAAATTTATCGGTGTTTTAAATAACAATATGTAACAAAACAAGTAAGAAGGCGTTAAGTTCGGCCGGGCCGAATCTTATATACCCTCCACCACGGAGTGCATTCCACAGTATTACCAGCTGATTAAAGGATGTCGACTTTACATAGAAGCAGGCCCGTGCGCAGGATTTTCCCCTGGGGGGGGGGGGGGGTGGTTTCATCTACACTCATAAAAAAGTTGACCCTATAATGATTTAGAATTAACTATAATGAGTTAAATTTTTCCTAAAACCAAGTAATTTTTTACTAAATTTAAGCAAACTTTTCCTAAAACTAAGTACATTTTTACTAAATCTTAGTAAAATTTTGTTGAAAATTTCCTAAAACTAAGTAAATGTTTACTCAAATCAAGTAAATATTTACTCAAACTGAGGACAATTTTACTGATTTTTTTCTCAAAACGAGTAATTTTTTACTTAAACTGAGGAAAATTTTATTTTATACTAGGAAAAAAGGTGAATAAGTTCAATTTAACTAAAAAAATCAAACAAATAGTTTTGCTTCAGAGTATGCAAAACTGATACAAAAAGTGACAACATGAAATATTTCTCAAAAGTTTCATGATAATCTTCCAAATCATTTATTGGAGCGTTTGGAAACCACTCATATTTTATTACCAGGATCTTCGAGATATATTTTGATACATTTGTCAAACAGACATTGTCTGCAAAATTGCATTTCAGTAATCCATCTATCATTACACTCAAAGGAAAATGTCAGTAAAAGAAAGCAGAAAGTCTACTGAAAGAGCAGAAAGAGATGGTTAAGTGGCTATGAACAAAAACATAACTTTTCAGGAGAGCAAAAAAACTGATTTTCTAAACTTTTTTTAAAAAGTTTTCGAAATTTCCTATTATTTGCGGTTTCAAGGTTCATAGCCACTTTTGTATGTTTAAAATTGAGCACTATGAATGTTGAAATAAGAATAAGATTATTGTTTATTCATCCGTAAAGTTACGGTTTTTCTAAATATTTCACAATTTTTGACTTTACAGTGTAGCTAATTATAACCTTCGGTTTTATGCTGCTCCATTGTTGAACTTTTTTATTTCTATTATTTTTATCTTCATAGCCACTTATGCAGTCACAAACTAACGTGCGAGGGGATAGCCAAATCAGAAAATTAAAAAAAATGGCTTTAGAAAATAATCTTTTCCAAATTTATACGACAGGTCATCCAAATTTGAGAATAGTTTGAATATAAGCCCGTTGCAACTCCTTATATTTTAACTTTCTTCATTCATAGTTCTGAAACTTTTCATACACAAATATTCCCCATGAAGTCAGCAATCACAAGCCAAAGAAATATTAAAATATTTCTCAAAATAATAAAAAGTTACGACGGATTTTCCAAAAATACTTTACACAATTTTTGACATTTTTCCTATTTTAGCCTGATAACTGGGGAATCAAAATGCTATTAACGCGAAATGATGGAATTTGATAGTACGATATGCCCTAAATCTAGAAAAATGTTTTATACAAAATCGTTGTAGCGAATTATAACCTTCGGTTTTATGCTGCTCCTTTGTTGAACCATTTTATTTCTATTATTTTTATGTTCATAGCCACTTATGCAGTCACAAACTAACGTGCGAGGGGATAGCCAAATCAGAAAATTAAAAAAATGGCTTTATAAAAAATCTTTTCCAAATTTATACGAGAATAGTTTGGCATCAAAAACTCATTTTCGAGAAAATGGTTCATAGCCACTTTTGCCCTCGATATATATTTTGAAGAAATATTACACAAAAACTATCAACTTCCACGGCGATAAACCGTTCATTCCCGCATTTTTTCTATGATAAATGCAGAAAATTGGATATGCTTTTTGACAAAGTATGGGTCTAAATAGGATGTCTAAAGAGTTTTGGGTTTTTTAATTTATATAGGACATGAGTAACAGGATGTTTACTCAAAATCTTTATACTCATATTCCGATTAAATAAAAAATATTTGTAAATGTTTCTTCATTTTTATAATCTTAAATATGAATAAATTCGAATAACAAATACAGTTTTTTTGTATTCGATGAAATGCAAGAAGAAACAACGAGAAATTTTAATTTAAAAAAAAAAAACAAATAATTGCTATTTTAGAGTTTCGTTTTCCTACGTAGATCCAAGTTACTGAATTTGTTGTTTCTCTTTTGAATAATACTTGTTACATATGTACAAAAAAATACTAACTCTGAAAAATATAAGTGATAAATATAACAAAAATTTTAGTAAGTTGACACTCACTTCTTATTGTTTCGCAACTTTAAAGTAGATTTTAAAATAGAGACCTACACGCAGAGAAAAAATGAATTTCGTAGAAACGTTTACGTAGAAAGTTTCTTTTGTGGGAAAAATTAGTTTGTTTGCGGTAAACACGTCATTAGTTGTTGTAAATAAACAAAGAGAAATAAGTATGTATATAACAGTTTTCTTTGTTTGTCGAAATGGATTTGTATTATAATTGCAAACTCCCGAAACATTGGAAGTAACAGAAACTGTTGTTGTTGCATCTATGATGAAAATAGGTCACAACTCCATAAAAATGTCGCATCGCAAATGTTAGAAACCACTCATTGCAAACGGAATACACGAATAGCCACACCATATTATATTTGACCTATGAACATCTGTTGTAGAAGTGGAATATGTGGGTCAATGTTTTGATATAGCCTTATATAAATGTCCCGCCCGATTTCTATACTCAGAAATTTAAAAATGCAAATTATATTTTATTTAAAAATTAAAGTATACTTTCTTTTGTAGAAGTAAAAACTGTCTACATAAAAAATTCTTAGGTTACTCCAATACTTTTTCGCAGAAAGGAAGAATTTCGTCTCGCCAATAGATTTTTACATAATTATTAATTTAGATTTCAATTAGATATACTACAAATTTGTCCGAAGTTTGGCACTCATAGTTAAGCTACGGGTTACCACCAAGCAAATTATTTGCTTTTATTAAAATGCTTTTAGATTTCATTATGATATCATAGTGATTCTTATCTACACTTTTTTAAAATTACTAAACGATTTTGTTATTAAATTTCCAAACTTTTATTGCAGTACACAATTAAAAGTTCATAAGCTCTAGTCGAATGTCAAGAAGTGGTATTGATTAATAAAAATGAAAATTTTCCGAACAATTTGGTATCCATTAGCGAAATTAGCACTACACAATCTTGAAATTGGCACAATTCGTTTAGTTTGTTTTTAGTTAGTTATGAAACCTTTGTCCGAAATTCAAGGAAGTGTCCACGATTTTTTATTTTCATGTAATCATGTTTTCATGATTTTACTGCAGAACTTCCATTTCAGACGAGTTATTTTAAAAAGACCTTTAAAAATTCTATATTTTATTGCTTCAGAAAGTCTAGAAGGTTTTAAAAAGTATATGTTCGAAACCTCTCTGGGGGGGGGTTTGAACCCCCAAAACCCCCCCCCCCCTGCGCACGGCCCTGCATAGAAGCACAGTACCATAATACGAAAATTGTGATGTTTGTATGCACATTACTATATTTGTTTACTATTTCAAACTATAATGTATACTTATGCGCACTGTATAAAATCGACTACTATATATAAATAAAATGCTGAAATTGTGAAAGTGAACATGCCTAAATATTAGGCGATTGTCTGTCGCCATTAGAAAGAAGCATTTTCAGATACAGACAAAGTGATAAGAAAAGTATACATTTTAAAGATATCTCCATTCGCCCCATTCTCCGCCGAAATGTACAAATTTCGAAAAAAACCTTTTTCGAGTCTTCATAGTCAGAATGTATACACCGAATTTCATGATTTTAACTTCAGCGGTTTGGTAGGTTCCATTTGTATCCCTCTTTTTAATTATATTCCTTAAAAGTTCGAATTTCGAAAAATCTCTTTATTTTACGTGTCTATGCAATTAGAGGGATGTACACACCGAATTTCATGATTCTAGCTGTTGTCGTATCATTGGTAACATATTTTATCCCTTTTTGTCCAATTTCGCCCGCTTAAACTTTTATTTTCTTTGTGGTGCTTCCAAGCAACAAGAGGAATGTCCGCAACAAATTTTAACTGTATGAAAATAAGAAATTTAATTAATAAGTCAAGGCTGCCAATATTTGTATACTATATATATATAATGGGTATAATACTTCAATTCATAAAGTATATATGACATCATAAATGCCCTAAATATTGGAGGATAGAGAGTGTATTTTCGTTTGGTTGGTTGTATTTCCATCCTGTTTTAATTTCAAAAGTATAAATTTTGAAAATACCTTATCTCTCACGTACGCCTTATAAAACAACTTCATGATTCTACCATTTTTTGTCGTAAAAGCAACAAAATAAAGTACGAATTTGGAAAAAAATACAAACTGAATTTCATCATTCTAGCTGTATTCGTTAGTTGGTACTATTTTTATCCCCTGTAGCCATTGTATCCCTTGAAAGTACGAATTTGGAAAAAACGTTTTATTTTTCGTGTCTACGCAATCAGAGGAATGTATACTCCGAATTTCATGACTCTAGCTACAGTCATTTTGTAGGTACTATTTTTATCCCCTTTTTCCATTTGAACCCCATAAAGTACGAATTTTGGAAAGTTCTTTTATTTTACGTGTCTAAAAAAAAATTCAAAAAACATGCTGAAATACTCTAAATATTGGCGGTATTTTCAGTCCTTGTGAGGGAAAAATTTTTCCCTTATAAGGCAAGGCTACCAATACGTTTACATATCGAAATAATACTACAAGTCAATTCAAAAAATAAATATTCTTATATTTATACTTTCAAAGAGCTTAAATACTATAAATATTGGTAGATAGTGAGTGCTCATTATCTCACGTACATACTGCAAAATAACCTAACTTCGTGATTCATCCAATTTTTGCCGTAAAAGTAAAAAGTACGAAAATCTTTCTATTTTGCTTGTCTATGCAGTCAGAGGAAAGTATACACCGAATTCCATGATTCTAGCTGCGGCCATTTGGTTGGTACCATTTTTATTCCCCTTTTCCTATTTTTCACCCTCAAGAGTGCGACTTTCTAAAAACACTTTATTTTACTTGTCTACGCAATTAGAGGGAATTTTATCATTCTAGCTTTAGTCATTCAGTTGGTACTATTTTTATCCCTCTGTACCCATTGTATCCCTTTGTAAGTAAGAATTTGGAAAAAAACCTTTTATTTTTCGTGTCTACGCTCATTTGGTTGGTACTATTTTTATCCCCTTTTTCCATTTTGACACCAAAAAGTGCGATTTTCAAAAAATCCGTTTATTTTACGTGTCTTCGCAATCAGAGGAATGTATACACCGAATTTCATTATTCTAGGTGCAGCCATTTGGTTGGTATCGTTTTTATCCCTTTATTCCCATTTTACCCCTTAAAAGTACGAATTTCGAAAAAATATTTTTATATTATTTTATATTTTACAGTCAGTTTGGAGGAATGTACACACCGTGTTTCTAGCTTTTGTCGTTTATATGTACCATTTTTATCCCTTTTTGTCCCATTTCACCTCCTACGAATAAAAATCACTTTATGGTGCACGTTTTTGTTATAGGGGGAATGCGCATAGCCAATATCAAGTAAGTAAAAGCAGTCATATTGAAAAAATATGCTTGAATACTCTAAAATATTAGGGGTTATTATGAGTATTTTTAGTCTTTGTGAGTGAAAAATTTTTCCTTTTGGGCCGAGTTTGACCAGTTTCAATCCCTGCCGATCTACGACTATAAGACGCATTTATGGAAAATTTGGACGTTCTAGCTCCTTTCGTTTAGATGCTAGCGTGCTTTCAACAGACGGACGGACGGACCGACATGGTTCGATCGTCTTAGAATTTTATGACTATCAAGAATATATACTTTATAGGGTCTCAGTTCGATATTTCAAGGTGTTACAAACGGAATGACAAAGTTAGTATACCCCCATCCTGGAGGTGGAGGGTATAATAAAAAACAGAAAAAGGTCTGGCTTGTTGACTAACCAATCAACACACACCTTTGCGAGACACACATTGTGACAGTCCTTTCAATGAGTAAGTGTTTGACCTAAATCAGGGTACCTACTTTTGTCAGAGTTAACAGAGGACAAATGAGAATTGCTAGCATTCAACCGAATAAAGTCGACTCAATAAAAATGTAGTTGTAAGTAATAAACTGTGAAATCATTTCATATATTTATGAAGACATTTCATAAAACAAATAGTTTATTGGTTATGACATATTTCATAATATTTAAGAATTGTTTCTTTAATACAATGAAATCTTTCTTTGATCTTATGAAACAAAGTTGAACTAAGTTTCACTAATTTAACAATTTTGACTTATGAAATGTTTAGTAAATATTGTATGAACTATTTCACTTTATTTATGATTTTTTCATATATATTTAGAAAAAAATCACTAAATTTATGAAAAACTTTTTATGAAATCTCTTCACGACTATAATGAAGGGAAACCCCTTCCAGTGTAACCGCTAATTATAGTTTTTTCTTCTTCTGATCCACGATCGAAACTAATGATTTTATGAATTTTTTGAAAAATCAAATTTTTTTTCAAAATCATTTTGAAAACTATTGAAGAATTCGTAATCGTGTCACTTTTGAAAGATATAATATGTCCAAGTCCAAATGGAATTATTTAGTATAAATTCAACAACTCGACATTGTTCCCTCATACAAATCATATGATAGTGTTCACTTTATTTAAGGAGGAACATGTATATAACCATACAGGCACATATGACTTTATGGACAGAAAAAGGAAGCAATGAATTTAACGAATAATTGTTTTGAACCGGTTGTTACACGAATCACAAATAAAGGCTTTACCCAACTAATTCATATAATTAGAGTTGTTGTTGAAGTATCGGAACCAGTCACAAGAGTGACTTTTGGGAGACCGTCCGTCCGTCCGCACATTTCATTCCAGGCAGTCCGGTGCGGTACGTTCGTTGGTTTGTGGTTCGTCCAGATGACGTCGGTCGCATCGTCGTGTATGGCTGGCGTGGTATGACGGCGGCATCCTTGACTTGGGCTGGCCAATGACTAATTGTTATAAATGGATTTTCTGTGCGACTTAATTGTAGGGTACTCGGGTGCAATGAAAGAATTCGACCAGAAACATGTTTGCCCTTAAAAAACCATACGGTTACCGAAAAATCTGTCGATCAACCCAAAAAGAAAGCTCTTCTTTGTGATGATGGCTGACACAACGGAAATGATAACCAATCAGATGGTAAGTGTTATAGGCGAGACATTTCCAAATACAATCATATCAATCTTGTTTGTCATACCACCACTCACTCTGTGATTTGGCTTTTTCGTTTTTTTATAAACTTTAGCATTTTTTCCTATTAATCCCCAACATTTGCATAACATCCACATCCTGACACCCGGGCCAACCCCAACGACGAGTGTTGAGCATAAGTAACATAGAGGAAACACTGGGCGAAATTAGCATAAGTTCACAGTTTACTTTTCAATAAAGGCAGTTATTTCTCGTCTATATATTCAGTGATCCCATTCATGCGAAGCGCACTGTATGCACATACATACATACATATGTACGAGTACGAAGGTTCGTTTTTGAATGTTTTTTAAGTTTCATAAAAATCAAATATTCAATTTGTGTCACACATCGTTTTAACCTTTAAGCCCATCAGTTCACTTAATATTATGCCCCTTTATTGTTGTTTTCGTTGCTGCTGCCAATGCTGTTGTGTGAGCCTTTATTTCCATAAAGCTGGAAAAGACCAACAAAGAAGAGGAAAAACAACAACAGCAACCGAAAAAACGATGTGTGTGTAATCCTTGCAGCAACAGATGCATGGAACAACATCACGAGCAAGCGAGCAACCCTCATGACTTTAATTTTAAACTTTCAACAAACGAACAACACCAACAACACAACAGCACCAGAAAAACAATCATTTCAATCTCTCCTCCTGTCATATGTGCCCGAGTACAAGGATGAGTGTATGTTGTCTGAACGTGTAAAAATCTGTGCACCACATTATGTGCGAGTGTCCCTGCCACAGACAGTGGTTCATTTCGACATCTTTGGGTGGCAGAGTTTATCTCATTTTAACGATTAAGGTTTGCTATCAGATATCTGGGTTCCACACGGAGAATAATGTTTAATATTATGTAGACTCCAGTATTATATGTATGGGTAATTCCACAAGATTTTGACCCAGTGTAAATTTTGGCCCTGCTCGATTTTGATGAAACTTGACACATATATTCTACTATTTCATGTTGGTAATTTAGGGCTTTCCGTAGAACAAAGTAGTGCGTGATTTCAGTTTTACAGTGGCCTAAAATTGATACCCAAGGGTGTTTTTCTGAAAAGATAGCTTCGTCATTGATGCCATTAATAATATTTGAATAGTCTGAAGGGTTTTCTTTCCCTCTTCGCGAATCTGATTTCTTGTAGCTCAATAAATCAAAAAAATATCCTTAATCCTTGAATAAAATCCTCAATTTTGTCTTTCTAAAATAATTTCATCATATTGAAAACAGCTATAATTTCTGATCCAATTTTTGATACTTATTTATTGTTTTTTTTCAAAAAGGCAGGAGTTGCCAATTTCTTGAAGAAGACTTACTTTAGAAGTGTTTAATGCCCTTCTTGAATTAATTTGACGAGGGACCACGCCCATAAGACCTTTCCAAAACAAACAAGTAAGAAGTCGTTAAGTTCGGCCGGGCCGAATCTTATATACCCTCCACCACTGAGTGCATTCCACAGTATTACCAGCAGATTAAAGGATGTCGACTTTACATATAAGTACAGTACCATATTACGAAAATTGTGATATTTTTATGCACATTACTATATTTGTTTACTATTTCAAACTATATTGTATACTTATGCGTTTCGAATATATACATACCGAATATATACACCGAATTTCATGATATCAACTTCAGCGGTTTGGAAGGTCCCATTTTTATCCCTCTTTTTCAATTATATTCCTTAAAAGTACGAATTTCGAAAAATCCCTCCATTTCACGTGTCTATGCAATTAGAGGGATGTACACACCGAATTTCACGATTCTACCTGTTGTCGTACCATTGGTACCATATTTTATCCCATTTCGCCTGCTAAAACTTTTATTTTCTTTGTGGTGCTTCCAAGCTACAAGAGGAATGTTCGCAACAAATTCATGATTCTACCATTTTTTGTCGCAAAAGCAACAAAATAAAGTACGAATTTGAAAAAAAAATTACGTTGCTCAGAGGAATGTATACTCCGAATTCCATGATACTATCGGCGACCATTTTGTTGGTACCATTTTTATCCCTTTTTCGCATTTTACTCCTTAAAAGTACGACTTTCGAAAATTTCATCATTCTAGCTGTAGTTTTTTAGTTGGTACTATTTTTATCCCCTGTACCCATTGTATCCCTTGAAAGTACGAGTTTGGAAAAACCTTTTACAGCGCATTTCATCATTCTAGCCGCATCCATTTGTTTGGTACAATTTTTATACCCTTTTTCCATTTTACACCCTAAAAGTACGAATTTCGAAAAAATACTTTTATATTATTCGTGTTTCTATCTGTTGTCGTTTTATAGGTACCATTTTTATCCCTTTTTGTCCCATTTCGCCCCATTTCTTCCCCTACAAATAAAAATCACTCTATGGTGCCCTTTTATGCTAAAAAGGGAATGCGAATTGCAAATATGAAGTAAATACAAGCTAATATTTCAAAAAACATGCTGAAGTACTCTAAATATTAGGGGTATTTTACGTCCTTGTGAGGGAAAATTTTTTCCCTCTGGGCCGATTTCGCCCACTTTCAATACCAACCGATCTGCAACCATAAGATACATTTAGGAAAAATTTGAACCTCCTAGCTCATTTCGTTCGGCCGCTATCGTGCTTTCAACAGGCAGACGGACATGGCTATATCGTCTTAGAATTTTACCACGACCCATAATATATATACTTTATGGGGTCTCCGATGAATATTTTAAGGTGTTACAAACGGAATGACAAAGTGAATATACCCCCATCCTGGAGGTGGAGGGTATAAAAATTACATACATATTATCATAACATAATTTTTGGAACAGAATTGCGAATAATTCTGAAAGAATTCATAATTCAGAATAATTGTAAATGAGCATGTTCCATTTGGATTATCGAAAACAGTTGCAATTTGATATTTGAAAGTGTTTTTATAATTACTTTAAATCTATAAAATATTTATGTTTTTGTGTCACTCCCATTCTAGTACCTCCCATACAATTGTCCCTATCCTATATAAAATTTAATCCTTTATAACTTCTATTCCGGTGTCTATTACTTGATTTTTTATCAAGTTTCTATAATTGCTCTGCAAATGAGGATGTTGGGACCATGTGCCACGAATCTGCTAGTACCTTCCACATAAATTATTCGGCCCTAAGATATAACGTTCGTTAACTTTCCTTATAACTTTCGTATTTGTGTTCTCTGAGAGGGAGGGTAACTAAAGGGTGATTTTTTAGCTATTATCTTTTTGGCAACACTGGTTTAAACAGCTGACGCACGTTTCGTGTTTTGTTTCACTGTCAAACATCTTCAGTTTGGTCTATAATTTAACCATGAATCGTCTTACAAACGAACAACGCTTGCAAATTATTGAATTTTATTATCAAAATGCGTGCGCTTCCATTTTATGGTCAGTTTAATCGACCCATTGAAGCGGCTATTCGGGCTATTGTGACTAAATTTAGCACCAAATTTACATTGTTGGATATTAAACCACCAACAGGCTTACGTAGAGTGCGAACTGAAGAAAATATCGCAGCTGTATCGGCCAGTGTTAATGATGACCATCAATTATCGATTCGTCACCGTTCGCAGCAATTGGGCCTCTGTTACCCAAAAACGTGGAAATGCAAAAATTGGACTAAGCGGATGGACCATTTGAGGCACAGTCAAGGTCAACATTTGCATGAAATAATCTTCAAACATTAAATTATATTGACCGTACTACCGTTTCAAATAAAGATTTCATGCAGTTTTCTGAATTTTATGTGTTTTTTTGAAAAACTTTCCTACAGCTTTTAAAAAATCACCCTTTATAAGTCGGTTTAGCCGACTGCCGCTTACTTACTTGTTGTTATCGCATCTTGTTATCTAAATTTTACAAAATTGCGCTGGTCACAAATTAAATTAAATGAAATTATTTTGAGTTTTCATTACCTTTTAGTATATTACGACTTTATGACGTTTAGCTTTCCAAATTTTCAAGATTTTTTATAATTGTCTGGCAGCACTATGCCTCTGGCAGGAAAATATCTCTGAACGCGTTGTTTCTAGAAGTAAATATCCGTTACGATATTAATGTCAAATTAAAGGTCTCAAGCTCTACTTTCGAATCGAAAATAGTAACTCAAAAATATTGTTTTCTTTTTTTTTTAAGTTGTAATTTCACATTTTTCGTTCTTCCAGTGCAAATTGTTACATTAATGCTGGACCAATCAAAATCAAGCATTGCATGGGATCCATTTTGGAAATATAGGTCCGATCACACCCAATTAAAGGTAGTTATGATGACACGAACGTTTCGAATTTCACTTTCACATAGAAACGATAATTTGGGAAAAGTCTCCAGAAAATTGAGTTAAAACTTATTTTCCGAAATAGTCGTTTAAAAAGAAAAAAATCGGAAAATAAATATTTTGTTCAATTTTTTACTAATATTTTAACGTATACAAATGTCAAATGCCAAAAGATCTATGGATAATTGCAGAAGTTATTACACTTTATGTAGACGCAAATGAATTTAAAGAAAATCATGATTTTTTAATTTTTATGTAAATGGCACGACATAAATTATATAACGGAATATTTTGTTATACCCTTCGTGGACTAGGGTATTATAAGTTAGTTTCGCGCCAAATGTTTGTAACACCAAGAAATAATCGAGCAGAACCACCTTTAAGTATACGGATCGGCTTAGAAACACCAGCTGAATCGATTTAACGATGTCTGCCTGTCCGTCCGTCCGTCTACTGCCCAACTAAGATTGTTCGCACTCTACACGTCGCAATTGTTGTCCGATTGTCATGAAATTTGGCAGAGGGTATTTTTTTGGCCAAGTACGATTGGAAAATCGGTTCAGATTTAGATATAGCCTCCATACAAATATCCCTATAATTTACACTATTACTGCTCTATAATACACATTTTACATGGGATCATGACCAAATTTTCAGTATCGTGTTATATTTGAACTAGAACAGTTATATTTGTTATATTTGAACTAGAATATAGAACAGCTCACGGGAAAGTGGACAACATTGGTCTATGTTTTGATATAGCCCCTATACAAATGTGCATCCGATTTAAAATATTACGCTCTAAAATGCACATTTTACATCGGATCTTGATCAAATTTTCCACACAATGCTACATTTATACTAGAAACACGTATTTTGAAAGCCAGCTATATAGGTCAATGTTTTGGAATAGCCCCCATACAAATGGGCCCCCAGTTTACACTATTATCGCTCTAGAACCCACATCTAACATTGGATCTTGATAACATTTTGCAGATAATGTTATATTTCAATAAAGAATACCTACTTTGAAAGTGATCTATAGAGGCCCACTTTTTAATGTAGCGCACTTACAAATGGCCCCGTTTTAATTTTTACCCCGCAAGGACGCAAATTTTACATCGGATACAAAGTCAAATATGTGTCCATACTTTGGAATAACCCAAATGGGGCCCCATTCTACTCTATTACACCTCTAAAAACTACGTCTTACATCGGATCATGATATATTTCTACTAGAAATACCTACGGTGAATGAGAAATGTTTTGGATCAGGCCCAAGTGTTGTTATAGGCCCCCTTTGAAATGTCGATCCGATTCATCCTATTACTACTGTATAATTTGCATTTGTCTGCCGTAAAATTCGAACAATTATTTACCAACAACCATCGGTATTGAATTTGGAGGAAATCGGTCCAGATTCAGGCATAGCCTCCATACAATTATCCCCCAATTTACCCTATTACTGCTCTAGAATACAAATTTTTTTCATTGGATCTTGATACAGTTTTCAGGATGATGTTATATTCGGACAAGAAATAGCTAACATGAAAGTGGGTTACATACAAATTTACCTCCGATTTACACTATTATTGCTCTAGAATACACATTTTACACCAGATATTGATCAAATTTCCCACACCATGTCATATTTAGATGAGAAACACCTACTTTGAAAGTATATGGGTCCATGTTTTTGTATAGCCTCCTTACAACTAGGCCCCCAATTTACACAATTATCGCTCTATAACCCACACCTTACATTGGATCTTGATGAAATTTTGCAGATCATCTTATATTTCAACTAAGAATTCCTACTGTGAAAGTAATCTATAAGGGCCCACTTTTTAATGTAGTGCACTTACATATGGGCCCCGATTTTTATTATTACAGCCCTAGAACACACATATTACATTGGATCTTGATAATATGTTGCAGATCATCAAATAAGAATACTTACTTTGAAAGTGATATATAAGGTTCCACTTTTTAATATAACGCCCTTACAAATGGCCCCCCATTTTCTATTTTTACCACTCCAGAATCCATAGTTTACATCAGACGTTATATTTCAACTAGAAACTGCTACTATGATAGTCAGATATATGGGTCCATGTATGGGTATATCCCCATACAAATGGGTTCCCGTTGTACTCTATTACCGATCTAGAACCTTCACCTCACATCGGGTCTTGATCAAATGTTTCAGATCATGATATATTTCAACTAGGAATACCTACCGCGAATCAGAACTATATAGGGCCAAGTTTTTGGCACAGGCCCCAAATTTTGTGATAGACCTGCCGCCGATTTTCAATAAAACCTTCCCAGCAAAAAAACCTTCCCATACTAAAAATTCGTTCCAATTCACTTGCGAAATTGCTATTCGTAAAATGTTACGGGATATTAACATATTATAGACTTTTTGGAAGTTTTTAATGAACTTCCTCAAAAGCGGGGAGAAATGCACATTTGGATTTTGAGATGCGATTAAAATGTGTTTCCTACGGAACTTCCAATTTTTTGCTGGGTTCATATTACCATGGACCATATAAGTGGACCATTACGTAAATATATGCACCTTCCGATTTATTGATAACACTCTGGATTCACTTATTACAGCCAATCTTGATGAAAATAATTGTTGTATTTTTCACTAGCCACAGCTACAATTAGAAGGCATGACACCGATTTTGTTTGTATATGGACCCATCATATGAATGAGTAACATAATGTAAATTACTTTCATCAATTTTACCATATTCGTTAAATTTGACTCAAGGTTAATTATTATTTATACGGACTACTTAAAATTGCACCCTTGAAACACCTGGGTTTAGTAATCTGAGCGAGGTATATACGCAGGGAGTGGTGTCGGCCCCGCCTGACTTTAGCCTTTCCTTACTTGTTTTATTTTAGTTTGGATTTTAACGAAGAAAACAAAACCTAGTTGAAGAAAATCTATGGATAAATGTAGAAATTGTAGAAGTAAAAATCAAAAAATCATATGTAGTTTTTGTGATTTAGAAGGGCCATAACTTCTACATTGATAGTACAAATACACAAACGTACCTTCGACAAAAACTGGAATTTTTTACTAAACAAACTTGGTAAACAAATTATGCTGATTTTATGAATCTGTGGATCAGATCTGATAATGTTTAATAATATAAATTTATTTTTTAGGTGTCGGACAGCACATTTTTATACACTCCACGAGAGTACTATGGCTTTGTGCATTTGTTTGTAACACCCAAAAGGAAGCGGGATAGACCCATTGTTAAGTATACCGATCGACTTAGAATCACTTTCTGAGTCGATTTAGCACTGTCCGTCTGTCCGTCTGTCTGTCTGTCTGTCCGTCTGTCTGTCTGTCCGTCTGTCTGTCCATCTATTGTTGTAATCAAACTACAGGTCGCAATTATAGTCCGATCTTAACAAAAATTGGCACAAGTAAGTTTTGTGGATCAAGGACGAACGCTATTTAATTTGATGCAAATCGGTTCAGATTTAGATGTAGCCCCCATACAAATGTAGCTCCCGATTTGACTTTAGCCGCTTTAGAAACCACATATTGTAATCGATTTTCTTTAAATTTGGCACAACAGCTTATAATCCAAGTAAAGAGACTATGGTGAAAGTGGCTAAGATCGGTTCAGATTTAGATATAGTGCAAATACAAATGTTGCTCCCAAATGTTTAACCGATTTTGGCCAAACTATACATATTATATTTCACCTATTTCGTTCCAGATTTCAATATACCCCATACAAATGTCCTTTCCGATTTAACATTTTTTGTCAAACACACACATTTACAGGATGTAAAAATCCTGCCCGTTTTAAATTGTATTCGGATAGAAAGTGGAGTGTATCATAGAGTCGGCCCCGCCCGACTTTAGCCTTTCCTTACTTGTTTTTCCTGTGAATATTCAAACAGATTTCCCACTTAACAGTATTAGATATCGCTTTTACGAACCTTAGCTGCCTACATTCTTTTGCTAATAGATTTGACGAATATTCAAACTAAGTAAAAGTCTTCGGAAGCTAAAACATTTTTTGTGTTTTTATATTTTGTTTGATCTAATGTATTCATTTTAATTATCACAAATGATTTTCTTTGATTAAGGGTCGATTTCTGGATGACGAAACACTCATTGAACTCGTCAAAACGACGAACGAAAGTTGATTTGCGTTTCTGTATAACGAATGTCAATATTTGAGTAAAACTCAAAAGCTTTCGTTTGCTTTTCTGTATTTTTGAGTTTCCATAACGGTTTCGTGTTCGTCATTTCATTTCCGTTCAGAAATTAAAAAAATATTGAAATCCACGTTTTTTAAATTGAAGGGTCAATTTACACAAGTATTGAATTTTACCACAACAATCTCAACAAAATATATTTTCAGAAACTATTTTGAAATTTGTATTTTGTGAACAAATATTCTTTTCAGCAGGTTACCATATTTTACATAAAAAGCTATGTTTTTCTATGAATAAAATTATCAAAGAATGGCAAAAAATCTTGATGGCAATATTGTTGATTGACAAATGAACGAAAGCTTTTATAATTTCAAATCATAAGACGAAAACTTCTAAACGTGTTATAAAAACCCCATTTATGAGTCGTCAGGGTATCATTCGTTCGTGTAGAATTTCAATCGTCATCCGGAAACACACCCTAACAGAACATTTTATAATAATAATTTCTATTTGAGAATATGTTTTTATGAAGTGTTGTATTGCTACTGATACCACTGTACCACCGCCAGGTCACATAAAGGTATCACCGTCTTCTGCATGTTTAGTTTTTCGTTTGTCAATTGGCATTCATGCGCTTAAATAATATATTTTTTCACGCTTTTCATTTCGTAAACACTTTATGGAATACAAAACAATCTCAGATTTAGCACCGGATATTGAGGCAGCGTGTGGGTGTTTGCCTCGGTGTGTTCTGGTCCTTATACGGCTGTATAAGGTTGTATGCGATGGCGAAACATATGAAGGTATGGGGTAGTTACCTCTGCCCTCCTGTGCACACACACACGTACCAACAGCATTTGATATCCATCCACAGACTAGTATTGCCTATTTTCCCCCTTTTTAGCCCAAAAGTGGATATTTATTTTTTTAAGTTAAAGTTTTTATTTTCACAAAAAAGGATATTTTGAACAGAACACAGTTTTGTTTTTTTGCCATCTCTTTTGGTTGTTGTGTTGATTCGCTTTATGTTCCAGAATATTTGTTTCATGTTGTTGTTGTTGCTGCAGGCCATGTTAATATTTTGTGAGGTGTTTCGTTCATTTGGGACAGCCTCGACAACCAAACATGCCGCCAGGTGTTGCCAAATTCAAATATCTGCACTGAATTTTTAAGTGTGATTCGTGTTGAAGTTTTGTAAAGTTTTTCATTTGAAAAAAAAAAAAAAACTTCATTTTTTGGGAAGACAATTTAGCTGAAATAATTTAAAAAGCACACCCGTCTTTTTGAAGTGAAATACACTTTTATCATTTCTTTTCAAACTGCACAATTTATGTACGAAACGTCTTTGGGAGAAGTCGGGGGATTGCTGATGCTTTTATTTAATGGCAGCCAAAGAGATAGTTCTGAGGAATATAGGAATAATTTGTGTTTATTCCTAACTATGATATACAAAATATTTCGTGTTTAGGCATAGTTAAGATATTTTGGCGCGCGAAGATGCGTTTGAAAGGTATTTTCTTACGAATTTATAAGAATGAATTCAAAAAAATATTTTTTCTTGCAAATAACAAATGTAAAAAAATAACATATATAATTTTTCCTCCAGAAGTTGTCCAATGTGTTATGTGCTAGGGTTATGAAATTTTGAGGGTAGTTCCCAAATATGACGGAGACGTGGAAATTTCGAAATTCGTTCATCCTTTAGGGGATAAATTGGGACACAAAGGAATAAACCTTCGTCCTGACTAAACGGCAGTAGCTAGAAAGATGAAATTCAGTGTGTACCTTCCCATGCCATGCAGATACGTAAGGGGAAAAAGGGATACAAATGGAATCAATCAAAGTATTGCTGCTAGAATCGAGAAATTCATTTTTAAATGGATTTTTCGAAATTTGTACGATAAAGGGAAAAAGGGATAAAAATTGTACCAACAAAAGTTTAGCAGCTAGAACCGAGAAATTCGGCGTGTGTATTCCTTTGGCCACGTAGACTGTAACATAAATAGATTTTTCCACATTTGTATTTTTAAGGGGAAGCGGGACTATAAAGGAGAAACCAAAATTTATCATTTAAAAGTCTTTCAAAGACAATCCCCTAATAAAATAAGCCTGAAAAAATTTTTTGGGATAGTTTAATTTTTATACCCTACACCACTTCGTGGACAAATGTTTGTAACACCAAGAAATAATTGAGCTAGACCCACCTTTAAGTATACGGATCGGCTTAGAATCACCAGCTGAATCGATTTAATCAGATCAGATTTACAAATATCCCTATAATTTACACTATTACTGCTCTAGAATACACATTTTACATGGGATCATGACCAAATTATAATGTTCATGTTATATTTGAACTAGAAACAGCACACGGGAAAGTGGACCACATGGGTTTATGTTTTGATATATAATGTGCATCCGATTTACAATATTACTGCTCTAAAATGCACATTTTACATTGGATCTTGATCAAATTTTCCACACAATGTTACACTTATACTAGAAACACGCATTTTGAAAGCCAGCTATATAGGTCAATGTTTTGGTATAGCCCCCATACAAATGAGCCTCCACTTTGCACTATTATCGCTCTAGAACCCACATCTTACATTGGATCTTGATAAAATTTTGCAGATCATGTTATATTTCAATAAAGAATACCTACTTTGAAAGTGATCTATTAAGGCCCACTTTTTATTACCTCTCTTGGACCCACATTTTAAATCGGATTTTTTTCAAATTTTGCAGAATACCTACTGTGAAAGTGATCTCACTTTTTAATGTAGCGTCCTTACAAATGGCCCCCATTTTTATACCCTCCACCTCCAGGATGGGGGTATATTCACTTTGTCATTCCGTTTGTAACACCTTAAAATATTCATCGGAGACCCCATAAAATATATATATTTTGGGTCGTGGTAAAATTCTAAGACGATATAGCCATGTCCGTCTGTCCGTCTGTCTGTCTGTCTGTCTGTCTGTTGAAAGCACGATAGCGGTCGAACGAAATGAGCTAGGAGGTTCAAATTTTTCCTAAATGTGTCTTATGGTTGCAGATCGGTTGGGATTGAAAGTGGGCGAAATCGGCCCAGAGGGAAAAATTTTTCCCTCACAAGGACTGAAACTACCCCTAATATTTAGTAATAATAAATACTAATATTGAGTATTTCAGCATGTTTTTTGAACATAATAGCTTGTATTTACTTGATATTTGCAATTCGCATTCCCTTTATAGCATAAAAGGGCACCATAGAGTGATTTTTATTTGTAGGGTGCGAAATGGGACGAAAAGGGATAAAAATAGTACCTATCAAACGACAGCAGATAGAAACACGAAATTTGGCGTGTACATTCCTCTAATAGAGTAGATACATAATATAAAAGTATTTTTTCTAAATTCGTACTTTTAAGGGATTAAATGGGGATAGAGGGATACAAATAGTACCAACCTAACGGCTGCACCTAGAATAATGAAATTCGATATATACATTCCTCTGATTGCGTAGACACGTAAAATAAAAGAACTTTCAATGGGGTTCAAATGGAAAAAGGGGATAAAAATAGTACCTACCAAATGACAGCAGCTAGAATCATGAAATTCGGAGTATACATTCCCCTGACTGCGTAGACACGAAAAATAAAACGTTTTTTTCAAATTCGTTCTTTCAATCGATACAATGGCTACAGGGAATGAAAATAGTACCAACTAAACGAATACAGCTGGAATGATGAAATTCAGTGAGTACGTCCCTCTAATTGTGTAGATAAGTAAAATAAAGAGATTTTAGATAGTCGTACTCTTGAGGGGGCAAAATTGGAAAAAGTGGATAAAAATGGTACCAACAAAATGGCCGCTGATAGAATCATAGAATTCGGTGTATACATTCCTCTGACTGCATAGCCACGTAAAATATTTTTTCCAAATTCGTACTTTATTTTGTTGCTTTTACGACAAAAAATGGTAGAATCATGAAGTTGTCTTATACTGCGTACGTGAGAGATAGTATTTTCAAAATTTATACTTTTGAAATTAAAATAGGGTGGAAATACAACCAACCAATCGACTGTAGCTGAAAATACACTCCCCCAATATTTAGGGTATTTATGATTGCTCCTTATATTTACTTTATGAATTGAAGTATTATATCCATTATATATAGTATACAAATATTGTTAGCTTTGGCTTATTAATTAAATTTCTTATTTTCATACAGTTAAAATTTGTTGCGGACATTCCTCTTGTAGCTTGGAAGCACCACAAAGAAAATAAAAGGTTTAGCGGGCGAAATGGACAAAAATGGATAAAATATGGTACCAATGATACAACAACAGCTAGAATCATGAAATTCGGTGTGTACATCCCTCTAGTTGCATAGACACGTAAAATAGAGGGATTTAATAGGGATATAATTGAAAAAGAGAGATAAAAATGGGACCTTCCAAACCGCTGAAGTTGATATTATGAAATTCGGTGTGTATTCGGTGGTCTGACTATGAGGACTCGAAACAAAAAGGTTTTTTTTCCAAATTTGTACATTTGGGTGGAAATGGGGCGAATGGGGATATCTTTAAAATGTGTACTTTTCTTATCAAAATAATACAGTCACTTTGTCTGTATCTTAAAATGCTTCTCCCTAATGGCGACCGACAATCGCCTAATACTTAGGCATGCTCACTTTCACAATTTCAGCATTTTATTTATATATAGTAGTCGATTTTAAACAGTGCGCATAAGTATACATTATAGATTGAAATAGTAAACAAATATAGTAATGTGCATAAAAATATCACATTTTTCGTAATATGGTACTGCATTTCTATGTAAAGTCGACATCCTTTAATCTGCTGGTAATACTGTGGAATGCACTCCGTGGTGGAGGGTATATAAGATTCGGCCTGGCCGAACTTAACGCCTTCGTACTTGTTATTATTACTCCTGTAGAACCCTCAATTTCAATTGGTAGTTTATCAAATTTGGCATTTTGTATTATATTTCATCTAAGAAGACATATTATGAATGCCAAATATATGGGTCCATATTTTGGTATAACCCCCATACAAATTGGGTCCCCATTCTACTCTATTACATCTCTAGAACCCACACCGTACATTAGATCTCAATATAATTTTGCAATCATGTCATATTTGAACTAAGAATACCTACTTTGAAAGTGATTTATATGGAACCACTTTTTAATGTAGAGCCCTTACAAATGGCCCCATTTTAACTTTTTACCCCTCAAGAACTCAAATTTTACATCGGATTTTTTTTAAATTTTGCCGAATATATATAATTTCAACTAAAAACACAAAGTCAAGTATATGTGTCCATACTTTGCAATAACCCAAAAAGGGGCCCATTCTACTCTATTACAGCTCTATAAACTACGTCTTACATCGGATCATGATATATTTCAACTAGGAATACCTACCGTGAATGAGAAATATATAGGCCCATGTTTTGGACTAGGCCCCAAGTATTGTTATAGACCTTCTTTCAAATGTCGGTCCGATTCATTCTATTACTACTGTATAATTTGCATTCCTCTGCCGGAAAATTGGCACAATTATCATATTTTTTACCATATTCGTTAAATATGACTAAAGATGAATTTATGGTTAAGTGTATAATTGATATGAACTACTTAAAATTGTTCCCATGCAACACCTGAGTTTAGTAATAAAAACGAAGTATATACACTGGGAGTGATGTAGGGTATTATATAGTCGTCCCCGACCGACTTTAGCCTTTCCTTACTTGTTTTTTTCTGGGGCTTGGCGATTATATTATCTTATGTGGGTTTATTTCATAACCACAAGAAATAATTGTTAGTAAATATAAAGGCGTCCTATGGATTATTATTTTCTACGTTGTCGGCATTTGGTCTGGCTAACGTATCAGAATGATATAACCTCCAAAGTAAAAGTGAAATATCACCCAAATCAAATTAATCACGCGCGGAATGTGTGATAGAAATATTTACTCTGCGTAACTGGCTTTGGACCTTAGAGGAAAAAAGCTTAAATCCCGTCTGAAGACAAGGGAAGAAACCTTTTTATTCAGACATTTATACACAATATTTTTTGTGAACATGAAATAAACCCAATTAAGATAAAGTAATGCCTAAATCAAAAATACGATGAAACTATCCCCAAACAAATAATTAAGTGGGTAATTTTATTTGGGCGTTTTTTCATTACGAATTAGTACTCAAATAAAAAATGAAACTATACCTGCATATACACATACATACATATGCAACTCAATGAGATGCTTGTAAGATGGCATGTGTGCGATTTTTAAACGCATATTCGGCAAGTGAGTTGTGCTTCTCGTTCGTTTGTGAGAATAATTTCCTTAAAGAGGCCGTGGCCATGTAAATCCAATGCCAATGACGGTGAAGTTGAGTTAATTTCTAGCTAAGCACAATTTACTCATCACATACAATTTTTACATTTGACGTAATTTCTTTACAACATCAAAAATTTATCAAATACTTCTGTCTTCATAATTCGATATTTTGTGAAAAATTACCCAATACATCCTCTAGTGTGGCTCACAAAGATTATTTGTATCAAAATATAATCGATCCTAATTAAAGCCTCGTTTTTCTTCAACAACTTATTCAGCAACCCAAAAAATAAAACAAAATCCTTCAGTGTTTGGCTGTGATAACAAAAACGTTAATATAAACTTAATTTTTTACTCAAAATAACAAAATATTTTTTCATATTTTCGCCAACTGCAAAAAAAAACATTTTGACTTTTTTGCACTTAGCCTCGATAACCATAAATTTTACTTACACTGGATAAATATCCAGGCTATGTCCAACAATTTTAACACAGAATTATTTATTTCAAAATTTGTTTTTATACAAACATATTGATATTGCTATTAGCGGCAATTTAATTTTTTTTTAATTTTGAGTGAAATTTTAACTTTTTACTTAGGTTTTTGTTATCGCTTATCGTATAGTTAAGTTAGTTTACTCTCTTAGTTGTGCTGCCACATCTTGACGATTTATTTACGAAAAAACAATGGGTGGCAACGCTGTCACCTTATCAAGTCTCATGATTGTAAACTAGTTATCCGAATCGAAGAGGCCCTTTATTCATTTTCTGGCTTAGAGTGCGCTAACTCCTTAGAAGACTTGATAAGATGGCATCATTGTTACCTATTGTGTTTTACATATATGGATCAGAAAGAAAAATATGGCAGCACCACTAAGCAAGTTTCTTGTTAAGCGAGTAGATAAAAATAATAATTTTTATACCCTCCACCTCCAGGATGGGGGTGGATTCCGTTTGTAACACCTTAAAATATTCATCGGAGACCCCGTAAAGTATATATATATTCTGGGTCGTGGTAAAATTCTAAGACAATATATCCATGTCCGTCTGTCTGTCTGTTGAAAGCACGATAAAGGCCGAACGAAATGAGCTAGGAGATTAAAATTTTCCCTAAATGTGTCTTATGGTTGCAGATCGGTTGGGATTGAAAGTGGGCGAAATCGGCCCAGAGGGAAAATTTTTTCCCTCACAAGGACTGAAAATACCCCTAATATTTAGAGTATTTCAGCATGTTTTTGAACATATTATAGTTTTTGAACATTATTTATAGCATAAAAGGGCACAATAGAGTGATTTTTATTTGTAGGGGGCGAAATGGGACAAAAAGGGATAAAAATGGTACCTATCAAACGACAACAGATAGAAACACGAAATTTGGCGTGTACATTCCCCTAATAGAGTAGATACATAATATAAAAGTATTTTTTCTAAATTCGTACTTTTAAGGGGTTAAATGGGGATAGAGGGTTAAAAATAGTACCAACCTAACGGCTGCACCTAGAATAATGAAATTCGATATATACATTCCTCAGATTGCGTAGACACGTAAAATAAAAGAACTTTCCAAAATTCGTACTTTTTGGGGTTCAAATGGAAAAAGGGGATAAAAATAGTACCTACCAGCAGCTAGAATCATGAAATTCGGAGTATACATTCCTCTGACTGCGTAGACACGAAAAATATAACGTTTTTTCCAAATTCGTACTTTCAAGGGATACAATGGCTACATGGGGATAAAAATAGTACTAACTAAACGAATACAGCTAGAATGATGAAATACAGTGTGTACATCCCTCTAATTGTGTAGATACGTAAAATAAAGAGATTTTAGATAGTCGTACTCTTGAGGGGGCAAAATTGGAAAAAGGAGATAAAAATGGTACCAACAAAATGGCCGCTGATAGAATCATGGAATTCGGAGTATACATTCCTCTGACTGCGTGGCTATGTAAAATATTTTTTTTACAAATTCGTACTTTTGCTTTTACGACAAAAAATGGTAGAATCATGAAGTTTTCTTATACTGCGTACGTGAGAGATAAGGTATTTTCAAAATTTATACTATTGAAATTAAAATAGGGTGGAAATCAACCAACCAAACGACTGTATCTGAAAATACACTCTTTATCCCCCAATATTTAGGGTATTTATGATTGCTCCCTTATATTTACTTTATGAATTGAAGTATTATATCCATTATATATATAGTATACAAATATTGGTAGCCTTGGCTTATTAATTAAATTTCTTATTTTCATACAGTTAAAATTTGTTGCGGATATTCCTCTTGTAGCTTGCAAGCACCACAAAGAAAATAAAAGTTTTAGCGGGCGAAATGGGATAAAAAGGGATAAAATATGATACCAATGATACGACAACAGCTAAAATCATGAAATTCGGTATGTACATTAGAGCGTACCAGGTTACAAGTAAAAAAAAAGTTCGCCGTACACCTTCGAATATGAAGTATTATTGAAAGGTAGTTTCAAAAATTTTTTTTTTATTTTTTTATGCCGAACGTAGGGGTCGCGCTTTTACATTTTTGTATATAACTTCTGCATTTATAAACGGATTTTAAAGTGTGATACATCGATGTTTTTGTCTCGACGAGGCCGATTTTTTGTCTTTGAAGTCCTTCACCCCCTTCTGGTACTTACCCATCATATCTCAGTTGCTACTACCCTAGAAAAACATCGATGTATCACACTTTAAAATCCGTTTATAAATGCAGAAGTTATATAGAAAAATGTAAAAGCGCGACCCTACGTTCGGCATAAAAAATAATTTTTTTTTTTGAAACTACCTTTCAATAATACTTCATATTCGAAGGTGTACGGCGAACTTTTTTTTTTGAGGTACGCCCTAATGTACATCCCTCCAATTACATAGACACGTAAAATAGAGGGATTTTTCGAAATTCGTAGTGTTAAGGGATACAATTAAAAAAAGGGATAAAAAATGGCTGAAGTTGATATCATGAAATTCGGTGTATTCTGACTATGAAGACTCGGAAAAGGATTTTTTCGAAATTTGTACATTTGGGCGGAGAATGGAGATATCTTTAACATTTATACTTTTCTTATCACTTTGTCTGTATAGGAAAATGCTTCTCCCTAATGGCGACTGACAATCGCCTAATGTTTAGGCATGTTCACTTTCACAATTACAGCATTTTATTTATATATATGGTAGTCGATTTTAAACAGTGCGCATAAGTATACATTATAGTTTGAAATAGTAAACAAATATAGTAATGTGCATAAAAATATCACAATTTTCGTAATTTGGTACTGTGTTTCTATGTAAAGTCGACATCCTTTGATCTGCTGGATTCGGCCCGGTCGAACTTAACGCCTTCTTACTTGTTATTATTTTATTTAGCCTAAAAAAATGGGTAAGTATGTACATTAGGGCGTACCTCAAAAAAAAAGTTCGCCGTACACCTTCGAATATGAAGTATTATTGAAAGGTAGTTTCAAAAAAAAAATTTTTATTTTTTTATGCCGAACGTAGGGGTCGCGCTTTTACATTTTTCTATATAACTTGTATTTATAAACGGATTTTAAAGTGTGATACATCGATGTTTTTGTCTCGACGAGGCCGATTTTTTTGTCTTTGAAGTCATTGAGCTCAAGCACCCCCTTCTGGTACTTACCCATCATTTCTCAGTTGCTACTACCCTAATGTACCACTCTAATAATCGAAAATTAAAGCTCGCATAAAATCATGAATCATGTTTGAGCTCAATAACTTCAAAGACAAAAAAATCGGACAAAAACATCGATGTATCACACTTTAAAATCCGTTTATAAATGCAGAAGTTATATAGAAAAATGTAAAAGCGCGACCCCTACGTTCGGCATAAAAAAATAAAAAAAATTTTTTTGAAACTACCTTTCAATAATACTTCATATTCGAAGGTGTACGGCGAACTTTTTTTTTTTTACTTGTAACCTGGTACGCTCTAATGTACATCCCTCTACTGTGATTCGGTGAAATTGCAAACGGCATCTTCTCGCTCCAGGTGCCTGTGAATCGACGGAATCTTTGATTTGTAGTCCAGAACTACAATTGGAACACCTTTCATCTTGTTACTGATACATAGCAACGAGTATTTATAGCTTTCAAATCTACGCGCCCGATTATGACAAAAGCTCAATGAAATAAGTAATCGATTGTCATGCGGCGGCGGTCTAAAGTGAATGAATGAAGCGATGCCAACGCATTTGGCCGTCCTCCATTACGATTTGTCATCAATGAACATTTTCGTAAAGCCCCACAAATGCGATCACGTTCGATGCGATTTTCCACTAAATCGATTATATACCCTCCAAACACATACATATATATGAACATATACGTATGTTTGTATGTATGAATGTATTGTATGAATATAACATTTGCAGGTACAACAGCTGAAATGAAAGTTAAGTTGCTCTTCTTTGAGGAAAAGTAAAGTAAAGGCAAATGAAACGCTTAGAAGCAACCCAAAAAAAAAACATCAAATCTAATAGTGGCGAACTCAAAACGGTAGCTACTATGTATGGAGATGGATTGCACCTCGAGCTATGTATGGGAGCTGCTACAACAAAACATGGCCGAGGAAAAACATGAAAATGCAACGGAAGTTATAAAAATTAATGGGGGAACCTCTCCAACAAGTCTTGGGGGCCTCGCGGAGGATGAGCGATACCGAAAAGAAGATGAAGAAAAAACGGGCAAACACAACACAGACAATGCCACCAAGATTGACAGTCTGACGGGCGGGCTGGCGGGCTGGCGGGCTGGCGGGCGGACGGACGGACAGACACCGGGGGGAAAAAGGTGTAAAAACAGAAGTCAGCGAATTGACACAACAAATGACGAACGAACGAACAAAAACACACTGAAAAAGCGGAATATGAAATGAACGCAGAACAGAGGAAAAAATTAAGCGAACAGCAACAACAACAACAACACTCTCTCACAAAGAATGTGAAGTATGGCAAAATGTCAAACAGAAAAAACCCAAACAAAACTGGTAGCATAGATAGAGAACACAGAACGCGCTAAAAAGAACAAGAAGGCAAAGAATTAAAGAGAGCGCGAGAAAAAAACAGCAACCAAACAAACGTAAATTAAACAAAAATAATGAATAAATGCGCTCATAAACACGAAAAACAACTTGAAAATCATGAAAACTTGACAACAAAAACAAAAAACGCAAATTCCAATACATCACCGTGAGGCGCAGCAGCGAGCGACAGCGACAAAACTACAACCACTACTCACCCAACGCAGGCCACACCAACCAATCACAGGCGTGGAGAGTTTCAACGCAAACATGTTGGTGCGAGTGCGATGTGTGTGCCATGAGTGTGTGTGCGTCTGACAGAGATAGAAACTCCACCTCCGTCTAACATGTGCGAAGAGTGCGGTGCTGCGCATGTCCATCATTGTTTTGTGTGCGCTGTGCGGCGTGTGTGTGTGCGTATGGTTTGTGTGATGGATGGCCATTGTCACAAAGCCACTCCTCTCCCATGAAATACATTGTTGTTGTTGTCAGTGTGTTGCGAAGGGGGCTGTTGTGTTGCAGCCAGAATTTCGTTCGTTCGTTGGCACTGTTCAGACATTTAGTACTTGCGGTACAACTGTTTCGTAGAGGTGGTGTGAAATGTAAAGAACGGAACCACACTGCTCTGTTTGTGCTTTGCTTCATTTTGACGATGACGAAATTTACGTAAACTTTCAAAATTAGCGGATTTTTGAAAACCAAAAACAACAAAAAAACGTTAAAAAACGGCGGCTAAAAAAGCAATGCGTTTTATCGGACAAACAAAAAAGAAAGCGACAAAATAAAAAACCAAAAGTATGTGCAAAAATAGAAAAAGTGAAACAATGAAATAAATGAAATAAAATTACAACATTTTGAAATGTGTTTTTGTTTGATGTAAATTATAACCGGATGTCAACAGCCAAAGATTGTGATCAACAAACATCATCAAACACATTTCGACATTTTCAAACATCATCGAACATACTTAGTTCGGCAGCATTGAATGGTTTTAAAAGCAAAGGCCCCCACCACCATTAAAAACGTAAAATTCTAAAATGGTTTTTAAATAGTAAATAGAGCGCATATAATAACTCATTGAAGGTGATTGAACAAATTGAAATCACAAACAAATACAATCAGCTGGTTGTGGACAAACAAAAATCAATAATTATCAGAAATTTGGAAAACAAAAATGAACGGAACTGACGGCCGTGGATAAAACGTTGAACAAAAAAGAAAAAATTTTAAATTTGAAGGTGATTAAATATGGTGAAAAAATTTTTTGGAGAAAAAATGAAAAAAAAATAACAACAAATTTATAAGACGCCACCAGTATAAAGGACTAACGCGCAGGAATTCATATGCCATTATTTTTAATTTGAATTTATATTAAAGTTTTTAAGGTGTTTAAAGAAATTGCAAATCGTCTGAATAAAAACAACAATTCAAGGAGTTTTTTGGACAAAAAATATGTGAAAAATATTCCAATTGTATGTTGAGTATAATCAACACACAAGCACACTTATATGTACATATGTAACTCTCTGAGATGCATGTAAGAATGTTTTGTTTTTGACGTGATTGATTATGTTGTATATACGAAAAGTGCGTTGTGATTCTCATTCGTTTGAGGCAAATTTTTGAATTAAAAATTCGAATTAAAATTCGATTGTTTTGTTCGAGACGAACGTCACGAAACAGAAATTATGATCTACAATAAATGCCAAAATAATATCGCAGTTCCAATAATTATTTCCGTAACGATACTATGGGCAATGACTTTCGTGCAGAAAATTCAAAATGTTAATTTGCTAACTTCAATGATAACGAGACGACACACAGTGGTATTTTTCGGCCTTTTTGGCATTTTTACATTTTCGACACTTTTTTACATTTTTCGACAATTAATTTTCAAAAATCTAACGTTGTAAGTTCTATAGAAAAGTGCTTCACTATGAAATATCCATAACTAGTTTTAGTAAATAGTAAAATTTAGTTCTTGTAAAACAAAATTTGATTAAATTTTCCATGCAACTCATTAGTTTATGCATGTACGATATTATCACTGCTAATATTCTAATGCAATTTTGATTGAAAAAACAGGACCTTCTTCTTTACTACAAAAAAAATTTATTTGGATTGCAGTAGTAGATACGAGCGTAGTAAAAGTGGCTTTATAAAATCCAGTGTTTGCAGTTTTCCTTGGAATAAAAAGAAGTTGGCTCCGTCATCTTACTGAAACTGAATGAAGCGGGAGAATATATTCTCTAATGTTATGCAAAAAAATCAACCAACTTTAACCAATCGTTGAACAAACTCGATCAAAATTTCAAAACATTCGGACAAAAAAAAAATTTGTATGAAAAATTAACTTTAAGTTACATTGGAGGTATGTGATAGGTGTGGCCGATTTTAATGAAATTTTCAGAGCTTTTTTATTTTGTTAATTGTAAATTTTGTACAGCATTTCAGGACAAAAAAAATCTTTTTTATGATAATTTCGCTTTGAGTTATACGGGCGGTATATGATGGGCGTGGCCGATTTTGATAACATTTCATATTTATCTTAATTTTGTTCGGTACCAAGTTTCATCATTCTACGAGCACTCCTTATATTTTTTGACATTCAAATATATTAAGATATCCCACTGTGCGACACTGATATTAATATCGTCTATTATTACGAAATT
Source organism: Polietes domitor (assembly GCA_947397865.1). Classification (NCBI taxonomy): domain Eukaryota; kingdom Metazoa; phylum Arthropoda; class Insecta; order Diptera; family Muscidae; genus Polietes; species Polietes domitor. The sequence continues at coordinate 191,811,441 of OX377618.1, read as the reverse complement.
TTGAATTTGCTAGTTTAAGATTGTTTTTGTTTGTATGGAAATATGGCAAAAAATGCCAAACTGTCATAAAAACGATACTAAAATAAGCCCCGTGGATTTAAATTTAAAATTTGATTTTGTTACAGATTTATAAAATATACTGTTGTGTGGGATAAAATCATAACTAGCTTAAAGGAATCATAACTAGCTCCAAAGGCACCAACAATTTGTTGGATACATGCTCCCTAAGAGCCCGAATTAATTTTTAATTGAGCTGCCTTGTCATATAATGTCCGATCAAAACAAGCTATATTAATCTAATAGAACACTTTTGATTCAGACGTCGATTTTGACTTCTGGTTTTTCGTTTGCCAACTCGTACGATATCTATTTTACCAGAAAGACCATAAAGACCTCCACAACTATGAAAGTACTTATTTTTATTCAAAATCAAAAAAAATTATACAGGGTCCTAATGGGTGAAATGTTCTTGACTCAAAATAACAACGCAGCAATATCAATAATATAACATTACGTGATTTTTTTAACATCTCCACAACTTTTGTTTATAAATAAAAATATTTTTTTTTGAAAAAAGTTTCATAATTTGTCGAAAAAATTTTGAGAAAAAACGTGAAATGATTATGGCGCACTTAAACGGCTTGACTGAATTTTATGAAATTTCATGCAGACATATTCGAACTATTGAGAGCTTGAATTCTGCGGTAGGGCTCTCTAGGTCTAATGGGTCCTAACAAGTGTGTCTCCAAACTGGGGTGCCACGGAAAAAAGTTATTTATTGCGATGGCAAAATTGTATGTGTACACTGATATCTTAGGCGGTAAGCTTCTATTAGGAATCTGTTTTACTTTTTAATGGGAGAAACTAGAAATGGTATTTATACTTTATAGAATCAATGCCGTGGTTATATTTATTATGATTTCTGGCCCGTGCTGATCATCTTCAGGAAACTGCGATTTTTCAACAAGAAATCCCGAATACTTTAATTCAATAATTTTCCCAACCGAATTAAAACCACAACTCACTTTTCGAATAAAAATAAAAAACAATCCCACCAATTAGCAAATAACCTATTATATTATTTTTATTATTTTCTGTATTTCTTTAAGCCGGGATAATAAGCTGCGACAACAAAAACGTTAACAAGAATTTAATTTTTTGCTCAAATAATTTGTTTACATTGTCGCCAATCTATAAATATTTGTATCAAAACAAAAAATTTCAAAATTTCTTTTCATACACACATTGATATTGATGTTGGCGGAAATTAAAACAAAAATACTTTTTTTATTTTGAGTGAAATTTTAACATTTTATTTATATTTTTGTTATCGCAGCTTATTTAACCCGTCTAAAAGAAAAACTGTTCTAATAATTTTGTGGTATTATGTAATAATATTTGGATTTACTAAACAACAAATTTAATGAACTTTTAGACAAAAAACTGCAGCAAAAATATTTACAAATTGTGAAAAAAGTAATATTTTCCAAGGGGAACTGACTTCCGTGGAGAAAACGCAGTTAAAAACAACAGGAAACGGATACATTTCTATAACAATGTTTAACAATGTGAATATAGTAAAAGTAATATTTGCTCGTCAGTTTCAGAGATTAGGAATGCAATAATCGAGGGCAATAAACAAAACAATCTCTAGTTATAGTTAGCCAACAATTATGGAGATGCCAGTCTGTGTGTGTCTGTATGGAATTTGACAACTCAACATCATTTTCACCATATCCGGTAAACAGCTACAGCAATACATTTATGTAAGTGGAACTTGACATCTATGAGAATAATTTTTTGTCATTTCTAACCAGTCGAGGTGAAAAAGGGTGATGATTCTTGCATAGCTCTGATGTAGAACACTTACACTTTAAACAAATTTACAAAATCCTTCTATTATTTGAAAAGCTAAGCATTTCTGGTTATTTGTTTTCCATGGGTATTTTTCTATTGCCACTTATCCCTGTATGTCCAAAACGTTCGGAAACTTTGCTATTCTTCTTTAAATGAATTTTAATATAAAAACCTATTTCTTGTGAACAATTTCTTCACATATGGAACACCAAATCAATAAGTTTACTCTATAAATCATTATTTTATTTTCATTCATAAATCTCTAAAAATAATCCAAATATGTCATTTGTATAGCCCTCACAATATAATGGAGGTAAAATATTGTGATCAAATAAATATATTCGTAATTGTCTTAAAATTCTAAGACTACTTTTTTGCTGCGTAGTCAAAGAAGTTCTGTCAGTAAACCTTGCCTTGAACCAGGGCATATTTATAAAGGTGATAGCACGAGCCCAGCTGACTGAAATTTTTTCATTCAAAAGTAACCGAAACTGTCAAATCCCATATATTTTGCTTTGACAGTATGACTCACCATTCAAAAAATTACTTGTATTTTGTTGTTGCCGAATTTGTTTTTGCTCTGCTGCTATCACCCTATATAAAGAGTGATTTTTTTGAGGTTAGGATTTTCATGCATTAGTATTTGACAGATCACGTGGGATTTCAGACATGGTGTCAAAGAGAAAGATGCTCAGTATGCTTTGACATTTCATCATGAATCGTCTTACAAACGAACAACGCTTGCAAATTATTGAATTTTATTATCAAAATGCGTGCTCTGTTAAGAAAGTTCATTGCGCGCTTCCATTTTATGGTCAGTTTAATCGACCCACTGAAGCGGCTATTCGGGCTATTGTGACTAAATTTCGCACCAAATTTACATTGTTGGACATTAAACCACCAACACGCTTACGTAGAGTGCGAACTGAAGAAAATATCGCAGCTGTATCGGCCAGTGTTAATGATGACCACCAATTTTCGATTCGTCGCCGTTCGCACCAATTGGGTCTCTGTTACTCAAAAACGTGGAAATGCCAAAATTGGACTAAGCGGATGGACCACCTAAGACGCAGCCGCGGTCAACATTTAAATGAAATTATCTTCAAAAAGTAAATGTCATGGACCAATCTAACGTTTCAAATAAAGAACCGATGAGATTTTGCAAATTTTATGCGTTTTTTTTTTTAAAAAAGTTATCAAGCTCTTAAAAAATCACCCTTTATAAATAAGCCTTGCTTGAACCATGTTGATAAGATTTAAACTGTCATTTATAAGGTTACACTGGCCTTTAAATCTTGTACAGTGGAACATGAGGTGTATGTAAGTAGTAGTGTTGGCCTACATGATTTTATTGTCAATACCCCGCCCTTACAGGGGATGTATAGAGGATCGCGTAATTTACTACTATCTCTCCTAATTCCCACCCTGCGAGTTTGGGACCTCCTATATTGGGTAGCTCCTGGCCTGCATTTTAGCTGGTTTGTCACTGATATATTCGACATGCATCTGGAATTTCAATCTAATGTCAATAACAACTCGTAAATAAATTGCTTAAAAAATAGTCATATTCATAGATGTTTGTTAATGGATAAGAAGGTTTTTGGTCGATTTAAGTGCAACAAATTTATATTTTTAACCTTCGTCTTACGGAAGACTTTTTTATCCATAAATAAATAAAAGTAAAATGACTACCCGGGTGGGTATTAGTAAGGCGAAGGTTAAACAGGAAACAGCGTACTTGCTATATGTATGTTTGTTGTCCCCTATAATATGGTTGCGTATACGTTATATTTATTAAGTCTCATATAATCAAATATTACTCATTCGCACAGGTGTCAGTGCGACCAGAGAACGAAATAAACACACTAAACTGATCATTTTCGTTTTAAATCGTTAGTAAGGTTTACCCTTAACGTTTCCTTCTTGTTATATTCCCATGGATAAATTATATTATGGCAGAGCGATCCATGTTATAGTCATTTCATTGACTGACATCATTAGACACCAAAACTGGAAAATATTAGATCAAAGTGCTACAAAATTTAAATGAATGTTACGAACAAATTTCAACCTAACAATGATAGACATGAATAAAAAGAAAATAGTTTGATAATTTTAGTAGCACGAGGACATTTCAATAGGCAGCGGATCTCAACGTGGAAGCGCATTATTTTCCTCTCAAATAAGTCTTCTTCTAGCTTTTTACACTTAGACCAGCCTTTTTCCAATTTCTTTGCGCTCAATATCGCTCGTTTAATAATGAATATTGTTGAGACTCTGCATGAGATGCTAGATTTGTCTCAGAAACACATATTTTGAAAATAAATCTCAGATGTGTAAATTTTAATATAGCCCCCAACAAAAATACATACAATTAATGAAAATAGAAATAATAATAACAATAATAAAATAATACAAAAAATATTGGCATGCGGACCATTTTAGTAAACAACCTTTATTTGTTTTGAATTTAAAGTATTTGTGATGGACCTAAAATTCGTGAGAGAGAGAGATTGTGAATTGGAATGACCAAAACTTGTATTTGCTAAAATGTTTAGTTTTTGTAAAAATCTCAATAACTTCGTTAATTACTAACTGATTTTACTATACATTTTATTACAATTCGTAAATAGAAACAGAAAAGTGTGTAAAAACATTGCCAAAAATGGCGAACAAATTTAAAAATGTGTTTGCTGGACAAATACACATATATTTTCTTGTATTCATTTCAACCCAAACGCAAACACGACTCTGAAAACCAAAACTGAATAATTTAATTTGGCTAGAGTGGGTCGAAAATATGCATTTTTGTAATTAAAAAAAAAATAAAAAATAAAAAAGTAGCTTTAAAAATTTTGTAACTTTTTTGTGGTATGACATACAAATATATATTTTTTAATTTCAAACAAATTTCCTCTACTTTTACACAAATATTCTTTCGATTTTTGTAAAAATAAATTTTATAAACAGTTAATAGTATTAATATGACGCTCCAAAAGTTTCATTATTGTGTTTGTGGTACTTATTCTAAAAAATTATAAACGTGATTGCTGTTGAAATTGACAGTAATTAAAATAACTTATTTTAAGATGGCTTCAAAGATGTATGGACGTTCCCAAAAAAACAAACGCAAACGTTCACCAACGCTTCTGGTGTGGACCACCTATAACATGAACATTTTATCTCTTCGGATTAAATATTTTTATACACTCCACTAGAGTATTATGTCTTTGTGCATTTTTTGTATCACCCAAAAGGGAGCGAGATAGACTCATTGTTAATTAGACCGATCGACTTAGAATCATCGATTTTGAATCGATTTAGCAATGTCCGTCTACCTGTCCATCTATTCTTGTAATCAGAGTACAGGTCGCAATTGTAGCCAGAACCAAATGAAACTTTACGCAACGAAGTTTTTCGGGATAAGGACGAACGAAAATCGGTTCTTACGAATTTCACTCCCGAATTTACTCTTTTCACTCTACATACCATATATTTTAACATATTGTCTTCAAATTTGGCAAAATATCTTATTTTGTTTTATGACATTTTCCGCCCCAGAAACCATGTATACTTGAACTGGAAGAACCTATTTGGAAAGTGGGTCACTTCATTTCATGTTTGGATATAGCCCCGATACAAATATTCTTCTCGATTTGACAAATTGGGTCAGGTCATATCAACCTATGATTTGGAAACAAACACAAATCCTTCCCGTTTTCACTTTTTTTAACAAATTGAATTGTATTCTGATAGAAAGTGGAGAGTATCATATAGTCGGCCCCGCCCGACTTTAACCTTTCCTTACTTGTTAATTTCGAAAACATTTACTTTTTTAATTGTTTTAGAGTAAGTACCATGAACACCATCTTGAAACTCAAGGGACGTAGTTCTGGCTACTAGCTATTATGAAAAAATATTGTACAAAAATCGAAATAAAATAAATAAATAAAAAAATAAAAAAAAATCTGTAAAACTAGAAGAAATAGGCTTTAAATTAGAAAATAAATATTTTGCATTGCTCTCATGCCACAAAAATTTTATAATTTATTTAACTTTACCTTATGACACAAATAATTTATTTCCAATCCAACTTAGTGTCTGCAATTTCTTATTCTTTGATAATTGGGAAATGCAATGAAATTGAAATCGCAAACATGAATGTACTCCTCAGAAAAAGGAAGTCAACGGGACGGGAAACTTAGGTGAACACTTGCGCTTTAATTTATACCAATGATACACCTTGCGTTTTAGAAATTGAAGAGATAATGTAATGTTCATAAGGTCTAAGTTTTTCTTTTAAAATCCGGCTAGAAACTGAAAATCAATTAAGTTACAGTCTAATAAGGGAGCAAAGGTACTCTGAACCGGTTGCACAGTGTTATTGGTTACAAAAGCAATTTTTATACAATGCACTATAGTATATCAACAAGTAATAAGTTGGGTTTCGCCCAAAAATGGTGGTTCTCCAGACCTATGTGCAATGATTTGCACAATGGGCCCACAGTTTTCGGTTTGTTCGCATATACCAATGCCTTCAGGCAAACTCTAAAAATCCTCGATATACTTTAAAAATCTCAATACGTTCCTTCTCCACCAAAATCTCAAATAGCAAACCAATTTTTCTATTACGATTAGATGGGCGGATAGATTTGATTAGATCGTCTTTGAATTTTAAGGCGATCACGAATATTATAAATTTATTATGTTTTCCATCCTATTAAATAGTTTTAATAGTTAGAGTTTGGAATTGCCTACATAAATAAGCGAAAAATGTAATTTACACAATACCAACAACTAAAAATATAAAAAAATCGAAAAGAGAAACAGAAACAATTTTTAAGTGCAACTTTAGGTTTGTGTGTTGATCTTTAAATTCAAATCAGATTTCAAGTCCTATCAGACATTTGCAATTTCTGACACCACCAAACGATTGTGTTGTGCAAAAAATGTAACCATAAAATAGTGCAACACACAACAGCAACAACAGCGACGACAACGACAAGACTAGCAACAACAAACTTAAGAAATATGTAGTAGCAATAACAACAAAAACAGCAGCAGCAGCAGCGACAGCATAAACAACATCCACCATAATACTTTTTCAAACCGGTTTCATTCACCCATCACCATCTTCATACCCTTTTCAAACACCATACTCAAACATACGAACATACGAACACACGAACACATTGGCCAGAAAGAGTGCATGACTTCGATGTGCTGGCCAAAAGGAGCGACATAACAGCAGGCAAAGTGCAGCCACACACAGCAAACAAGTGTAAACAAACACACGAGCGAGCACAAAGTGTGAGCGAGAGAGTGAGCGAAGAGACAATTATTGTCGTTGTCGGCGTCGTCATTGTTGTGTGTGCGTGTGTGTTATCAAGCCACACAAGTGAAAAGTGATCATAGCCAAGACTCATTGAAGACATTGTTCGTGTGGCCGTGTCCGCGTACGTATTTGTAGTTTTGTCGTCGTCTCCAACAAAAAGTCTACACTGTGACGACGACCTTTCGCCGTTGCTTACTCCTCGTTGCGAGCACACGCATCTCAAACAAGTTGTGTGAATGTATTTAGAATGTACGACGATGAGACAACTTGTGCACACGCACTGTTTGTATTGAGTGTGTGGTGCTAGTGTGTAGTTGTTTTTGTTGTTGCTGCCATGTATGACGTCCATACATCCCCCCGATACGTATGAACGTGTTGTTGTTGTTGTTGGTGTGTATGTGTGTGTTTTTGTGTGCGCGCCTTCTTAACGTATTGTTTTGGCGCTTCTAGTGGTTGTCGGTTGTCATCGTCACCATGGGTGCCATTGTGGGCTCAACCATTTCAAATTGTCGCGCTTGAGTAAACAACCAACAAACGCCATTCGATAGTGTCGCCGCGTCGCGTATCGTCATCGTCGTCGTAGTCGCTGTCGTTCGTTGTTCATCGAGTTAGTTTAATGTTTGTTGTTTTTGTCTTCAATTGTTGTTGTGGCAGCATTTCTTAGAATTCATTTCCCCACTTTGATCGGCGATTTTTGCACGAGAGAAAAACAAACAAACAAACACTCACGCACACACATCTATACAAAAGAAAATAATCGACCAAATAAATTATTAAGTGAAGTGAAATTAAAGTTATAATAATTGATGCATATCTACCCACCAAAACAACCAACATATACATACGTATGTACGCCTAATAATACAGTGGAGTGGTGTGTTTACAATAATATATGTAATATAATAAAGTAATATTAATAATAAAGTGCTAATAATTATTTAACCCCCTCCATGCATACTTACATACTTAGATACATACAAAAGCTGTAAAATACCCATGCAGATGCACATGGCAATAATTGTATGAATGTCTGTGCAAACTAAATACTCGCAATAATACACAATTAATCAATTTCGCTGTAAAAAAGAAGTGCTTGTGAATATTTCGCAGTATTGCAATTATAAATTGTCATCAACTTGGATTACAAAGTGAGCGCTGCTGTCAACTTCGATTTCATGTAAGTGTAGTTGAATGAAATAAATGTAAAAATAATGCGATAACAAAAATCTAAATAAAATGTTAAAATTTCACTCAAAATAAAAAAAATAGTTTTTAAAATTGTCGCCAAAAGCAATAAGGCTGTTTTTCTTTAAGTCTGGATAACTAAGCTGCGATAAGAAAAACCTTGTTAAAATTTCACTCAAAATAAAAACTTATTTTTTTAAATTATAGCCAACAGCAATATAAATGTGTGTATGGAAACAATTTTTGAAATAAAAAAATATTTTATATTAAAAGAATTGGACTTAGCCTGGATAATTATCCAGTTTAAGTCAAATTTACGGTTATCGAGGCTAAGTCCAAAAAAGTCAACACAAAATATTTTTTTTGAAAATTTCTTTTGATTCATATATTTATATTGTAGTTGGCGAAATGTGAAAAAATAATTTTTTATTTTGAGCAAAAAAATAAATTTTTATTAACGTTTTTGTTATCGCTGCTTCTTATCCCGGCTTAAAGAGAGCCTTAATGTCAATGTGTGTGTGAAAACAAATTTTGAAAAAATAATTTTGTGTTAAAAATGTTTGACTTAGCCTGTGTAAGTCAAAATGATGGATATCGAGGCTAAGTCCAATAAAGTCGACACACAATATTTTTTTGGAAATTTCTTTTGATACATATATTTATATTGTAGTTTTATTTTGAACGAAAAATTATAGTTTTATTAAAGTTTTTGTTATTGCAGCTTGTTATCCCGGCTTAAAGAAAAACAGCCCTAATATAAAAAGAAAATATATAAGATAAAATAAAAAATGTGGCTATCCGCAAGTTAAATAACACCTTGGTTTGTTCTCTGAATAACCAAACATATTTCGGCTTCATCTTTTACCAACTCCGAGTGTTTTTACATAGTCTCTAAAAATCATGCGGCTAATCACTGGATTCGATATCGAGAAGTTACGAGAAGTTGAAATCAATCTTAATTTATTGCGAAGATGTATAATTTTCTAACGAAAACCAGTAGGATATTGAGATAACATACATATATTGGAACCAATCTCGTTATATTTTGGATAATTTTGACCGAAAATGGTATATTTTTACAATAAACAAAATATTATTTCGAATGCCGTGATTAGCAAAAACGTGGGCTGCAATTCAGAGTTTGATACAATAAAAAAATTATGCTAATGCATATGCTCTTCCGCTTTCTACGTTATTAAAACCAAATAAAACGGTATTAAAAAAAATTAATTGAATCATAATCGTTGTTAAAAATTAAAATCGGTACAAAAATTTTAAAAATATTTTTTTCAAAATTTGTCTAAAATCTCAATAATTTTGTGTGTACAAGACTTAGATTAAATATATTTATTACTGGATAACAAAGCTGCTATAACAAAAGCATAATAAAAAACATTATTTTTAAAAATTTACGCCAACAGCAATATCGATGTGTATGAAAAACAATTTTTGAAAAAATAATTTTATGTTAAGAATGTTGGATAATTATCCAGTGTCAACTTTATTGTTATCGAGGCTATCTCAAAAAAAGACAACACAAAATATCTTTTGTTGAAAATTTCTTTTGATATAAATATTTATGTTGTAGTTGGCGACAATGTGAAGAAATATTTTTTTTATTTTAAGTAAAAGATTAATTCTTTATTAATTCTTGTTTTCCCTTCTTAAAGGAAAAAAGGCCTATTACATTTGGATGCTGAATCACTCATACAAAATTATAATTTTTAGAGTTGTTAAAATATATAGCCGAAATATTTGGGATACTCAGAGGACAGGCCAAAAATTCTGTTTGGCAAAATGAATTTTATGCAATATTCACGGATCAGAATTTTTGACGGAAGTTTTATTTTTAGTCTTATGGCCTTGTCACACTGCATGCGAAATCTAACTGAAATGACATAACGTCGATTTTTAAATGTCAATTTTGTATTGGATCTGACATTTGTAAATCGACCTTATGTTATTCCAGCTAGATATCGCATGCAGTATGACAAGGCTATTAAGAACAGTAAATCACCTATATTAGTAACTCCAATAACAAATTGCTCACCTTTCCAAGATTTAAATTAATTAGGCAACATTGAAAATTATATTTTTTTTACAAAATAGATAACTTTAATCGGTAATGTTGAAGTTATTATTTTCATCGCATTTTGAATTCGAAATGAGAAAATCTTTCTTTATTTGTTTTGTAATTTGTTTCCTTATTAAAAATATAGCTTGTTTTTATGAGGTTACATTTTCCGATAACGTAAAAAACTTCCACTAATTGGTTAGATATGTAATTGTCGCTGTTATCAATTTTGCTCAGCTTGGAATAAAGCTTGCAAATTAATTTCCACTATCGCAAATACACTTTTGGCTCAATGGACATATCAATAAGCAAAATTGCCATATTTAAATTGAGGAGAATCTTCGCGATACCATAACATCAATTGAATGAAATGTGTACTGAAGCAAATGAACCAATCTAGAATAATTATTATTATTATTTTATTTATTTTTCATTTATTTATTTTAGTGGATCTTTTATTTAGTGGATATATATATATATATATATATATATATATATATATATATATATATATATATATATATATATATATATATATATATATATATATATAATATAATATATATATATAATAGCCAGGACAATATCCCAGTTCGAATCAAATTAGTAAAAATATATTTTTTATATCATTTGTATTTTATTTTAATATATTAAAATTTATTATTATTTTTTTTTAATAAAATTGTACACAATTTTATTTATTAAAACAAAATCAAAATTTATTTCCTCATTCATTAAATTTTTAATTTGTTTCTAAAGCAAAACGATTGTAAATTCGATTTTTAAATCCATTATTCCCAAAACGGGGAAAATAAATGCAAACAATTTAATTTTTAGAAAAATAGCCGTCATTCGCCAATTGCGACCGAGGATCGAAGGCAAAACAAATATTTTAGCAGCTGAGTCCGTTTATAAAATTAAGTTTTTACTTTTAAAATCGGTGCTTTGGGATTCGAGAATTAATTTTAAAAAATTAAATTAAATTTAAATTAAATTTTTTAAATTATTTTTTATGAGAATTGGTTATATTCTAGTGATCCGTCTGTTTCCTGATTTGTTTGCGTTTATTTACATGAAGTCCTCTTTCCAAAATTTATATATTTATCTTAATGAATATGAACAGAACTTTCGCAACGAATGTATGTCTTTGACTAAAATCAGGGTTCATATTAGTACCAGCGGTCACTACGACAAATGAGAAGCGCTGATAAACAACCGAACTAAGTTGACACACTAAAAATCTCACTTTGCCAATATTAAAATTAATTTATCGTCCTAAAAGCTACAATCTTAATGAAACTTGGTACATATCACTTTTCTACTCAAATATTTGTTTTGTACTCAAAATGCAAAATGGGACGGATCGGTTTAGTTTTTGATATAGTCTCATACATATATGGACATATGTTTTTTACATGACATGCGGCGTTTACACTGGGAGAGGCAAATATTATTATACATATATTAATCAAACTTTTCGAACTTTATTACACGCAAAATTAAAAATTTTCAAAAATTTGTATTTTTGTAGAAAAACTACAATTAATAGTTTTTGAATTTTTGTTCAATCAGATACCAAAATTCACAGAGCGGGAAAATATGTTCCATAATTTGGGTACTTTTTACTAAAATGGTTTTTTTATTTACCGCAGGGATGAGGTAATACTTTTTTATCCCGCTTTTTGATACCCACACCCCGCTTAAGTTTTGCATTCCGCATAATCTCGTCATTTTTAAAAAAAGTCCCGCTTTCTTTTTGGTAACTGACAACAATTTGCTATTATTTTTTAAAGGAGTAGGCAATATGTGGAACATAAGGCGCTTTTAATTAAAAAATAATGAGGCATGCCATGGAACGTCTAATCGTTAAAAAAGAGACGCTATACAAATCACTTTCAATACTCAAGTCGTGGAATTTTGTATAGCTGACAGGTACATCAGCGAAATTTTCCCCTAATTTTTAGTTCTTTAAACAGCATTCTTAAAAACGCGTGATGAAAGTATATAAAATAGTTAAATTCATTTAAATTTCTTTGATAGAAAAATACGAAGTATATTTCTAAGACCACTGTACAGTAGGGCGTACCTCAAAAAAAAAGTTCGCCGTACACCTTCGAATATGAAGTATTATTGAAAGGTAGTTTCAAAAAAAAATTTTTTATTTTTTTATGCCGAACGTAGGGGTCGCGCTTTTACATTTTTCTATATAACTTGTATTTATAAACGGATTTTAAAGTGTGATACATCGATGTTTTTGTCTCGACGAGGCCGATTTTTTTGTCTTTGAAGTCATTGAGCTCAAGCACCCCCTTCTGGTACTTACCCATCATTTCTCAGTTGCTACTACCCTAATGTACCACTCTAATAATCGAAAATTAAAGCTCGCATAAAATCATGAATCATGTTTGAGCTCAATGACTTCAAAGACAAAAAAATCGGACAAAAACATCGATGTATCACACTTTAAAATCCGTTTATAAATGCAGAAGTTATATAGAAAAATGTAAAAGCGCGACCCCTACGTTCGGCATAAAAAATAAAAAAAATTTTTTTGAAACTACCTTTCAATAATACTTCATATTCGAAGGTGTACGGCGAACTTTTTTTTTTTACTTGTAACCTGGTACGCTCTACTGTACAGGGCATATCCAAAATAGGTTTATAATTCTTTGTGCTGATATTGGTTTGGGTAAATATGGACAAGTTTAGTTACACGACCTAATTCGATTTTCAATAGAATATTACTCTTAGAACAATTGCGACAAATCTAATAATAAAACTAAAATAAATAAAACCAAACCTATATTAATTTCTTACTTACTTTTTTAAGATATTATGGCTGTTTTTCTTTAAGACTGGATAAATAAGCTGCGATAAGAAAAACCTAAATAAAAAGTTAAATTTTCACTCAAAATAAAAACTTATTTTTTTTTAAATTATCGCCAACAGCAATATAAATGTGTGTATGAAAACAATTTAAAATATTTTATATTAAAAATATTGGACTTAGCCTGGATAATTATCCAGTATAAGTCAAATTTATGGTTATCGAAGTCCAAAAAAGTCAACACAAAATATTTTTTTGAAAATTTCTTTTGATACAAATACATATATTGTAGTTGGCGACAATGTGAAAAAATAATTTATTATTTTGAGCAAAAAAAATAAATTTTTATTAACGTTTTTGTTATCGCAGCTTGTTATCCCGGCTTAAAGAAAAACAGCCTTATTGACACATTTTCAAATGTGAATTTTTTAAACTTCCTCAGAAAATGCCCATATAATAAAGTGAAAGAAAATTTTAAAAATAAATATTCTAAAGCTATTTTTATTTTAAATACATTAAATTAACAGATTTTTTTAATTTTTCTTTTTTGGATATATTTTTTTGATTCCGATTTTTTTTTCTATAAAATCCCGTCAAATCCCGCTTTTTGAATTCATATATCCCGCTTTTTGGCCAAATTAAGATGGTTACTTTACATATGAGAATACTTAAAAATATTTTTTCTTTTATTAAAAAATTGACAATTTTGGAGTGCGCCTACCAGGGTGGTCCGTTCAAGAAAGGCATTAAACGCTAATACAATAAATAACTGAAATTTGCTCCTATAGGGAATAATTTTTTCATTAGCTTTGAAAAAGATATCCTGCAAGTGTTGGCTATTTTCTGCTTTGCAAATATGTGCTCTTTTTAACATAATTTCTATAATTCCATTGTGTAGTTATTCATATTAAATTTCCCAAGTCTTCTTCACAAAAAAGTCTTCTTCACAAAGAAAAAAAATATAAATTAAAAAGTTATAACGATTTCAAATCACTTGCTTGCAAACATTTTGTGGAAAGGCTGTGATGTAAAATCTATGGATGGATAAATCAATTTATGCAAAAACTTCATTTGAAAACTTAAAATGATACATGATTTTAACTTCTACATTTATTCATAGACTCTGTTTTCTTGTCTTTTTAATTACTCTTGAGTCTGCAAAGCGGTTCATAACTTCTACATTTATCCATAGATTTTTTGATTTCTTCATTAGAATAGATAGTTTTTAAAAACTAGAATAATATTTTTTTCAGTTTTTTTTTTCTTTTTTATGGTTTTTTGTGCCAGCAAAAATGATTTGAAAAAATCTAAATTTGTTGACGACTGTATGAAAGTGAATAAATTGAACAGGCGTTTAAATTTTATTATAGGAAGACCCCTGACATATGGTTATTATAATTTAGGGGATGGTGTAATTTTTCTGAGAACTAAGTTTCTCAAATTGGTGATATTCAGTCCTCAGCTCATTTTTATACCCTACACCACTTCGTGGTCTAGGGTATTATAAGTTAGTTTCGCGCCAAATGTTTGTAACACCAAGAAATAATCGAGCTAGACCCACCTTTAAGTATACCGATCGGCTTAGAATCACAAGCTGAGTCGATTTAACGATGTCTGTCCGTCCGTCCGTCTGTCCGTCTGCTGTCCATCTAAGCTTGTTCGCACTCTACAGGTCACAATTGTTGTCCGATTGTCATGAAACTTGGCAGAAGTTATTTTTTCTGGCCAAGGACCATCGGTATTGAATTTGGAGGAAATCGGTTCAGATTTAGATATAGCTCCCATACAAATGTCGCTCCCGATTTGACATTTTCCACTTTAGAAACCACATATTGTACCCGATTTTCTTTACATTTGGTACAACATCTTATAATCCAACTAGAAACACCTATGCTGTTATTGGGTAAGATCGGTTCAGATTTAGATATAGCCCCCATACAAATGTCGCTCCCTATTTCAGTTTTTCCGCTTTAGAAACGACATATTGTACCCGATTTTCTTTAAATTTGGCAGAACATCTTATAATCCAACTAGAAATACGCATGCAAAAATTGGGTAAGATCGGTTCAGATTTAGATATATCCCCCATACAAATGTCGCTCCCGATTTGACATTTTCCGCTCTAGAAACGACATATTGTACCCGTTTTTCTTTAAAATTGGCACAACATATTATAATCCAACCTACGGTGAAAGTGGGTAAGATCGGTTCAGATTTAGATATCGCCCTTATACAAATGTTGCTCCCGAATGTTTAACCGATTTTGGCCAAACTTTACATATTATATTTCACCAATAAACATACATGGTGAAATCGGGTCACATCGTTCCAGGTTTCAATATAACCCTATACAAATGTCCTTTCCGATTTAACATTTTTTGTCAAACACATACATTTACAGGATGCAAAAATCCTTCCCGATTTCACTTTTTTACCAAATTGAATTGTAATGATATAGAAAGGCTGTCCGTCTTTAGCATTTCCTTACTACTTGGGAGATGCCCATATGACCATACTTTGGTATCCTGATATATTACAGCTGTAGAAACTACATCTTGCATCGGATCTTCATCAAACTTTGCAGATCATGGTATTTTTCAACCAGGAATACCTACCGTAAATGAGAAATATATAGGCCCATGTTTTGGACCAGGCCCAAAATGTAGTTATAGGCCCCCTTTTGAAATTTCGGTCCGATTCATCCTATTACTACTGTATAATTTGTATTTGTCTGTCGGATAATTGGATCAATTACCATATTAATACTGTATAATTTATATGAACTACATAAAATTGGTCCCATGAAATAAATGGGTTTAGTAATCAAAGCGAGGTACATACGCAGGGAGTGGTGTAGGGTAT
This sequence comes from Polietes domitor, assembly GCA_947397865.1. Taxonomy (NCBI): domain Eukaryota; kingdom Metazoa; phylum Arthropoda; class Insecta; order Diptera; family Muscidae; genus Polietes; species Polietes domitor. Next base: position 191,795,301 of record OX377618.1, on the reverse strand, counting down.
TATATAGTGGGCCCGCCCGACTTTAGCCTTTCCTTACTTGTTATATCATTTTTAGTCTGTAAGGATATTTATATCTATAGACTTACTAATAATAACAAATTTAAATATTGTACGTGCATGAATGCATCATTTTTCATGGAATTTTTAATGTATTAATTTTTTCAATTTATTTTATTTGTTGTCCTTTTTTCACATTATAATGCATTTAATATGTTAGGCTTGGCATAAACTAAAATGCTACGAAATCAAAATCCTCTGTGCAATGCCATGAATGATCATAATTTAGGGCAATGCTGGCATTCCATTCCTTTTCTATTCTATTTTATGATTTTGATGAATATGTACAACAACAACAACCATTCTATAACCAACACCAACTGCAATTTCTCATTCCAGGTGCACAAACCCATTCATTTTCACCATGTCCTAGATACGATAAGAGCAGCAAAAACTATGTGAACTCGAAAGGAATTTTCTAACCAAACCAACAAAAAAACGACGTTTCTATGACGTTCTAGTTAAGACTTTTTTGCGCTTCAAGTCATATGTGTGCCTACCTAAATAGAAGAGAACAGCTCGCTGAGAAACATCTCCGATTCACAAGTGAAAGATACAAAAGAAACGACGAAGTGGAAGCCAACAGCCAGGTAACCCACTTCTACAAAATGCAAGAAGTTTGCACGACGCTCGAAAGCCAAATGGGCGCACAGATCAAATCGGAATCGCCGTTGAATGCTATGCAAGTGCAAACTGGTGGTCAGACGATTGTGCCCGGAGCCACGCCGCAGGTGCAACAGCAGCAAAATCAAGTAGCAGCAGCTGCTGCAGCGGCCGCGGCGGCAATGATTGCCAACAAAATGGGACCGAACTGTGATAAGCGAGGACCGGCGGGCGGTCTGGTGGGTGTGGGCGGCAATGCTGAGCCGCCCTATTGGATGACCGCCTCGGAGGGGGGCTTCATCAACTCGCAGCCCTCGATGGCCGAATTCCTCAATCACCTGAGTCCCGAGAGTCCGAAAATGATTGGCGGCAATGGCGGCATTGGCAGTGGCGGTGTAACACCGGTTGGCGGTGGCGGCGGATATCCGGTGGGTGTTGTTGGTGTGCCACAGTCAGCAGATGGCATGGACTCGGTGCCCGAATACCCATGGATGAAGGAGAAGAAAACGTCTCGTAAGAACAGTAATAACAGTAATCAAGGTAAGTGCAGAAGACTGAAATGAACGGGGGGTTAAGATAAATTACAAAAGAAGGCCCTACCACACCAATTTAGTTGTTAATACGTACACGCATGCGCACACACACCATTACTTTACCTATCACTAGCCACTTATGTGCGGAGATGAAAAGTTGTCAGAATAGCCGAAACGAAATGAAAGCAGGCCCAAGCAACCCAAAATGCGAAAATGTCATTAATCACAGAAATCAGTGCAATTTGCCCTTAAAACACAAACCGAACTCTTCTCGTACCAAATGAACCACATAATCAGACGGCGCCGGATCTTTTCTGACTTCTTTTTCCCAGTCTTCGTCTTATTCTGGTTCAATCTGTCTGTGGCTGTTTTTGGTTCAAGCCCAATTTGATTGAATGTGTTTGTGATGTGCATCCGCTGCTTTTACTATTGCTTTAGATCAAATATTGTTGTGGAACTACAGTGAGAGAAAAGTATGCATTCAATGTGGTCAATATGAATTGGAAGTGAAACAATTTTTTTGGTCGTCTATTTTTTTTAAATAAAACTGGTGAACACATTATTGCCAATTGGACCATTCATATTATACCTTAACATAGAAAAGACTTACCTTATAATTTTGAGAAATCAATTTTTTGTTAACTATGACCGAACTTGTCGTGTTTTGTTAATATAACCAAACATTTGGATTTGCAAAATGAGTTAGTTTTATTATATAACCGAATAAATTTGTTTGTTTAATTCACTTAAATAATTAATTGAACTAATTGACCAGAAATTTAGTAAAACAATTGATAATTTTAATTAAATTTTTGTTTAATACAATTAAAAAATTAATTAGGTTGACAAAAATTAATTAATCAATTAATTATTTTAATTAATATATTATTGAACATATCTAGATTAAGTCCAATACATATAAATTAACAAAATAGATAAAAGAGGTCAAAAAAGCATGGCAACCATTTTAGTAAAAAATCTCCAATTTTGGAACACATTTTCCCCACTTTGGGAATTAGGGTGTTTTTTGGTAAAAATTGAAAATTTTGTAATATTTTCATAGTTTTTATCATTTTGATGAATAGTAGTTTTTGGACTTCAATTCGTAAAATAATGAGAGTTGTGAACTGGAATGACTTGATTTTTATTGCAAAAAATTGGTATTTATAAAAACTTCAATAATTCAGTCAATTACTGACGGTTTTTTTTTTTGAGAAAAAGTGTCGTTTTACTCGTTACTAAATGTGTTATTTGTGGCAAGGCAACCAAGTAAAAATAATGTGCAATAACATTTCCTAAGTTGAAAAATGACTAAAAATTGTTTAAAATGTGTTTATTGGATAAAATCACACAGATTTCATAAGTTTTCTTAAATAAGCTATATATTGATCGAATGCTCTTCTTTTCAAATCCGGTTTGTAACTAACTAAGGTTCAGTCTTATAAGTGTCCAAAGGTATGATAAACCGGGTTTTTACCCTTAACTGAAGATTTTGGGGGTGTCTGGGAATTTTCAAGTACAGATTCTTATTCTACTCTAGAATATAATATAATTTCCCAGAGTTTTCTACTACATTCTTGGTGCATCGGTCACCCTCTAGAATTAAAGACAAAGACAATTAAAAACAAGTAAAAAGGGCGTTAAGTTCGACCAGCACACTGAATATTGGGAGAAAGTGGTGCAGTTTGGTTAGTTGTATTTCCATCGAATTTTAATTTCTAAAATACAAATTTTGAAAATACATTATCTCTCACGTACATAGTGCAAGAAAAACGAACTTCTGACTGATTTTAGCCATTTTTTCGCTTCCAATTTTATCACTTGTCCCCGTAGCAGTTTAAAAATAAAGAAGGGTGATTCCATTGGAACGGGTGTGACACTTTTCCTTAAATATGTTTAAATATCTCCCATATTCATTGACTGAGATTTTTGCTATATTGCCAGTTGAAATCGTCAGATTAATCGGAATATTATTGCAAATACAAATATATCTTAGCGTTTTAAATACAGGAGATATACTACAATCTAGAGCGTCACGGGTGTGACCTTAGCTTTGAAGAAAATATTGAGGTATTACTTATTTTATTGAATTCTTTAATATTCTTCCATTTAATGACACTATTCATTTTTGCTAATCAAAAGACACATTCTTCTAAAGTATACATTACCGACAAGGAACTATAGTATATTTAGATTGTAACGGACGTGACGTGACGTTGACGGAAATCCTGTTACAACACCAGTCCATATCTAGAAAAGGAAATGATCAGACCTATTGTTGTCATATTGAATTATAATCAAAAATATGTATTATGAGAAGTATAAACATTAGGAATGTTTATCGGCTTTTTCTTAAATTATAAATTGATTTTAAAATTTCACTTTACGTGGAATCACTTATAACGAATTTGGAAAAATCTTTTTATTTTTGCATATCTATGCCGTCAGATGAATGTATACACCGATTTACATGATTCTAGCTGCGGCCATTTGGTTGGTACCATTTATATCCCCTTATCCCCATTTTACCCCTAAAAAGTACGTCTTTCAAAAATCTCTTTATTTTACGTGTTTGTGCAATTAAAGTAATCTACACACCGAATTTTATCATTCTAGCTGTAGTCGTCTACTTGGCACCATTTTCCCCCTTTTTTCATTTTATCCGCTGAAAGTACGAATTTCGATCAATCTATTTATTTATGTGTCTACGCAATCAGAGGAATGCATATACCGAATTCCTTGATTCTAACTGCGGCCATTTGGTGGTACTATTTGTATCCCCCTTGAAATTACGACTTTCAAAAATCTCTTTATTTTACGTGTCTACGCAATTAGAGGGATGTGCCTAATTTCATTATTATAGCTGTAGGCGTTAAGTTAGTACAATTTCTATCCCTCTTTTCCCATTATATCCCTTGAAAGTACACATTTGGAAAAACCTTTTTATTTTCCGTGTCTACACAGTTAGAGGAATGTATATACCTAATTTCATGTTTCTAGCTGCGGCCATTTGGATGGTACAATTTGTATCCCCTTTTTACATTTTACTCCCTAAAAGTACTATTCTCGAAAAATCCATTTATTTCGAATTTCGTCATTATAGCTGTAGCCGTTTAGTTGGTACAATTTGTATCCCTTAAAAGTACGAATTTGGAAAAGCCTTTTTATTTTTCGTGTCTACGAAGCCATAGGAGTGAATACTCCGAATTTCATGACCATTTGATTGGTACAATTTTTATCCCCTTTTTACATATTGCTCCCTAAAAGTACTAATTTCGAAAAATCTCTTTATTTTACGTGTCTACGCAATCAGAGGAATGTATACACCGAATTTCATTATTCTAAGTGCAGCTGTTTGGTTGGTTCCATTTTTATCCCTCTATTCCCATTTTACCCCTTAAAAGTACGAATTTTGGAAAAATACTTCTATATTATATATCTACTCAATTAGATGAATGTACACTTCTCGCCCTTTTTCACACCCTACGAATAAGAAACACTTTATGGTGGACGTTTTATCTATAGGGAAATGCACATACCCAATATCAAGTAAATATAAGCAGATATATTGAAAACATGCTAAATACTCGAAATATTAGGGGTCTATCAGGATAAAATAAAATTTTCCCTTTGGGCCTATTTCGCCAAATTACAATTCCATTATACTACTAATTTTTTTGCTTTTGTTTGTTTATGAAATTGAATGTAACTTCTAGGTAGTACTCCGATTTCGATTATTTCCTTTTTTGACCACATTCGTCTAATTTTTATGAATTAAAACTAAATTTTTCTGAGTGTAAAATAAATGCTCACTTGAGTAGTGCTTTGGAGTGCACGGTAAGGCGGGTTTTTGATGGTGTTGCATTGGCTTGATTCGGTACCTTTTGATGGACCATGAAAGACATACATCAAAAGCTGAAGAAAAGAAAATCAAAATACATATCAACAACCCTAAGACAAGAGATGGGTGGACGGACGGACGGACGGATGAATGGATGGTGCACTGCAACACTGTTGCAAGTGGCGGTGGCTGTGGCTGTGTAAGATGCGACCCGATGCGATGCGGTAAAGATCTGTTATTTGCGATCATTTGTAATAATTTTCATGAGGAGAGACCCATCATCAACCATCAGCCATGGACATCACATGTTGTGCGTATGGTGTCTGTCCGTCCATTCGTATGTCTCCATGCATGTATGATATGCACTGTAGATATCATTTTGTTGGTAGTACCTATCTACTCCCCTCTCTCTATATATATATATATATAGATATATTCATATACAAGTATTGAAATAATATGCCGCTGCTGCTGGCGCTGTCTTTATTGGACGTTGTCGTTTCTTGTTTGATTTAAAAACAACAACAACGACGAAAAATCATCAGTTTGATGGAAGCATGTCGAAGTCAATTTGTTGGTTAAACCCTCAGCAATTCTCAAACGTTCATGTGCTCAAATGTGTTTGTGGGATTAACTGGAATTCACATTTCCAGCATCCGCATAATTAATCATCATGGTCGGCGTCGTAGTTTGGCTGTGCAACAACCAAACAACTGCTGCACTGCATCATCTGAAATGGGAATATCAAATTCTCAGACCCGGTGGGATACATGTCTTAATAGTGTTGACAAAAGTACGAACTAACGAACGTACATTTCAATTTGTAATGTTTGTTATGACCTTTGGCTTTATCTGCAGGGCTACTGTTTTTTTTTCGTTTTTCTCACTCTGGAATATTTATAATTTTTTTAAATATGTTAGGAAAATAATTTATAACATATTTATAGTTTTAGTTAACATTTCAAAATAAAATTTGAAATGTTTTATAATGATTTCAAATCTGAGAAACTTTTCAGAATCGTGGGATTTGGGAATTAGTATAAAACAATAGCATTACTGTCTCAATTTTAGAACAATCGCTCGGGATTTCCTGGTAACTCTAGGAGATTTTACAATTTTCCTTTCTCGGGGATATGATCATATAATACCGGCAATTTATCATCCCTTAAATTTATTATATCTTAATCAGCAAATAAATAAACTATAAATATTTTCGATTCTTTCCTTGCTTTTGGCAAAATAGCAGCCACTTAAAAAATAATCTTTAATCATTGTGCTAAATTTTTAGTTGTTAACCATTATTTTGAAAAATTAATCTACAAATGTTGTCGAGCCTCTTAAAAAATAATCTTTAATCATTGCGCTAGATTCGTTTTTAACCATTATTTTTAAAAAAAAATCTTAAGTTGTTTGATTTTCACGGCTATCAAAACAAATGGCCCTTCGATCGGATATTTTTATTGAGAGAATTAGATTTTATTAAGAGATCATATTTATTTATATTTCGTTGTTCGGGAGTCAGCTCTTGGAGATCTTGTACTTATCAAACTAGTTTAGTGAAGTTACACTTTAGCCAATGTAATATAAAATAAATTTTCTAATTTCAATATCATCATTATGAAAAATAGCTGTAGTGCAAATGAATAAAGGAAAAAGGAAATTTTCTATTAAAAAATAATCAATTTGAAATCAGTTCGATTAAAAATCAATCAATCAATTTAAAAATTATCCAATTCAATAAACAATTTGATTACAAATTAATCCATTAAATCAACAATTTACTTACCAAAATTATAACTCAATTAAACAAAAATAAATTTGTTTAAAAATTATTTTGGAATTTTTCAATTAAAAAAATAATCAATTTGATTAAGAATTACCCAATTTTGATTAAAATTTATCAGTTTGATTTAAAATTAATCAATTAATTTAAAAATTATTCAATTCAATATAAAATAATCAATTCTATTAAAAATTAATCCATTAAATCAACAATTAATTGATTAAAATTATAATTCGTTAAAAAACAATTTGATAAACAATTTTTCAATTCCATTAAAAAAATCAATTTGATTAAAAGGTAATCTATTAATTCAATTAAATGTTCATAAATTCAATTAAAAATATTGGATTATTTTTAAATGAATTTATGAAAATGAAAAAATCTGTGATTTTAATTAATTTGATTCAATTAAATATTAATTAATAATATAATTCATGTAAAATGATTATCAATTCAATTAAAAATCAATTGATTCAGAAAAAAAATATTACATTTGATAAAAATAACACTGTGCGACAATAAGAATACTTAAAATTCGATAAAGAGAAAAAAAGTACCCGAATTCCCAAAAGGAGGAAATGTGTCCAAAATTGGAGATTTTTTTATTAAAGTGGTCGCCATGTTTGTTTTTACCATTTTTATCTGGACTTTAAATCGTAAAATTATGAGAGATTTGAACTGGAATGACTAAAATTTGTATTTTTTCAATAATTTTGTTTTGGCGAAAAGTTCAATAACCCAGTTTGTATAAATAAATATACAAGTGGTGTGGCTACCAAACAAAATATTGTGCAAAAGCATGGTCAAAGTTGAAAAATGACAAAAATTTATTAAAAAATGAGTTTGCTGGAAAAATGCACACAGATTTCTTAAGTTTGCTTAAATAAGCTATATTTCGATCGAAAGCTGCAGGATTTCTTCATTTCAAAGTCGGTCGATAACCAACAGAGTTGAAGTGTAAAAAGGTACGATAAACCTTTTTTCTACCCGTAACTCAAGGTTCTGGGGGTATCTGTCAAATTTCAAATACAAATTCTTGTTCTACATTAAAAAAATAATCTATGCAATATAAAAATTAATTAATTCTATTAAGAAGTTAATTAATTTGATTATAAATTAATCCATTTAATACATTCAATTAAAAACTAAATAATTAGAATAAAGATTAATTGATTCAATTAAATATTAATCAACTCGATTAATATTTTTAGTGATATCATTAATTATCATTTAAAATTTTATCGATTTAATTAAAAATTAAAAGTAAAATTTTTCTATTTTATTCGAAATCAATTAATAATAAATTCAATTAAAAAATTAATCAATTTCATAAAAAAATAATGCATTCAATTTCAAATTAATCCATTCAAATAAAAGTAACACTGTCCAACAGCATTTTTGGAACCGAATAGCGACCTTATAATTCTGAAAGGGCATATTGAGTAGATAATTTTCGTACAATAAAATTAAAGTCCAGCTGATCTGAGTTTCTTTTTATCGCGGGTCAAAGTTTTCAATTTTTTGGTCGAAGCGGAAAAAGTGTTGTAAGTTAATATCTGAGAGAATTCTTATTGTCAGAACTACCTTGAGGAATTTTATGAGGATCATTTTTATGGAAGATCTTATCAATTATAATTGATCAATTCAATTAAAAATTAATTGATTCAATTAATCAATTCAATTATTGTTTTTGGTTGCATTATTAATTTATTTAATTACACTGAGGAACAAAATTAAACTTTATAACAATGTTCTGACAACGGATTCTGATAGAGCGGGTAAAAGAAGAATATATGTATATGGACGTTTCGAACGTTTTAGATGACGGTCAATATTTCCCCTTTTGTACATTCTGATGTTGAATCGGTATAGGAAACATTGTGATCCTTACATTTAAGATTGGATTCAGCAATACCAGTTAAAAATTTGTGAGGAACACTTTTGTGGAACATTTTAACCCTCTCGCTCTTTTGGTCCATTTTGTGCAAAAGGGTAAAAACGACCCTAAAACAGGGGTTTTACAAGGTAAAAATGTTATAAAAATAAAAATGCTATAAAAATATTTGCCATAAAATTCTACTAAGTCTCTGAATATTCAAAAAATAAAAACTCAACTTTAATGTCAGAAATAAGTGAAAACTTAAAATTCTTTTTAGGGTTAATTTCGTACTTTTTTCCGAATTGGTGCTGAATTGGAACACAAAAGTGAATTTTAGGGGGACAAAATATGCTATGTAAAATTTTACTACAAAAACAATAACAAAAAGAATGAAGTATTTTTATTTAATAAAAATAAATTCACGTATATGATTTGTAAAAATATGTGAACGTTGAATAGTGTATTTTAAGTTTGGCCGAAAATACCGAATTGTTGTGAAAATATGATTAGTTTTGATATATCTTCCAACATACTATGTTGGAACATAGAGTTAAATAATTAAACAATTTTTTTTCTGTGAATTTATAAGAGATTTCCATTCACAGTTTTTTTTTCGTAACAAACTCCCAATTTATTCTAAAATATATGATTATGAGATACACATGGGATTTAGTTACTGTTTTGTTCACTCTGCCTCACGAGGCGGGGTGGTCTTGCAGTAGATGCAATAGTGCCTTCTTATGCACAAAAGATATTTGTACTCAAATGGGTGTGTGTCCCGAATAGCTCTGAACAAAAAAAAAAACTATAAAAACCTTATCAAGGTTGTCTGGTGGTTATTTCCTCTGGCAGCTTCAATTAACATTTCACAAGCATGCGAATAATAATGACCGAAGACACACCATCAATATGAACAAGAAAAGAGGATCAAAGACGGACACATCAACACGAAGGACCCGAGGACGATCTGCTAAAGTGCAACCTGTTATTTGGAATCATTTGTCAAATTATTTCTGTCAGAATGCAATGGCTCTCTTCTTTGCTGTTGTTCTTTTCGATAAATTACAACAACGTTGAACACATACAAACACAGACACTCGGAAGGAACCGGTGCTATTTATCTTATAAAGGCTGCTGCGGCGACCGCTGCTGCTGCCGCTGCAAGTACGAAAAATTGCATTCATGCAGTTGCCACAACAACTGAAGTCTGCAACAATTACAGCAGCAGGAGTTTTTGTATCATTTGCTTTGCCTGTGCACATTTCTCGTTTTTCTACTCTTCACATATCCTGGGGGTAAAATTTTTGGCTAAAACCGAGACGGTGTGGCCAGCAAAACAAAAAGGAAAGCAGATCTCAAGCAGCTCTTGCAACAGCCACAAACGGCATGCCATGCGAATGTAGCCACTTGAGTTGAGTCGTTCGTTGTTGGCCCTGTCGCTGAACCTGTTGTTATTTCGTTTCGTTTCTGCAATTTTAGGCCATTCCATTTTATGCTTTAATATGTTTTGTTTTCCGTTTTTCATACACCTTTTTTTGCTTTGCCAGGCTTTGGAGTGTTCTCTCAGTACACCTTTTCCAAGGCATGCACACACACACATCCACATGTGCTGTTCTGTCCGTCCGTGCGCCTGGGTGAAATCAATTAATCACTATTTGTGGTCCCATCCCCCTTTTTGTCTTTTATTTTTACTGTAATACACTCTCATACCCATAAATACTAAATGTAGTACCTCTCTCTGTGAGACTCGGTGTGTCCCGGAATTACCATTTGGAGGCTACGACGACGACGACGATGTGTTACCATAGTAGCTGATATGGCCCGAAGGTCTACTTTTCGCCCCTCGGTTGGTTGTTTGGTTGATTTGCATACGGATGTATATACTGCATGTCTGTGAACTTTTCAGGTGCTGGGCTCGCTTGCAAAATGTTACAAATTTCGGTTTGCTTTTTATGGAGCAAAACCGAAAAAACAATAACAAAAACAAAACACTTTTATGGAGCAGTACTTACTTGTACGCGTCTATTACACATTTTGAAAGAAAGCTAAAATTTGAATATGAGTGCAAAAAATGGACTGTGAAGTCGTACATTTTTCTCATGGAAATGAAAGAAAGAAGTAAACATTGATTGTCTTGGATACTGTAGGCTTTTTCGGCCTTGAAAAACTAGCGTAACATCACGAACCGTTATTATCCTGAACACGAAATTATCTATTTTTTTTCAAATTTTTAGAACTTATTTTTGTCCATTGTTTTCGAAAATATTTTTGGAGAAGGAAATCATAATCATTAGTCAAAGGCTGAGAACTGTGTTTTGTATCAATCTGTTCGCCGGGTAATAATTGAAATAGAAATTTCAATTTTTACGATTATTATACCCTCCACCTTAGGATGGAGGTATATTCATTTCATTTGCAACACCTTGAAATATTCATTGGAGACTCCATAAAGTATATATATCCTAGGTCGTGGTAAAATTCTAAGACGATATAGCCTTGTCCGCCTATCTGTCTGTTGAAAGCACGCAAGCTTCCGAACGAAATGAGCTAAGTGGTTCAAATTTTCCAAAATTATGTCTAATGGCTGTAGAACGGTTGGGATTAAAAGTGGGTGAAATCGGCCCAAAAGGAACAATTTTTCCCTAACGAGGACTGGAAATATCCCTAATATTCAGATTATTTATGTTTTTGTTATCTTGTAGTTTAAAAGCCTCAAAATGTAAATAAAAGTTTAAGCGGGCGAAATGGGTCAAAAAGGGATAATGGTACCACTTTTACGACAACACCTAGTATCATGAAATTAGGTGTGTACATTCTTATAATTGCGTAGGCATGTAAAATAGAGGGATTTTTCGAAATTCGTACAGTTGAAAAAGAGGGGTGAAAATAGTACCAACCAAAACGCTGAAGTTGAAATCGAGAAATTCAATGTATACAGTCATCTGATTGTATGGACGCGGAAAGGAATTTTTCGAAATTTCTTCTTCTAGGAGAAAATGAGGCGTATGGGGATATAAATTACATAGTTTTTATTATCTTGAAAAATAAGTTATAAAAATTAATCGACCACGAAAAAATCGATTTTCAATGGTTGGTTGAAAAGTCCTAATATTTAGGTCACATTTTTGCTGCCGCATGTTCAATTTTTGATTACTCTTGAAGATTCTTTCTTTTTAATGTCATTCACAATATATAAATCGGTAAAAATAAATTTGTTGATTTTCCCGTTCCTTTCAGAATGTCCCTTAGCTTCACAAGGAATTTGATTTAGTACACATTTTCCGTTCAACAGATTGTAGTCAAGAAGATAAGGATTATTTTGAGTAAATCATTTAAATATATTTCAGAAATAAGGCCGAAGTTGATTACATTTCTTATTTTTATATTTTTAGTAAAATAACAATTTATTATTTTTATTTTTATGTTTTGTTGACATATCCACAAATCCTTATCTTTCTGTTCTAAAACTTTTTGAATGTGAAAATTAATCAAATTTAATTTTTTGGTTTTCTTGACTATTTTCAAAAATTAAGTTAATTTTTGTTTATTTAAAATTTAAATTTTTCCCATGCGAAAATTGAAAAAAATAATTTTCGATTTTCTTGACATATTTTCAAAATTAGCATTGTGTTGTTTTATTTATTTTTTTGGTTTAAGATGAAAGAACAAAATAGTTTTTGTTTTAATATATTTTGTGTTTTCTTTTTTTTGTTTTTAATGAATACAAATAACTTTAGAGCGGAAGGTCTATGTTGCAATTAATTTTGTAAGGTAGGATTTTGAAGGTGGTCTTAGTTAAAAAGGACTTTAGTAAAACGCCACTTTAAAAAATCCTCGGTAATTGACTCGGTATCCAAGTTTTCACTAAAACAAAAGTTTTGTAAAACTACAAGTTTGGGTCATTCCGGTTCACATCTCTCAATATTATATGCATTTGAAGTCCGAAAAATCATAAAATTCCTAAAAAGAGAGAGAAATGATGAAAGAATTACTAGATTGGCAGATTTCCCAAAAAGGGGAAAATATTTTAACTAGAGTTTTGCAGATTTTTTATGATTATCCAAAAAATAGCAGAATTCCCAAAGTGGGGAAAATGTGTTCCAAAATTTATGATTTTTTAATAGAATGGTCGATATGCCTTTTTGTTTTGATGAATTTTAAGAATCTTACAGATTTAGCACGATTTTCCAAAAAAATAACCGAATTCCCAAAGTGGGGATAATATGTTTCAAAATGTGGGATTGTTTACTAAAATGGTCGTCATGCTATTTAACTTGTTTTGATGAACTTTGCAGATTTATCATAATTTCCCAAAAATAGCCGAATTCCCAAAGTGGAGAAAATGTGTTCCAAAATTTGAAATTTTTGCTTTTATTTCCCGTTTTTATTTGTTTTCAGGAATTTGAGGTATTTTTGTTGGACCTCAAAATCGGAAAATTTTGAGAGATGTGAAGTAGAATGACAAAAATTTGTATGAAAAGAATGAAAATTGAACTAGAATGGCAAAAATTTGTATTTTTGTTCAAAAAAGTTTGGGGCAACTATATGACGCCACAACCGAATACCAGATGTTCCACCAAAGGCATGAGAATTAGAACATACAATCAAATTGTGTTTGACACAACAGCGAAATCAGTTCATCCCGATGCTTCAGTATTCAATGAAATGCTGCATTCGGTTTATTTTATCATTTTGAATTACTTCGCTGCATTAATGACTACAATAAATAAACAGCATCGTTAATGAAATATTTCATTGCAGTAAAGTATCATTTAATACAAAGAATCTTTCCTTTGCCTCAACGTAAACACGTTAATGAGACTTATGCGTCAATGATGTGTTGAAGCATTTTTCCTACAGGTTATTTCGTTAGGACTCTGCTAAAGCAAATCTGTACAAATGTCTATATAAATACAAATTTTCATAATTGCCAATAAATTATTTACCATCGACAGAGATGTAATAGATTTCACATAAATTTAAGCTCTGGCCAACTTTAACTCCTTGACTTGCTCTTTTATTCAATTTAAATGCTGATCTGAAATGTTTCACACGTACCACCGTTCCGTTGCAATCAATTTGCCACCCGACTATGTGTAAGCAACAGGATATAAACAAATTTGATATGACCACCTTTCTAGCGGGGATAGCACAACATCCGGCATTGCCATACAAACCACCGCCAGCAGCAGCAATTTGCCAAAACAGCCATTAATATGCAGGATATGAACATGGGACCAATTTACCATGCAACAAGCTAATATTGCCTCTCATCCTCCCCAGCGTCCATGGAAATCCCGAATAAAGCTAAATATAAAACATATTTCATAAATGATTTTTTGCTTGGTTTCGGTTTTTCCTTTGAGTGAAGGTATTTTAAGGTTCCCACAGTACAATACACCGAACAAAGCGAACCCCAAATCCCCCCAACTCCAACTCCACAGCACTCCCCACTTAACACAGAGAGTTTAGCAAAGATTTTCACAGCAGAGGAGCAGGAAAAAAGCGTATAAATAAACAAATCTTTTGTGGCCATAGATTCATTTGACACTATTAACAAATTAAACTGTTAAAATGCCACCAAACAGCACAACACAGCATATGTATGTATGAGTATGTGTGGATGTTGTTGGTAGGTCTGTCCACACAAATGTTAGTGTGTCGGGCGGTGTCAGTGTTGGTGTTTCGGTGTCGTGGAGTGTTATGTGTGTTAAACGGTTACAACTTCATATATCAACACACAGCCGACGACGACTACGACGACCCAGCATCATTTGTAATCTGTCCTCAGTGTGTAATGGCATCGTTTTAGGTACAGCATTGGGTCATTGTATTATTATCGATACAATTTATATTCTGTGTGATGGTTGTAGTGTCCAAAAGATAAAAATATTAGAAGAAGTAGCTTAAGACATTTTTATGCCGGTGCTTGTATGAGTCTTGTCCTTCTAAAAACAGAAAAATTTGACATTGTGACCTTTTAGCAACAAACCATAGATATATCTATGAATATCGTAAAATTCTAAGACGATCTAGCCATATCCGTCTGACCGTCCGTCCGTCTATTGGAAATACGCTATTGGGAAAAGAGGGATAAAAATGATACCAACCAAACGGCTAAAGGTGAACTCAGCCATTAGGTTATACATTTTCAGACTGATAAATGATTTTTTTCGAAATTCATACTTTTAGGCGGGGCGGGGTAATATGGGGATAAAAATAGTACCAACCAAAATGTTGCAGTTAGAATAATGAAAATCGCCGTATAAGTCCATCTGACTCAAAAAAGAGATCTATCGATATTCGTCCATTTGGGGTGACAACGGACAAAAAGGGATAAAAATTGGTACAAACCAAATTTTCTCCAAATTTGTACCTGTCCATCCAAAGGGATAATTTTTACATATTTTTAATAAAAAGGCCCGCAAGCCAGTGTGTATGGGATATGACATTCTGTGAAAAAATATTCTATATTCGTACTTTTAGGCTAGTAGTTAGATTAGCTTGTGTTGGCAGTCAGAAATCATGCATCTGATTCACTTCGACCGCTATAGGTCGGTCCACTGTGATACTACGGCCTTTCACACACCTCATGGGAACCAACCTGTGCGACTCACGAAACAGTTTATTTGCCCAACGCACACTGCTCCACTTCATGGATAAATATCAAAAATTGCTTCGAATTTAATTTTGTTGATATGGTTTTTAAGGTTAAAGTTATAGATTATTTTTGAGCTTCATAGAGTGGGTGATTTGTATGTAAAAGAAATTGATTTTGTAGTAGTTGAAGGAAAATATTATTTAAAAATACATTTTTAGACAGAATTGAATATTCTTATACATTGGAACTCTTATACAGGTGGAAGTGACACAAATTTAGATTTTTTATAAATTTTAAAAATATTATTTTTAATTAATTTTTATATATATTTAAGTTTATAATATTAATATTTAAAAAATTACCAATTTTTGATGTTCAAGAAAATAACATCATAAAATTCGTTGTAAGTTGTCGTCGTAATAATTTAGATGGAACTTAAAATCTATTGGAAAAAAGATAAATCTCCTCCCTTTTCCGTTTATTTTTAATTTTAATTTAAACTAGTAAATCAAAAAAAAATTTTTTTTTTTTCAAATCCATGCTTTATGCAAGCAGAATTCTATTGGGCCTAGAAATTCTTTTTTAGTTATCTTTTGTAGAAGGAAAAATTACTGCAAAATTTCAGTTTTTTATCTGCCATAGAACGGCATATATTCGAAAATGGGTTTTAACTTCGTATGGGAGGTGCCACGCCCACATTTCCATTACCGCCCATTTTTGTCACAACTACGCACATTAATGCTAGATGCACTTACATAAAATTACAGTAGGTGTAATTTTGGTTTTAACTTCATATGGGAGGTGCCACGCCCACTTTTGCATTACCGCCCATTTTAGGCGCAACTACGCACATTGATGCTAGATGCACTTACACAAAATTTGAGCACTATACGTGTCATAGAACTGACACTATTCGATAATATGTTTTAACTTCGTATGGGAGGTGGTACGCCCACTATTCCAATACCGCCCATTTTTGGCAGAACTACGCACATTGATGGTAGATGCACTTACACAAAATTTCAGCACTCTAGGTGTCATAGAACTGACAATATTCAATAATAGGTTTTAACTTCGTATGGGAGGTGCCACGCCCACTTTTCCAATACCGCCCATTTTTGGCACAACTATGCACATTGATGCTAGATGCACTTACACAAAAATACAGCACTCTAGGTGTCATAGAACTGACAATATTCAATAATAGGTTTTAACTTCGTATGGGAGGTGCCACGCCCCTTTGTCCAATTGGTCAAATTTTTCCATTTCCTTGTATTGTCATCGAAAATGATTAAGTGTGCAAAATTTGAGCAAAATTGGTTGAGAAAAAAGCTTTCAAAAATTGATTTCAAATTTTGTGGCACACAACATATATAGAAAGTAACCTTATATAAAGCATGGAAAAAACAAACAAATTACGTTACATTAAAATTACTCGTTAGTCAAATATGAATTATACTAAATTATATCTTGCAATGATTCGCCCTGTCCTTTCGAGGTGTTAGTGGAGTTATTGTTTATTTTGATAACAATTTTCTTTCCTACTCCGTTATGGTCACAATTCCATGGCCCACATACTGTAATCACACACACACACACATTCCATTCATTCATACATCCCGACAACACCCATACGCACTGACATCCATCCCATCCATTCGATTTAGACCCGCTCAGCAGGCGGTATTTTGTCGATGTTGATGTTGTTGGTGATGGTGATGCCTGGGTATATTCGACAAATGGATGGATGGTTGTACATATTGTGTTACCATAAATCGAGCTGTTGCAAGTAGTAGTGGGCTGTGTACGAGCATGGATTTGCTGTGCCTCGCAGCTAAACGTATTGACCCTTCACGAATACATTTGTCATGGATGTAATTTGTATCATCATTACAAGAGTGGATTTAGCACATTTTTAAGGTGGCGCGCTGCACGGCTCGGGCCCTCCGTTAGGCTAACTTAAAGGCATTTAAGTAGTATACATACTTTAAGTTAGTTTGGAATATTTAAAGGATTTAGGGCTATTAAAAGGGATAATTTGCACGGCGGGATAATTGGATATTTAAACACATACATCGAATGGAAACCAGGACAAGGATTTTTCGAATTTTTGTTCCACTTGTTAAAGGCGCAAAAATTATTTACATTGTCCAAAGTGTTATCTTTCATTTGGTAGCAGAATCGTGTTTCTAGGACTATTAGAAAAATTATAAAAAAATATTCAATAACCGTATCATACAAAAATTTTGTCGATGGATTTCTCTGATGTATTTTTTTAATATTCCAATCTTCGGCGATGGTACCTTATATATTTTTACTCTTATTTTGGAAATATAAGTCCGATAACACCCGGTTATATTTTGAATTAAATACAAATATTGCGAATTTAAGTTTCACATAGAAACAGTTGTTTAGAAGATGCAAAAATCAAAAAATATGATTTTGTACAAAATCTTTTCCGTCTACAAAGAATATTACAAAATAAAACAATATACTTTTCCGACTATTTTTCTATTTTTATGATTTTTTTGTGACAGCAAAAAATATTAAAAAAAAAAATATTTTTTTTCCCAAAATTTTGTAGGCTGTTCCTAAGCTACTATTTCAATGTGAACGTGTAATTCGCAACATTTGTGGGTATCATAATTACCTTCAATTTTTTCACGGTCATATAAAGGGTGGTTTAAAACACAAATTATTTAGGAAATTATTGTTATTTCTTTTTATTATGATAATATTGGTAGGGTTCAATTTTCGATGACGTTGAGGCATAATTGAGGTCATCATTCTTTCATATCTCATTCTTTAACTCTTGAATTGTTGCTGGCTTATCGACGTACACACTTTCTTTCAAATAACCCCAAAGTTCTTTCTTTTTGACCGGCCTCATTTTTGAAAAAATACGGCCAGATGATGCGGC
Source organism: Polietes domitor (assembly GCA_947397865.1). NCBI lineage: Eukaryota > Metazoa > Arthropoda > Insecta > Diptera > Muscidae > Polietes > Polietes domitor. Next base: position 191,777,084 of record OX377618.1, on the reverse strand, counting down.
CAGCCCATAAACTGCACCAAACAGTCGCTCTTTGTTGGTGCATTGGTTTTTCGACAATTACTCTTGGATTATCATTCGCTCAAATGCGGCAATTCAGCTTATTGACGAACCGACTGAGGTGAAAATGTGCCTCATCACTGAAGATGATATGCACGATACGCATTTCGATTTGAACGCACATTTTCATAATAAGATTGAATAACTTTAACGTGTTCGAATTGAGATAGTCTGAAATTGGGAAATGCCAAATGCAATGCAGAAAAACAACTTGGTCTCATTCAACATCGGCCCTTACAATAATAACCACCCTTTATATTATGGCTGTTTTTCTTTAAGACTGGATAACTAAGCTGCGATAACAAAAATCAAATTTATGGTTATCCGAAAAGATCAAGATAAAATATTTTTTTTTGAAAATTTTATTTGATACAAATATTTATATTGTAATTGGCGACAATGTGAAAAAATAATTTTTTATTTTGAGCAAAAAATTACATTTTTATTAAAGTTTTTGTTATCGCAGCTTGTTATTCCGGCTTAAAGAAAAACGGCCTCTATATTTTCCCCTGTAATGTAATTTCTTTATTAATTCCAAAACTCACTTATGTCGTTTTATATTTATCCCACAATTTCTAAATTTATTTGCTAATAAGTATGAGTTCAAAAACCATCCAGCAACTAAGTCATATTGTTTGGCCTTATCTGCGAATAATAATTTAATTACCCCAACCAGAAATACACAACACAACACATAAATATTCGTATCCACGAGGATGTAGCAATTGCGATGACACCGTAAATAATAAAACTCACATGAAACCAACAACAACAACAATTATTAAGTATGTGTTTATTGCACGTACAATATGCGTATAATTGCACTCCAACCCCAATCGCAGCACCAGCACCAACAACCTCCAGCCTATTGTTTCAATTGAAAATTATAAACACTCTCATAAAATGTTTTGGCAAATTTCGAAAAAGTTTAGATCATAATAAAATTGTTGAGTTTACCGTGTAAATTAACTGAAATGAAATGTAACGTAACGCTCGGCACAACTCCAATGAAAGTGGATTTCGTTTGGTGTTTATGAAAGTGAAATATGATCATTAAAATAAGGAAGTGAGTGTTAGGAGGGGAGGATTTACATCTTTACATATAAAGAATTACGTAGTTAATAAAGTTGTTGTATTTTTGAAATCATAATGCTGCTATTGATTCCATTTCAAGTTGAAATTGTAGAGATTTAAAAAATATATATTTTAAATTCTGTTTTAAGCTAGGTTGAATACTAGAATTCAGATTTTATTTCCAGAAATACAATTTACATAAATACTTAAGACTATTAACAATGATATTTTCCTTAGCATAATATTTATTTTAACATATATGTATATATATATATATATAGACTAACTAATTTAAAAAATTTGAAAAATTAATACTAGTATGACACTTGCGACACGCAATCGCCTAATATCTTAAATAAGTCAAATTAAAATTTTATACCTCAAAAAACGTTTTCAACTTCACATATTGTTTTTTTTGTTAATTAAAACAAAATAAGGGCAGGAGTCGAAAGTTGACAAGTAAGACCCAACGTGTAGAATACTCTCAGTGCCTAAATTTGATGCATTGTGTTAACATTCTTATTTCAAAGAAACGATTTGTATTTTCCCATTTTCAATTGCTGCAGGAAATAAAAGTTTACGTTTGAAACTATGTAAAGATGGTGGTTAGAGTTGCCCCTCTTATTGCAAAGAGATATTTTATGTTTTATTTTCTAATATTTGAAATCTTGTTTAATTGGCCATTAAGTGTGTCCGTTTCTAATTGATGTCGTAGTAATGAAAAAAAAACAATGTATGTTAAAAGAAAATCTATAGGTAAACGTAGGGGTTTTTTTCTCAATCAGTCCTCTTTTCTACAGACGTGCAGAAGAATAGGTAGAAAGATAGACGTGGATAGATCCATTGAATATTTCGAGGTACTGCTAAAGGAATGCCAAACTTAGTATATCTTCAACTGTGGTATCAAAATTGACCTCTTCTGGCCTAAGTGAAGCGTATAATCCAACCTGTACACCCATCTTAATGTGGATATTATAAAAAGGACAAGTACTATAGAGTAGACGCGTAACATGTATGATGTAGACGCACATAAACATCTTTAACACATTCAATATGTATAATTCTAAAAATATCGATTTCGTTAAAATTCATGTGTCTTTATAAAAATTGAACAAAAAATCCGTTAGGCGTCTTCTAGTAGAGTACCGTGAAGTTTTTATACTGAAAAATCACAATCGATTCAGACACATACGCTCAACTTTGATGTAGTTGTTCGTGAAATTGAATCCGATTTATTGGAAAATCATAAATTTACAGAAAATGATAATAGAACAATAACATCTGGAAAACTATTAATTCTTTCATTAAATATGATTATTTTTTTAAAAGGGAAGACAAAGTGACCCTCCCTTACTTTATAGCCAATCTTAATTTGACAGTTTCATATGATTTGAAACGAACTAGTAAATCAAAAAAATTTTTTTTTTCAAATCCATGCTTTATGCAAGCAGAATTCTATTGGGCCTAGAAATTCTTTTTTAGTTATCTTTTGTAGAAGGAAAAATTACTGCAAAATTTCAGTTTTTTATCTGCCATAGAACGGCATATATTCGAAAATGGGTTTTAACTTCGTATGGGAGGTGCCACGCCCACATTTCCATTACCGCCCATTTTTGTCACAACTACGCACATTAATGCTAGATGCACTTACACAAAATTACAGTAGGTGTAATTTTGGTTTTAACTTCATATGGGAGGTGCCACGCCCACTTTTGCATTACCGCCCATTTTAGGCGCAACTACGCACATTGATGCTAGATGCACTTACACAAAATTTGAGCACTATACGTGTCATAGAACTGACACTATTCGATAATATGTTTTAACTTCGTATGGGAGGTGGTACGCCCACTATTCCAATACCGCCCATTTTTGGCAGAACTACGCACATTGATGGTAGATGCACTTACACAAAATTTCAGCACTCTAGGTGTCATAGAACTGACAATATTCAATAATAGGTTTTAACTTCGTATGGGAGGTGCCACGCCCACTTTTCCAATACCGCCCATTTTTGGCACAACTATGCGAATTGATGCTAGATGCACTTACACAAAATTTCAGCACTCTAGGTGTCATAGAACTGACAATATTCAATAATAGGTTTTAACTTCGTATGGGAGGTTCTACGCCCACTTTTCCAATACCGCCAATTTTTGGCACAACTATGCACATTGATGCTAGATGCACTTACACAAAATTAAAGCACTCTAGGTGTCATAGAACTGACAATATTCGATAATAGGTTTTAACTTCGTATGGGAGGTGCCACGCCCACTTTTCCAATACCGCCCCTTTTTGGCACAACTATGCACATTGATGGTATATGCACTTACACAAAATTTCAGCACTCTAGGTGTCATAGAACTGACAATATTCAATAATAGGTTTTAACTTCGTATGGGAGATGCCACGCCCACTTTTCCAATACCGCCCCTTTTTGGCACAACTATGCACATTGATGGTATATGCACTTACACAAAATTTCAGCACTCTAGGTGTCATAGAACTGACAATATTCAATAATAGGTTTTAACTTCGTATGGGAGATGCCACGCCCACTTTTCCAATACCGCCCATTTTTGGCACAACTATGCGAATTGATGCTAGATGCACTTACACAAAATTTCAGCATTCTAGGTGTCATAGAACTGACAATATTCAATAATAGGTTTTAACTTCGTATGGGAGATGCCACGCCCACTTTTCCAATACCGCCCATTTTTGGCACAACTATGCGAATTGATGCTAGATGCACTTACACAAAATTTCAGCACTCTAGGTGTCATAGAACTGACAATATTCAATAATAGGTTTTAACTTCGTATGGGAGGTTCCACGCCCACTTTTCCAATACCGCCCATTTTTGGCACAACTATGCACATTGATGCTAGATGCACTTACACAAAATTACAGCACTCTAGGTGTCATAGAACTGACAATATTCGATAATAGGTTTTAACTTCGTATGGGAGGTGCCACGCCCACTTTTCCAATACCGCCCATTTTTGGCACAACTATGCACATTGATGCTAGATGCACTTACACAAATTTACAGCACTCTAGGTGTCATAGAACTGACAATATTCGATAATAGGTTTTAACTTCGTATGGGAGGTGCCACGCCCACTTTTCCAATACCGCCCCTTTTTGGCACAACTATGCGAATTGATGCTAGATGCACTTACACAAAATTTCAGCACTCTAGGTGTCATAGAACTGACAATATTCAATAATAGGTTTTAACTTCGTATGGGAGGTGCCACGCCCACTTTTCCAATACCGCCCCTTTTTGGCACAACTATGCACATTGATGGTATATGTACTTACACAAAATTTCAGCACTCTAGGTGTCATAGAACTGACAATATTCAATAATAGGTTTTAACTTCGTATGGGAGATGCCACGCCCACTTTTCCAATACCGCCCATTTTTGGCACAACTATGCGAATTGATGCTAGATGCACTTACACAAAATTTCAGCATTCTAGGTGTCATAGAACTGACAATATTCAATAATAGGTTTTAACTTCGTATGGGAGGTGCCACGCCCCTTTGTCCAATTGGTCAAATTTTTCCATTTCCTTGTATTGTCATCGAAAATGATTAAGTGTGCAAAATTTGAGCAAAATTGGTTGAGAAAAAAGCTTTCAAAAATTGATTTCAAATTTTGTGGCACACAAACATATATAGAAAGTAACCTTATATAAAGCATGGAAAAAACCTGTAACAAAATAAATGTATCATATATTACACCGTCCGACAGTCCAGATTACTCTTGAACCGTATAATACACGTCTGAAACGTCTGAGTTAATTGGTAGTTTACAAAGTTAAAAAGGGAAACATTTCTCACTATTTGAATATTTCTTCGTACCCTACTATACCGCTTTACAGACGGATGTACGTCAAGAATATATATATATATACTTTATAGGATCTTAGGAAGATATTTATACCCTCATCCTGTGGTGGAGTGTATAAAAATGATATCAAGAGTAGGAAAATATATAAGACTCTCCGACTGTATCTCTTCAGAAGTGGCTGAATTATTTTGAAACAAAAAATATCCTACTGTGATCAGAACTATTTCTCCTATTGCAAGTTAACAATCTTGTTTTATTCTTCATGCGGACAAAGGATCATCTTAAGCCGTTGATGAGGTTATATAAATCACCTTTTGGCCGAGTATCCCATATGTTCGTGAGACTGGCATACTCTGCCGAGCCTGGATTGAACTCTGCCCTTCTTTTGACAAGTCCTTCCTTCAACTCCCTTAAATATTATCCTTAGCGGGATGGGCAGGGGACGTTCGAGTCTTCCCACAATTTTCAAAAAACACTAAATTAATATTTCATTTTCGATTAATAAAACTAAAAGATGACAGTAAATAATTTGCTTTTCACGTTTCTATCTTCCATTTATTGAATCGTTGTTATGCCTTAACCGAGTAAATGTGTGGATGAAGGGCGCCATCTGCCCTATCCACCCACTTAGCATATGTTGCTCTTTTGCCAGGCTTTAAAAGCCAACCAACAGATTACCAAAAAAAAAAGAAATCCAAAAACGAAGAAGAAAACAGATATGCCAAACAATTGGTCGTCGTCATCATCCCTTCAATGCCACAACCACTTTATGATGATGTCCAAACGGGGAGTTCTTTAAACAAGGACGGTGGCGGCAACAGCTTCAAACTTACCCCCTGCAGATTATGATTATGTTGGCCACAAACCATTTATCATAATATTTATGTTGATGTGTTGTACTTTTTCTCAATGAGCAGAGCTAAGACTGAGTGAATGACTGAATGAATGAATGAACGACCGAACAAATGAATGAATGGATGGATATGGTTTGGGTTTCGGGGTTTCGGTTACAATTTCTGTGTGTTTTTGTTGGTTTTTTCCTTCGCCACGCTTTTGGTCGGTCGAAAGAACGATTTTTACTACTTTGGTTCAGTTTGGTTTGGTTTCTGTGGCGTTTGTGGGTTCACATGCGCTCCTTTCCTTGTGATTTTATGCGGTGTGGATGGCTTTTTTGCTTTCTTCTTCTTCTTGTTGTTGGTTTTTATTATTAATTTTTATTTATGATGAGTCATTTGCACGTTTACAACAATTTTAACCTTTACACATGAATTCATTCAGCATAAAGCCCGAATCGAGCGCAATACAACAGCAAGAGCAACATCAAAACGAAACGAAATCGCATAAAGTTTCAACTAACAGCCATTTCAATGACATGAACATTTATTTTATTTATTTATTTTTTCGTTGTGTTACCGTTGCTGTTGTTTTTTTTTTGGTCTATTATGCAAATGTTTTGGTTTTAAGGTGGTTTTTCATTGGAGTAGTTTGGAGGACATTACCCTGATTTTGTGGTGGGAAATTCTTCCACGTTGGCGTAGATTTGAATAATATGCGGCCTCACTACAGTTGAATTGATATGAAGCAACCGGAATACCTTTGATTCGCGATCCTTAAATATTAAAATATGTTAATAAACTACTGAAAAAATTATCATTCCGAAGATTTTTCGCTGAAATTTTGGTTGATTTTGCAAAAAAAAAGAAAAAATCGAAAAAAATAGAAGCCATCATTTCACCACTACCAAACTCACACAGTCACTAAAAATATATCCAAGGACACTACTTAAAGTTAAAAAATAATTAATGTAATGTAATTTCGAAAATCAAATAAAACAAATAAAATTGTAAAAACTTTAAAATATATAAGGCGGCTGTACTATTACCTTTCAATATTTTAAAAGTTATTGAAATTGCCCTAAAAACAAGGTATAGTACTTTAAAATCGGCCAAGTATTACATGAGTTACATGCGATTGAATGAACACACCATTTTGAAAAAATTGTATTATTTTTCACAGTTGATCTTCACCCGCGAAAAAAAAATCTATATTTTTTCCAAAAACGCGTATAGAACATTTTTATGAGAAGAATACATACAAACTTTCAAAACAATCGCAGCTATCGAGGTCAAAAATCGTACCGCTTGTCGTGGAATGACTCATATAAAAATAAATTTTATACATTTCTTTGTAAAAAGTTCTACAATTCCTAAAGCTATAAAAAATCTCAAAAATATATATGATTTTTTTTAGAAGAATTAATATAATGAAGGTATCATTATACCTCCATACTAAGTTTTTCATTCCGTTAGTAACACCTTGTAATATCAACCTGAGACCCTATAAAGTGTATATATTTTTGATCGCCATAAAATTCTAGGACGATCTAGCCATGTCCGTACGTCTGTCCGTCCGTCTGTTGAAATCATGCAAGCATCAAAACTAAATTAGAATACGTCTAATAGTTGCAGTTGGGTTAGGATTGAAACTGGACGAAATCGGTACAGAAAGAAAATATTTTCCTTAACAACGACAGAAAATAACCGAATATTTCAGGTATTTAAGCAATTTTTGTGAATATGTATGAATATATATATATAATATATATATATATATATATATATATATATATATAAAGGGTGATTTTTTAAGAGCTTGATAACTTTTTTTTAAAAAAAACGCATAAAATTTGCAAAATCTCATCGGTTCTTTATTTGAAACGTTAGATTGGTCCATGACATTTACTTTTTGAAGATAATTTCATTTAAATGTTGACCGCGGCTGCGTCTTAGGTGGTCCATTCGGAAAGTCCAATTTTGGGCAACTTTTTCGAGCATTTCGGCCGGAATAGCCCGAATTTCTTCGGAAATGTTGTCTTCCAAAGCTGGAATAGTTGCTGGCTTATTTCTGTAGACTTTAGACTTGACGTAGCCCCACAAAAAATAGTCTAAAGGCGTCAAATCGCATGATCTTGGTGGCCAACTTACCGGTCCATTTCTTGAGATGAATTGTTCTCCGAAGTTTTCCCTCAAAATGGCCATAGAATCGCGAGCTGTGTGGCATGTAGCGCCATCTTGTTGAAACCACATGTCAACCAAGTTCAGTTCTTCCATTTTTGGCAACAAAAAGTTTGTTAGCATCGAACGATAGCGATCGCCATTCACCGTAACGTTGCGTCCAACAGCATCTTTGAAAAAATACGGTCCAATGATTCCACCAGCGTACAAACCACACCAAACAGTGCATTTTTCGGGATGCATGGGCAGTTCTTGAACGGCTTCTGGTTGCTCTTCACTCCAAATGCGGCAATTTTGTTTATTTACGTAGCCATTCAACCAGAAATGAGCCTCATCGCTGAACAAAATTTGTCGATAAAAAATTTCGAACCGAACACTGATTTTGGTAATAAAATTCAATGATTTGCAAGCGTTGCTCGTTAGTAAGTCTATTCATGATGAAATGTCAAAGCATACTGAGCATCTTTCTCTTTGACACCATGTCTGAAATCCCACGTGATCTGTCAAATACTAATGCATGAAAATCCTAACCTCAAAAAAATCACTCTTTATATATGTATGTATATATATATGAATATACTTGATAGACGTGCACGATAAAGTGATTCCTATTTGTAGGAGGTGAAATGGGGCAAAGAGGGATAAAAATGGTACCTTTCAAACGACAACAGCTGGAAACACGAAATTCGATCTGCACATTCCTTTAATTGAGTAGACACGTAAAATAAAATGTTTATTATTCTAAATTCGTACCTTTAAGGGTGTAAATTGGGAATAAAGGGATTAAAAGGGTACCAACCAAAAGGCTTTAGATAGACTAATGAAATTCGTTGAATAAATTGCTCTGACTGCGTAGACATTCAAACTAAAAAGTTTTTAGAAAATTAGTACTTTTAGGGGGTGAAATGGGAACATAGGGATAAAAATGGTACCACTACAGTTGAAGTAATGATTTCTGCTGTGTATTTACATGATATTTGTTTTATAGCGTGAACGGGCACCGTAAAGTGATACATACTTTTAGGGGCAGACATGGGGGAAAAGGGATAAAAATGGTACCAGTTAATACCAGCAATAGGTAGAAAATTGAATTTATTGTGACATCCCTCTAATCGCATGTAAACGTAAAACAAAAGGGATTTTCTCAATTAGCGCTTTTAAAATGGGATTAAAATTGGTACCGACCAAATGGCTGCAGCTAGAACAATGGAATTCGGTATGTACATTTCTGTGAATGTATAGAAAGCAAAGATATGTTCGAAATTTGTACTTTCATTGGGAAACTGGGGAAAGGGGATTAAATTGGTACCAATCAAACCGCTTTTAAAATGAGATTAAAATTGGTACCGACCAAATGGCTGCAGCTAGAACAATGGAATTCGGTATGTACATTTCTATGAATGTATAGAAAGCAAAGAAATGTTCGAAATTTGTACTTTCATTGGGAAACTGGGGAAATGGGATTAAATTGGTACCAATCAAACCGAAAGAATTTTCCTTCATAATATTTATGAAGCGATTTCATAAAAGGTTTTTCATAAATTTAAATATCATGAAAAATTTATGAACTTTTGTGATACAAGTTCATCGAATTAAGAACTACATACATTGTTTCATACATTTTATGAAGTGTTTCTTTGGAGACTTTTTAATGAAAAATTTCACTAAGGTTAAGGTAAAATCTTAAATATTATGAAGATAACTCTTTCAGTGTAGAATAATGAGTGGTTGCGTAGCCTCGAAATATAATGCGATCTTTCGATACTAGTACTTTTAGGGTCAGAATGGACGAAAAGGGATTAAATGGTGGCGACCAAATTGCTGCATTTAGAATCATAAAATTTGGCTTGTACATTCATCTGACTGTGTGTAGACGCGTAAATAAAGGTATTTTGGAAATTTGTTCTTTTAGGGAAAATGGAGCAAAAGGGGATAAAAATGGTACAAATCAAGAGGTTGTATGAAATTCTATATATATATTTCTCTGACTTCGAAGACGCGCAAAATAAAAGGTTTTCTTCAAATTCGTACTTTTAGGAACAAAACAGGTTCCAAGCTAATGACTGTAGCTAGAATCGTTATATTAGGTGTGGACATTCTATTGTGAACCCGAAAATTCGTTATTTTTGGATAAAAATTGAACAAAATTTGATATTTATTCTCCTTTGACGATGTGGAAGATTGCAATTGAATATTAGTGGAATCGATCTAACTTCTTCCCTAACAACGAATGAAATTACCCGCATCAATATCTATTAAACAGTGCTGCAAAAAAAAAGATAACGTTGAAAACTCTGGGAAGTGATATTATTTTTCTTGTAGGTATTGTCGAGTAGAACAGGGATCTGTATTTCAAATTTGCCAGACACCCCCAAAATCTGGAGTTATGGGCAAAAACCCGTTTTTTCGTACCTTTGCACACTTATAAGCCTATAACTTAGTTGGTTATCTACCGAATTTCACTTTCACATCATATTTGAAAAGAAGAAAGCTGGAGCTTATTAAGAAAACTTAAGAAATCCGTCTGCTTTTGTCCAACAAAAACATTTTTTTAAACAATCTTTAGTAATTTTCCAACTTTGACAAAATGTTTGCCCATTATTTTGTTTGGTAGCATACCACTTCTATAATTATTTAAATAATATAATAAAATAATAATAGAATTATTGATGTTTTCGCTAATTGTTGCAAAGTACAAGTTTTGGTCATTCTAGTTCAAATTTCTCATAATTTTACGAATTGAAGTCCAATAAAAATACTTAAAATTCATAAAAGCAGATACAAGTGGTACAAAAGGCATGTGGACCATTTTAACCCATTCGTTCCCACTGTAATCGCTTGGGTACAGAAAAACGGCCAAAACAACAGAACCACAATTTTCTTTGGGCGTTAATGGGTTATTAAACAATCCCACTTTTGGAACACATTTTCCCCACATTGGGAATTTGGGTATTTTTTTTAGAAAACTATTTAAAATGTGATAATTTGTCACCGTTTTTATCTCTTTGTCGAATTTTGATTATTTTTATTGGACTTCAAAATTAGTTAATTAATATTAATTCAAAATTATAACAATGAAACGGCACAATTTATTCAACAAATGTCGCTATTAGCAAAATGTATCAGAATAGTTCTAATATTTTACTGCCCTTATACCTGAAGTCGACAGCCTTTATCCTGCAGGTAATACTACAATCATCTTTGATCTTACTGTGAGATAATTTCACATATTTTATTGGACCTGAACAAGATCAAATACATATGAGAGTAGAGATCGTATTTTCCAAATCTGCCTACTCTGTTTTCCATTCGGTGATAGTTTCTCCTGGTCTTTTAATTTCCAAAGGATATAGATGTTTTAATAATTTATTTTCGTACTTTTGCCAGTAAAACTGCACCACGTGGACATTTGAGGGTTAAAGATGTTCTTTCAATACAAATTCTAAAGAATCGTTTAATCAAATTCTTGCTTGTTTTGTTTCCAGACTCCAAAAAAAAATTGGGTTACAGTCCTACATCTTTTCTCTTTCAATTCAAAGTAATCGTTTATACCTATTTGGTTAACCACGACATACTTAATGGAAAACAAGTAAAAGGGCATTAAGTTCGGGAGGGAAGATTCTTTTTTTATTTTTAAACCTTAAACTATGATCAATTCTTCGTCTAGCTCTTTTAACCGCAAATATTGAGAGTTAACTTTTTTAATTGCCCTTGACTGCCTCGTCGCAAGTGAAATAATCATAAAAATTAACTGTGTTTACAGGAAAATTCAAGTGCTCGAACTTAAAAAATATGTTCTAATGGCCGATGTGGTTTTGTTTTGGTTTCCTCTTTTTGGCCACAATTAATTGTTATGACTCAATTATGAAGATAAGCTGTAGTTAAGAGAGAATGTCTACGCCGCACATTCACATCCATCCATTCATTCAGAGCACAGCACCCACCGACCGCCACCTTCCCAAACACCCCAAACGGTTCCCACAATTTTCTCATTGTTTGGGCCAATTTCCTTGTGTCTTAGCTTAGAGACACAAGTGGGTGACGGAGGAATGGGGTTAACCCCGCCAAGAAACAAAGGCTTTTAATTGGCATCGGCGAACGTCTGGGCTATTTACTTTCTGTCCATTTCTCTCCTTTAAAGATAATTTAGAGACGGTTATGTTTTTGTCGGGCAATTTTTTTGTTTTCGTTGGTCTTTTAGGGTTATTTTAAACATATTTTTTCTTTACAATATTCCATATTTTTTCCACGTCATGATTGCAGTATATAATGGTGGAAGCAACAACAACAATAACAGCAACATCAACAGCGAAATCTGTTACAATTAGTTCTGGTTAGAAAAGTGAACGGTCTGCATTACGTGTTCCCTTTTTTTCACTGCGATTACGGATTTTTTTCTTCTTCTCTCACTCACTCCTTGGGTTGTTTGTGTTTTGGAACGAACGAACGACCGAACGGAGCTTATCTGCAAAGTAATTTGTCATTATTTTAAAAAGTATAAACTTGAGCAATTATTTTGTGTTAATTTTTAAAAATTATGAAAATAAATTAGATTTACCTTTTTTTGTGTGTGATTTAAATCACTGAAATTCATCCCCAGCATCGCTAACTCACTCCCCGCCTCCATCAACCATCTGCATCAATGATGGCAGCTTAGTTGGCTGATCATCTTTGGTTGAGTCAAGCAGTGGTTGCTAATTGAAGAGCTGTTTATCTTAGTCATTTGTTTCTAACATCACAAGATCTTGCTGTGTAATCAAGTGATTTTCTAATAGAGAATGAGAAAATAAAGAAACATAGTAGGAATAAAATTATTATTCACCAACAACAAGAAAATGAAAAAACAAATTGTGCAACACGAAATTTATTTTAATAAAAAATATGAAATATAAATATAAAAAACTTTTAAATCATCCGTATCAGTAAATTTACAAAGATTTTAGTATAATGTTGAAGGAATTTGCAATGAAAATGAAAAATAGTTGAATAGTTCTACAGTTATATAGTTGTACTAGCAGTACCGGCTGCTTCGCACGCGAAAAAGTCAGTTATTTGTTATTAGTTTTATCCGTCTCTTTTTTTGGATAGTATTTATTTGACTAAAATAGTAATTTGGAAACCTCCTATTAGATAGCACTCATATACAGTACAAGTTTGCGCTTCTACGTTGTCAGAGGAATTTACACTCCAAATTTCACGATTCTAGCTGCAATACTTTAATTGGTACCAATTTTATCACTTTTTGTCCCACTCACCCCTTATAAGTACAAATTTCGAAAATTTACGTTGTCAGAGGAATTTACACACCAAATTACACACTGCAATACTTTAGCTGGTACCACTGTTATCCCTTTTGGTATCGCTCATCCATTACAAGTACAAATTTCTATAAAATACATTTAGATTGCGCTTCTACTTTGTCAAAGTAATTTACACACCAAATTTCGTAACTATAGCTGCATACTTAAATTAGTATCCTTTTTTTTATCCCATTTTGTCCCTTAAAAGTACAAATTTTGAAAAATCCAATTTTAATGCACTTCTATATGGTCAGAGGAATTTTCATACCAAATTTCACGATTCTAGCTGTAATAATTTAGTTGGTACCATTTGTATCCCTTTTTCTCCCGCTCACCCCTTTTAAGTACAAATTTCGAAAACTCCATTTATGTTGTAAGTCTACGTTGTCAGATAAATGTAGATAACGAGTTTCACGAATATAGCTCCAATACTTAAATTGTTACCATTTTTATCCCTTTTTGTCTCTTTCCTCCCTTAAAAGTACAAATTTCCCTATTTGTAGCTCGTCTGCATGGCCAGTGCAAGGAACACACCGAATTCATGTTTCTAGCTACTGCCGTTTAGTCAGGGCGAAGGTTCAATGCTTATCCCTTTTTGTCACATTTACCCGCTAAAAGTACGATTTTCGTAAAACACTTTCTTAGTCGTCGTCTACGGGAACTACATGAAAATGTCATGACCTTGGCTTCGGCCGTTGGGTCTGGGGGCTGGTCAATGATAAGTCAATCAGTCAGTCAGAAACGCACCTCTTATATATAGATAGTTATATAGTTGTATAGTTATATAGTTATATAGTTATATAGTTATATAGTTATATAGTTATATAGTTATATAGTTATATAGTTATATAGTTATATAGTTATATAGTTATATAGTTATATAGTTATATAGTTATATAGTTATATAGTTATATAGTTATATAGTTATATAGTTATATAGTTATATAGTTATATAGTTATATAGTTATATAGTTATATAGTTATATAGTTATATAGTTATATAGTTATATAGTTACATAGTTGAAAAGTTAAATATTTGAATAGTTGAATAATTGTTGAAGAGTTAAATTCTCAACGAGTTAAATTCTCACTTTGGAATATCTAACTTAGTCCATATTCAGAGTATTTCTACGTACATGTCGCTACGTTGAAATTAGTGTCTTATACATGCTTTTGGGTTTTCCGATTCGAATATCAAAAATGTTCTTTAACTGTATATTATTCTACTACTTTTTGCTATAATAAGGTGTGGATTTTAGATAGACTTTTTCGACGATTATTGAAAAATTCGTTGTCGAATATTAAAAATATCCTGTTTTAAATGAAATTTTACCTTCAAAATTTAAATTTTATATTAGTTTATTAAAGCATTTCCTCATTAATGATTTCCTCATTTAATTTTCACTGCAAGACAAAATCACAGAAACAATAAAATTTCAAATGGAACTTAAAAATGTCCTTTGCTTAATCTCAATTTTCATGTGCCAACCACAAAACAAAAATCTTAAAAAATACCCCACAATAGACATGCTCCCTGCAGGACGAAAATATATATGTGTGTGTGTATGTATTTATAAGATCGATTTAATTTAATGGCATCCATTTAACTAAAAGCAATGACAATGAACAACCACAAAAACTCTAATAAAGAAAATATTTGTCCAGGATTAATTTTAGAAAAAGGAAATAAAAAATTATATACATTCGCTCGGCCTCGCCTTAGAACTTTTGTTCCGGCAAAAAAACAATGTGGAAGGAGGAGGGAAGGTTGCCCTTTGCAAATAGATTTCGAGAATTTAAATTTACTCCTCATCATTGCAGCGTTGGGTCGTCGATTAATGGGTGGAGATGGCCGGAAAACCACAAGAAAAAAACCGCACTTAATCGCCGTGGATAACATTCAGCTAAAACCGCGACGATATTGCGGTGTGTCCCCTTCCACTGTGCTTTTTATTCAAATAACAGCAGCGGCAGGATGGATGAGGACGAGGATGATGGAAAATATGCGTGCGATATGTCGCAATAAATACCCCCTGTCCTGCAGCTGAAGTCCTTCTCTTCATCAGCCTCTTCTTAGTTGAGTGTACATAGCCAACGTACATTTGCCAACGTCATCCACGATGTTGGCCAGTATTATGTGGCTTAGCTTGGCTTGGCCAGGGTGGGAACATGGTTGTTATTCACCCACCGGGATTATGCTGCCAAGTCACTGGACTTGTGTCAGTTGTTGTGGGTGTTACTCCCCAACACAATGCTCCTCTCCGTAAATGAAACGTTTTACATAATAATCGTAAAAATTGTAAAGTTGAGTTGAATGAGAGAAGAAGAAAAAAATCAAAACTTAAATTATATTCAATTTGTACGCGATTTACTTTTTATGTCTTTTTCTTTCGCCCCACGAAAGGACGAGGAGAGGATGAACCCAACGACAACAGGAAAAAAAGATGAAATGTGCGAAACAGTTTATTTAAGCACATAAATACGCATAATTTGTAAACATTTGAATGAATTAAAGTATAATGTTATAGACGGAATCGTATGGACAAGTACACGGAATAGACAATACGCGACCATAATTCGCTCGTCCTTACACCAGACAATCCCTAAAACACTTGTATGGCATTTGCTATCACAAAGGGACTAAGACGGACGACGACCACGACTAGATTTGACAACATTATCATTTCACACAGTTATGGCTGATGATGAAATAACAAAAGAAGACGAAGAAGGAGGCAGCTGAGCGAGAAGCGCGTATTCAAATAATGTCATTTCATTAACTGAAACTTTTTTATATTCTTGTGTCATTTCATTGAATTAAATTTTATATTCTTGTGGATAGTACTTTATGCCATTTTTTGTTATTTATTTCATGACTCAAAATGCATTCACTCACTCTCTCGCTCTACTCCCCGCCATGGATAGACTGACTATTGAATGGTCATATACACGGAGCTGCATTCACGATCACTGCTAGTTCAAGGTGAATTTGAATATCTCCCGGCTAGTGTTATGATCGTTTCTTTAATTGCATCATTCTATCTGGGCAGTATTCGAGAATGTGACTGTGCCGTGAATAGATTTTCCTGTTTTCGTTGTCGCCGCGAACAAATGGAAATGCAAATGCATAGAATAATGACAGTCATCGTACAATGGCAAAAATTATATGAAAGTTGCAATTATCATATATTCACTCGTGTGTATTTCTTTGTGAATGCGGCAATGAAATGCGTAAAAATATACACGCTGACCAGGCTGTTTTTTCCCCAAAGAAACATATTTATAAAGAGTGATTTTTTTGAGGTTAGGATTTTCATGCATTAGTATTTGACAGATCACGTAGGATTTCAGACATGGTGTCAAAGAGAAAGATGCTCAGTATGCTTTGACATTTCATCATGAATAGACTTACTAACGAGCAACGCTTGCAAATCATTGAATTTTATTACCAAAATCAGTGTTCGGTTCGAAATTTTTTATCGACAAATTTTGTTCAGCGATGAGGCTCATTTCTGGTTGAATGGCTACGTAAATAAACAAAATTGCCGCATTTGGAGTGAAGAGCAACCAGAAGCCGTTCAAGAACTGCCCATGCATCCCGAAAAATGCACTGTTTGGTGTGGTTTGTACGCTGGTGGAATCATTGGACCGTATTTTTTCAAAGATGCTGTTGGACGCAACGTTACGGTGAATGGCGATCGCTATCGTTCGATGCTAACAAACTTTTTGTTGCCAAAAATGGAAGAACTGAACTTGGTTGACATGTGGTTTCAACAAGATGGTGCTACATGCCACACAGCTCGCGATTCTATGGCCATTTTGAGGGAAAACTTCGGAGAACAATTCATCTCAAGAAATGGACCGGTAAGTTGGCCACCAAGATCATGCGATTTGACGCCTTTAGACTATTTTTTGTGGGGCTACGTCAAGTCTAAAGTCTACAGAAATAAGCCAGCAACTATTCCAGCTTTGGAAGACAACATTTCCGAAGAAATTCGGGCTATTCCGGCCGAAATGCTCGAAAAAGTTGCCCAAAATTGGACTTTCCGAATGGACCACCTAAGACGCAGCCGCGGTCAACATTTAAATGAAATTATCTTCAAAAAGTAAATGTCATGGACCAATCTAACGTTTCAAATAAAGAACCGATGAGATTTTGCAAATTTTATGCGTTTTTTTTTTTTAAAGTTATCAAGCTCTTAAAAAATCACCCTTTAGTTCCTCAAAAAGTCAATACATCACATACACTCGAAAAAATTGTGGGAAAAGATCAACAACTTTTGCTAAAAAGGAGGTAGCAAATTTTTTTGCAAATAATCTCTGTTATTTCAGCAGAATAGTGCAGTTATTTCAACAAAATCTTTGTCAACGCGAAAATCAAAATTTATGGTGCTTTTCGCATAAAAATCTCTGATTTCAACAGACAAATTAAGAATTTTTGAATAAAATGTGAAATAAGATGTACTTGCAACCAAGTTCTCTGTTATTTCAACAGAAAATTGTAGTTGTTTCAACGACATGTCTGCTATGAAATAGAGACAAGCTTCCATTGGATATTAACTTCGCTTTAATTTTCCTCTTTACACAAATCTTGTTTAAATCGAATGCATCAAAACATATCAAAGAGCTGGTAAACTGGCGAAGACGTAGTGGTGGCACACAAATCGTCGACGTCACATTCGGCTCACAAAAATCATATAAGCCGATATATGCGCCACTTCCCATATCTTGTCGCTGACGACCAATTTATATATATATTTTCAATGTATATATTTTCAACGTCCATTTTATTAGCAATCGCAACTTGTGCGCACAATGTCAAACATAAGTCTGAAAATAAAAATAACAAGTAAAAACGGCGTTAAGTTCGGCCGGGCCGAACCATGGATTGCATTCCACAGAGGTTGTCGCTTTTCGTAGAAGTGCAGAAATATTACAGGAAAATATAAATTTTTTAATATAGCCAAACCAAAACAAATACAAATATTGAAAAAATAATATTATAAATAAATATAATATTTTAATTATTTCAAACCATTATTTATTTCAAATCAAAAAATAAATATTCTTATATTTATATTTTCAAAAAGCTTAAATACCATAAATTTGTAGATAGTGGGTGTTACAGTTGGTTGTATTTCCATTCTATTTTAATTCCACAAGTACACATTTTGAAAATCCATTATCAGACGTACATGGTGCAAAATAACCTAACTTCATGATTCAACCAATTTTTGCCGTAAAAGAAAAAGTACGAATTTTGCAAAAACTTTTTATTTTGCATGTCTATGCAGTCAGAGGAGTGTATACACCGAATTCCATGATTCCAGCTGAGCCCATTTGGTTGGTACTATTTCTATCCCCTTTTTTCATTTTAACCCCAAAAAGTGCAAATTTCGAAAAATCTGTTTATTTTAAGTGTCTACGCAATCAGAGGAATGTATACACCGATGGGCGAAATTGCCACGCCCCTCCTGGTACCTCCCACACAAATAACCCAAAATTCTATGTTAAATTAAAATCACTGTAACTTCGGATATTCGGAATCAGCTATATTTTGGTATTTGATAATATTTGTATTATCGCTTTAAGTGTACTAAATATGGCGGGTTTTGCCATGCCCCTTCCAGTAGTTCCCACAAAAATCACCCTAAACTACGTATAAGTAAAGCTGTTGTAACTTCTATACAAATGATCGGATTAATGTGAAATGTGATATTTGGCAATGCTTTTATAGAGATTACATTCGCATGCCACACACTTTCTGGTACCTCCCACACAAAGTGGCATAAACTTTGGTTACAATAAAACCGACATAACAGCCATACGGGTAGTTAAAATCTTTTGTAATTTGATATTTGAAAATGTGGTGGCTAAAGCGTAAATATTTTTTATGTTTTAAGTGATTATAAACACTTTAAACATAAAAAATATTTACGCTTTAGCCACTCCCCTTCTTGTACCTCCCACACAATAGTCTGTATCTTAGGTACAATTAAATGCTTTACAATTATTAACAAATGTGGAAGCTGGGTCCAGTTGGCGCAAACTTCGAGTACCTCCTACAAACATATTAAGCAAAATTCATACACATGTTCTCTGAGAGTGAGGGTATATGTAAGTCGGTTTAACCGACTGACGCTTTTTCCTTTTTCAGATTTTGAAAATTGAAAAAACGTAGTTTCTTTTTTCGACATTGTCGAACTGTTTCTGATTTTTCAATTTGTTTTATTAGAAACCGTAGTTTATTAACTTAATTATTGCAGCCAAAACTGTGTTCGTGCCAAATAAAGTTTCTTTTTAATAAATGATTAAAAAAATCCATTTTTCGAAAAAAATATTTCCAAAATTTCTAAGATAAAATTATTTTTTCAAAATTTGTTTTCATACACACAATGTTATTATTGTTGGCGACATTTTTAAAAAATATTTTTTTTTTGAATTTGGGTGAAATTTAAAATTTTTCGTGTTGCAGCTTAGTTATCCAGCCTTATAACTGATTTTGCAGACAAAATTAATTAATAATGGTAAACTGAACACTGGTAATAAGATAAGAAGAATACAGCCGCTTATTTTAAACATTTATATTTATGTTAGCTTATTTAACGATGCGTAAAACAAAACGGGACATTTATTATTTTTTTTTCCTCTGCCTAAATAAATGAAAAATCAATATTTGTGTATTTTCTATATTAAACCATCGATATGTTTGTTCTTATGTCTATTCTTGGAAGACTTTTTAGTATACAAATCTGTCTCAAATACCCTCCCATTATTTTCCATTCCATCACAACACTGCACGAGTAGTTGATGTCACAGAGTCGTCACAGCGCTGATTCTGTCACATCCAACAACTTGGAAATTCTAATGATCAAACTGACAGCTAAATGTCATGTTTGCATTCTTGCGGAAATCACAGATATCGATAGTGCAAGAAATAACAAAAAACCAAAAGAAACCATCGAAAAGGCGACGCACAACCCCACAAATTTTGTTTGATGGTGGGTGGGACAGACACAAAAACAGAGACAATTTGTCATTCGATTTCCACAGTTTATGGTCTCGCAATAATCCGTCCAAAGACTGGTTGGCTGAATGGCTGGTTGGGCTATTGGGCAACTGCTAAAAATCAAAACAATACATCAAATTGTCTTAATTCATTTTTTCACCCGGCCACTGATTGATTCCTATTAGAGGCATATCGACATGCAGGGGGAGAGTACATACCCAAATTTACTGCAAATGCTGTGTATTTCGATTCTGTGTGGGATTTTGCAATAGCATTTTAAAATCGCTCTTTAGAGACTATTTGTTCCCTTTTTGGAAACATTTTATGATAATAATTATGTCAGATTTTTGATTGCAACATGATAGATTGGTGGTGTGTACGGAATGGGGAAGCATACTTTTGAATTTGAGACTATATTAGGGGTACACATTGTTATGTGGCCAAACAATAGGCTGACTAGCTAATTGTAAAATGTGGTGGATTCATTCATAATGATATTGTTGGTTAATGGAAATGTTTGTCTGATTGCGTATTTGGACAGTCCAAAAAATGTAGATTTATTCTCTTTTTAACGAAAAAGTGTACTCTATTTCAAAATCTCTAAAAATAGATTTCAATTAAAATATGTGAATGAAAGCATTGTTTAAAAGCACTTCAGTATACCCTCAATCTCCAGGATGGGGTATATATACTAAATTTGTCATTCGATTTGTAACACATGCAAAAGCATGCTAGCATCTAAACGAAAGGAGCTAGGACGTCCAAATTTTGCTTGAATACGTCGTATAGTAGATTGATTGGGGTTGCAAATGGGCAAAATCTGTCCAAAGGGAAAAAAATTTCCCTCACAAGGTCAAGAAATACCCCAAATAATCCCTAATATTTCGAGTATGTTTTGTGAAAATGTCTGATTTTTCCATTCCTCTTATAACAAAACGTACACTATTAAACGATTCTTACTTCTAGGGGGCGAAATGTGCTAAAAAGGGATAAAAATGGTACCAATAAAAGAGCAACAGCTAGCTGTGTACATTCCACTAATTCAGTGGATACATATTTTTTCGAAATGGGTACTTTTAAGAGGTAAAATGGGATTAGAGGATTAAAATTGGTACCAACCAAACGGCTGCGCCTACAATAATGAAATTCGGTGTATACACTGCAAATTCGTACTTTTATCCAAATTCCAAATTCGTACTTTTAAGGGATACAAAGGGAACAGAGGGATACAAATAGTACCAAACAGACGGCTGCACCTAGAATAATGAGATTAGGTTTATACATTCCTCTAAGTGCGTAGCCACGTAAACTAAATGGATTTTTCGATATTCGTACTTTTAGGGGGATCAAATGGAAAAAGGGATAAAAATAGTACCAATCAAAGGGCCGCAGACAGAGTCATGAAAGGCGGAGTATACATTCCTCTGAGTGTGTAGACACGAAAAATATTTTTTTCCAAATTCGTACTTTCAAAGGGTACAATGTGAACAGACTGATAAAATGGTACCAAGCAAACGGCTGCACCTAGAATAGTGAAATTCTGTGTATACATTCATCTGATTGCGTAGACACGTAAATAAAGGGATTTTCGAAATTCTTACTTTTAATGGGTAAAATGGAAAAAGGGGATTAAAAATAGTACCAACCACATGACAGCACCTCGAATTATAAAATTCGGAGTTTAGATTCCTCTTACTGCGTAGACACGAAAAATAAAAAGTTGAAATAACAAATTCGTACATTGAAGGGACCATAGGGATAAAAATGGTACCAACTAAAAGGCTAAGGCAAGAATAATGAAATTTGGTGTATACATCTCTTACGTACACTTAAAATAAAGACATTTTCGAAAGTCGTACTTTTAAGGGGGCAACATGGGTATAAAATGGTACCAACCATATGATCGCAGCTGGAATCATGAAATAAAAATATTTTTCCAAATTAGTACTTTTTTACTTTTACTGGAAAAGTGGGTAGAATCATCATATCGTGAGAGAAATGCATTTTCAAAAATTTTACTTTTGGAATTAAAATAGGACGGAAAAACAACCAACCAAATGGCTGTAGATGAAAATGGGCCTACTGTCCTCCAATATTTAGGGGTTTTAAGCTTTTTGAAGATTGCTGCATTTTATTTACTTTTTGAATTGACTAGAACTATTATTTCGATGAATATAGTATAAACAAAAAATAATTAAATTTTTAATATAATATTAAAAATATAATTTATAATTTTTTTTTTTTTTTCAATATTTTTATTTGTTTTGTACATTTCCCTGTAATTTTATTGTACTTCAACGAAAACTGACAGCCTCTGTGGAATGCAATTCATGGTGGAGGGTATATAAAGTTCGGCGGGCAGAACTTAGCACAAATGTTTTTAAATACAAAATTAGTGGGAAATAGAATTCAGGGAAATCACAATATTTCGTGTGGAAGAGATGCTAAAAAGACAATGTGTCAAATATAACTAGAGATGTCAGAGACGAAATCGAAATCCGATTAACCGTGAGCACGAATCAATGCCTACCATTATATTAATTCCTCAGCCAGCCGGTCCCTTGATCACAAATCAATACCTACATTTACAGCGTTTTATCTGTTATTCTTCTTCTTCTCAATTATTCCTCAGCCAGCCCACTGTGCACCGACTATGGTGGGACGGTGTTTAAGTGCGACAACGCACACCTTCATTAATGAAAACATCTTTATCCTCAACATGTGTGCGCCGGCCTTACAAAACGCTTTGCTTATTTTCGGTACGACTGATGATGCTTCTGAAAGCGAGAAGAAAATCATATCATCATCATCGTCATCGTCAGCATTTGAGGAGCAAGCAGTATGTGTACATTTCACTACACTTTTACAAAACAA